>JAUJYZ010000683.1:7500-205094 GCA_033675265.1 Actinostola sp. cb2023 | reverse complement strand
CCCCTCGGACGAAGACCGCCTGCTTGGGAGGGGCTGCGCCGGCCCCGAGCGCAGGGGGAGGGCCCCGCGCGCGCCCGCCGTCATGTGGCGCTTTGCTTGGGCGTCGATGAGATTAGAGCAATTTTCTCTTCTAATTGGGCTGTGGTGACTTCCGGGCGGGTCGGGCCCTTCCTCTTTTTTCAGCCAGGAACAAACGCGGAACCCAAAACAAAAAAAATAAACATATTCAACAAAACTAGATATAAGTACTTTGCATGAGATACAGTCCAAGCCTCTCGTGAGCGACCACCTATTGTGGACGAGCCGATGCAAGAGGTCATTTAGATGAGATGGTCGGTGGCACATAAAAGTGCTAATAATGATCAGAGAACTGGAATCAGGGTAAGTGGTCGGTTTGGCTAGAGGTGTCGATTTGGAGAGGTGGTCCTATTGGAGAGGTGGTCTCTAAGAGAGGTTCGCTTGTATTCTCGACTGAGTGAGTCACTAACCTGATCCTGGCAAGATAGCCAGAAACGACGTACACCAATCCAGTTAACACAAAGTCGTAACCTAAATGACAATACACGTAGCCCAGTATTCACTTGTATATTATTTGCACCATACCGATAGATCGTTTTCGTACGAGGGGGAACACTTCCGGTACCGTGACACTCCCCATGGCTTCCTTTTTGAACCAAATCAAAAGCAATGTAGAATCCATCTCAATCCAATCAAGCTCTTTCAAGACGGCACTGTACACGCTACTTCGAGTCCATATCGTACCGTGATATCATCATTCCAGCACTGTGACTGATGAGACGATATTTGTGCGTCATGACTGTGGAAAACCCGTGCGCACGGACGTGTCGTGACCGTGATGATATAGGATTTTCGACATTAATCGTGCGGTAACCAGTTTGCCGTGCCGTGACCAGTGCCAGTGACCGTGGCCGTGCTCCGTGCAGTTTTCACAGTCATACTGAAAACGCCTGTATTTATAGTCGTTTTCGTATGAGTGGGAATAGGTTACGGGACGCGCTTTGTTGCGTGCAGTGACGGTAAGTGAGGGAGGCGGTGACGGTACCGTCGTGTTGGTCGTGCAGTGACCGGTACTGTGCGGGACCGTCCGTGTTGGTCGTGCGTTGACTATGTTACTGTGACGATACCGTCCGTGTTGGTTGCAGCAGTAATTTTGACCCGTTGTGAGTGGGTTGAATTGATTCCTTCGATTGGGCCGTGCCGTCGCCGTAAACTCCGTACCGTATAGGTTTTCCCACCACGCTATATAACCTATGTGGTACTTACGGTGGAGCTCCAACATTCTTGAGATGGTAAAACAATGAAGGTTCGTGGGTCTGTAGAAGTCTCTCGAATAAAATAGCACAATGAATAAAATGCCTGAAAGCATCAAGCAACAAATACTTAGACAAAACGAAACATGATATCATGTCTCGATTAGTTGATTTATTACTAACATCAGTACAATGGTCAAGGACCACGACGAGGAGATATGCGTTTTTTGGTGATGTTGGAGATGATAATGATAATAATATAATAATAATTAATTCTTGGAAAAGCGCATTACATATAAATCTCAATGCTCTTTACAAGTAAATAAGAAAAAATATAAAAAATATGATGACGATGATAATGATGGCGATGATGACGATGATGATGATGACGCCGGATAAAGGCGACGAGCGAGGAGGATGATGATCTACAAAGGGTTGTACCACCTGTGGATGCGAGGACATCGTGTGCAATCTGAAGAAGTATCTAAGAAGTGAACGAGTGAAATATTTTCAAACACGAGAAGATAAAATTCATATTCTGTTTAAATATATAATTATTAAAATATAACAGTTAATTATCATTAGGTAACGATATCGTTTACCTAATGATAATTAAACTGTTATATTTTTTTAATATATAATTGGCCTAAAACTCTATAACTTCTCTTCTTGAAAAACATGTGAATAGATCAGTTTTTTTCAAAGAAGAGAAGTATATAGAGTATTAGGCAATTATATATTAAAAAATATGATCATTCACAATTTATAATGGCTATAGCTATGCACATATGACAAAAACATGAATAAACTATCCAATAAATCCCACATTTCGTTAGGTCTCGACTTTTAGCTTTTTTCGGTTCTTGAAAGATCCGAAACACTTCCTTCCTCGCTTGGAGACGCGGGATTCCTAAATATTTGTAATAAAACTACGGAAAGGGTCTTATGGCGATCGCTTCACGTACCTTGTATATAGTTCCCTAAATAAGAAGTACAGTCTCGGAGCGTGGGAACACACGTAACACAAGGGTGCAGCTGTAAGAGAGAAAGTATATGTTTCAATTTATAGAAGTTCAGAAGAAAGAAAGCCATCCAAGTGTTAGCATTTGGCACTGAAATGGCTTTTACCGTGCATAGAAAATCCATGAAATGGTATCACACCTGAAACAGAAGAGAAAAATGCCTGACGATAACGATGATGATGATGGTGCACTAAGTTGTAGTTATTTACCATTTGGCGGATACACGACAGCGTAATCTTGCACACCAAGTTTTCCTATTAAATACAACACACATGAATATGAATAAGATGCAGAGAAATATTATTATTCGGCGGTGAGTCCCTCTACCCCTGTACCTTTGATATATGACTTGGGAGGGGTAGCACACGTGGTCTGGAAGTGCTTTAGGACAGCGGTATCTCTTGTAAACACTAAAAGTGCCTGAAAATTAAATTCAAATTCAAATTCAAATCAAAGCGTAATGGGGACTAGTTTCGACTTAGCGAAGCAAGCATAATAGTCCATGAGCCAGACCCCGACAAATTTGGTTTTGGTATCATCCTGGGGGAATAAACTTCTTAGTGTTTTTGGAGAAGCTCTATCATTGTAGAGTTGGAAAAATGCCTGATAGCAACCGATCGGTGGTAGATTCCGAGAACTACAGACATTTTAATTGACCCCCCTGTATACCCCTGATTTTAGGCTGGGAGGCCTTTCAAAATCCGCGTTTTCGAAATATATTCTGGAATTTTAATCGGCAATCAAAGTCATTTCTTCGGTTGTCCAGATGATTTGACACAAATACTACAATAAAGTCACGTCATTATGTTTCAATTTCCTCGCAATGGATTTTCAATTTGAGATGCAAAAGTACACGACATTGTGAGAAATGAATGAATGGCGCTGCTATCAAACTCGCCCAGTTCAAAAAAACAAAACAAAAAAAAAAAACACAAAAAAACTCGCAAATGAAAACCAATTGTAGTATGGTAGTGAATTGACGTATATATCCCAGTTTCATGGAAATGAAACAATTTGTTGAAGTTTGTTTATCGGATTTTGGCGGGAAAATGACGTCATCAAATTTTTGCCAAAAATTGAAAATTCCCGTTCTGGAAATGATTTGTTGGTCATGTGAAAGAATATATTGAGACATTATATACCATTATAATATTTATGATTTTTTTTGGAAGTTTGAAAATGCAGCCATTTTTTCAATAACTGTAAATTTGGGATCCCTGTGTTTTTTGATGCAGAGGGCGAGCGCGCGCGTGTGTGTATTTCTCGCTCAATTTGTCCCAAAACTCCACTGGAAACTCTGAGATCATCAAGACACTCAAACTGGTTCGGGTATGTATGTCATATAGTCAGATGGAAGAAAATGATACAGCTTTGTGCATGTAGAAGTTAGGGCAAGGCATGCAGAATAAGAGAGTAAGTCTTCCATCCACCGTCAAACCGAATGTGTTCACAAATCTTGCTTGGGACAACATTGATAGACTGGAAGAAACACTTTCTGGACAAGGTACTTCCCATCGTGTTAACGGAATAGCAATTCAGCCAAGAGGTTTTGGACCCGATCCACCGCAAGTCGAGTTTCCACGTATTGATAATTCGAAGAAGAGTTCACTGAACTTCGAAAATCAAGCGGAGTTGGAAGTCTATGTTTCTGGTGCTCGTGTGGGTCCGGGGTGGGTCTCCATCCTCTTATTACAAAGGAACACCATGTAGGTGACGCAAATGATGCAGCGAAGCAGGCAAGTAACAAGAACATGCTGTGGATCCTGACAAGACAAGTAGATTCAAGCAATCAACAAATAACCAGCTGGACAGGATTTAACATCAAGACGAAAGACGAAGTGCCTGTATCACAAGATGTCATTCACTACCTGCCTACGATAAATGCCTCTGCCACGAACTTGACAACTGTGTTTGGAATTTTAAATCAGTCCGAGGAGATCAGACTGAAGAGACTGTGGTTAAACACCATCATCATTGTTATGGATCAGGCTTTGTTTGCTAAAGCATGCGAGATTGCTTGGAAGCATGATTGCTTTTCCAACATTATGCTGAGCCGGAATGGGAACATTTCATACCATCTGTAGCATGTTGTCAATCCTTAGTAAGCTAAGCGGTTTGGTGATGGTGGCTTGAAGGATGTCCTCATAGAATCACAGATAGTGGCGGAGGGTTCAATTAATGGGGTCATCGATGGTAAACAGAATAATCAATGTATAAGAGCACACAAGTATGTGTATGAAGCGGCTCTGGTGCGACTGGCGTGGGGAGAATTTATGAAGGGGCTGGAGAACAGTGATCACGAGCTCCTCATCACCGTCAAGCTTTTACTGGAGAAGGTCAGTGCTATGGCAAGTGATCTGAAGCAGGAAGCGTTTGACGGTCGTCTGCAAAGTCCCCTACCAATAACACAGGTAATGACCAAGTTGACCTTGTCAGAAGCAAAACACCACGGAATCATCATTCGAATGGCTTGGAGATGCAGATACCAGTTGCCTTCTCGATATGCACGCAAAAGGCCAAGGACTATAGATGCCCTCCACAGCATCTACATATGTCATACAGAATGCTGACAGTAATATTCTCCATTACTGTAGCGTAGCTTCTCCAGGAACTCGCTGCACATCGCAAGGTACCTTACGCCATACTCTGCGCAGATGACTAATCTTGCCGAGACAAATCCATGAGGCGTTCATGAAAGGGCATTTTTCCGTGCAGCTGTCCAAGAACAGTCCATTTGGAAGGATACCTGTGGATCTAGCCTCGAATACAGCCGCTTTTTTGGCTGTCGCGCCACAGGGTTCCCCCACAGGAGACCCCTGTGGCGAGACCGCCAAACAGCGGCTGTATTCGCAGGCTACTGTGGATCAGACTACTGAGGTCACGGTGAATAAGGACACCCAGACTCCTGAAGGAAATGCGGATTTTAGTCTCAAGCCTACAACCATACAGCGATACTACATCACAGCGGAGTACAGGAGTGCATTTCTGGGGCAACTGAGAGATATGGTACAAGGAGAAGCAAAATCCCAACACACATATCTCCAGCAATCTCGCATCAAGAAAGATGAGAAAGCTGTTTTTGCAGTGGTTGAGTTGATCTGAGGCTGGAACAAACCCTTCACTGAGAACCAGGATCTAATCAGCACAGCTTATGGACCGCCAAAGGACGTTGCAACAGATCTAATGAAAGTGGATGAAATTGGCGAGAAATGCTACGCAACTTTCAACTTTCGCATGGAAAAAGTGCCACAAATCAAGACATTTCACGCTATGAATTAGAAGAAGCAAGTAACGTCAACGTCTAATGGCAGATCAATTATTGTAAAAGCTGATTGGTCTCTGATTGCCCGAATCATAGCAATGGCGCAAGGACGGAATCCTGAGATGGAGGAAATTCTAAAACATCCTCTAGGACCATTACCATGGTCACTATCAACCCCAGATGGTTTCCTTCGCAAGACTAACAAGGCTGCTTTGGCGACTTTGCTCCAGAAGAATGTACAGCCAGCTGAACGAATCCCCAGTAACTCTGCTGCAGTAGTTGATGGAATGAGCTTGGTGCAGAAAGTGAACGTTGACCATCTGTCTTTTGGAGATGTTGCTGACACAGTCTTGAATATGGCGCGGAACAAGAAACCGAACAAAGCTCGTGGATGTCAATAAAGTTGCTAATTCAGTTAGCGCCTTCGCTGGAAGAAAAAAAGCGCAAGCCATGATACTTTCACCACATTGGGACAAGAGTGGGAACTCTCACCAGACTTGATGAACAAGCTAGAAGCCTTGACCTGCCATCTCTATGTTCTCAAATCAATGATCTAAGGTATCAGCTATTCTGTGCCAAGGGCGAAATTGAAAGCCACCAACTCGCGCCATGTAGAGATTGCTTAGTTAAAGGGCTACTTGGACGAAAATCAGTCAAAATTTGAAATGAGCTGTAATTTTGCTGAAGTAATTTTGAACGACATATTAATAACTGTTTGGCATTAAGTTAAAATGTTGCTTTCATAATCCAATGAGAAATACTGTTTTTCTTACGATTTAAGGATGGATTGAGTAAATGACGTCATTTACTCAACCCAATCCATCCTTAACTCGTAAGAAAAACAGTACTTCTCATTGGAATATGAAAGCAACATTTTAACTTAATGCTAAACAGTTATTAATATGTCGTTCAAAATTACTTCAACAAAATTACAGCTCATTTTAAATTTTGACTGATTTTCGTCCAAGTAGCACTTTAAGCACTGTCAGAGAACCAACTATCAGGCTGCAATATGGAGGCGATATCTACATCAGGACCCACAGGTGCCAAGCCCTGTTGGCAGAGGTTGGAAAGATGAGAGAGAAAGCAGGGATCAGCTAGTAGTTGACTGGATGGACGGCAAGCCACCTTATAGCCGTTCAGTGCTCTGGAGACAAGCTCCAGAAGCAATCCTGAACCTTTTGTCTTGCAACTGTGCAAGAAAATGTTCATCTTTGAAATGCGCTTAAGTGGCTAATGGACTGAGGTGCACAGATATGTGTAGGCACCCAAACTGTGAAAACCAACCATCTACTGAAGAAGAGGATGACAGCAACGTGGAGCCAGTTGAGGCGGACGATCTGGACTGTGATGAGGAATATCAGACCGCTTAGTAGTTTTTATGTCAACCAAAAGTGTAAATGCAAAGTGTTTTACAGCTTTACAGTGGTGGATACTTACTCTGGTAACTATCTATAGGTTGACTGATGTTCAAGTTTTTTTCCCGCGAAAAATCCATTTTTCAATATTTTCTGTGATCACGTGATAGATCACGTGACTTTCCAATCATGTACGTTAGCTTGATACTAGTCTCTAGAATAAGATATAAGCCAATGTGAGCTTTTCTGGAGGGTTTTCGTCTCAATTTTCAGGTTCTTTCTCGTAAATTTCGCTTCAGCCTCGTTTCCATGCTGTGTCAATTCTTCTTCGGTGGTTATGGAGAGATTTACAAATGGTACTAAAATATATAGCTATTACACAAAGAGCCGAAACATTAGATGATACTGATAGATGACGTAAAAAACATTACAACATAGATTAAAAGATAAGAAACTACAGTTCATCACGCTTATTAAGACCTAAAGGTTCAAGGGTTTTCCGTTTATCTATAAGGTGAGCTTCTCTGGCTTTACGTATCGAGTCCCTCGTCGAAGAAATAAGTTCTAGGGGGATTAGTTGCAAATCATTTACAGAGTGGTTAGGATTAGAAAGAAAATGTTCAGAAACGGAAGTGGGATTGGATTTAAGGTTAGGTGTGTCGATTAGAGTAAATCTGTCCTTTAGTCGTCATTTGGTTTCTCCGATGTATTGTAAATGGCAGCGGTTACCAAAAATATATATACGTTGTTTTGGTCTTTCCTGAGTCCTTGGACTACTTGCTTCATTTAACATTGTTTTTGACCATTTAGATCTATACATATACGTTTTCTGGCAGGATACTCGTACACGGCTTTTGCTACTTCTCAAGCTACCATCGATCGAATGCTATCAGGCATTTTCTGACTATTGGCCACCTAACCTTCCTGAAAAACACCAAAAAGTTTATTCCCCCTTGATGATACCGACCAACCCTACAAGCATAAGTTCCATAAGGGCTTCCATTGATAGCAGTACGCTTTGTTACTGAAGGGACTACCCTGCTTAAATAAAGGTTTTCATTCATTTATTCTCCATAAGATTGTTCGAAAGAGGCCGAATTTCCTTTTCCTCAGTCTCAGGCTAACGTTGACCCGTTTTCACACGACACAAGTTCTCGTACTTGCGCTTTTGCTAACGCTTATAACAGCTCGCGTCGTTTCGAATTTTCGGTTTAGCGACTGCTTGGTTTTATCGCATCTATAGGAATAAATCCTGTTGTTGCACTTTATAATAATTATGTTCAGCAAGAGTCTCTTGGTTCAGTTATGACATAAAAAAGACATGGACTTCAGTCCACATGTAAATTCGATAACGGACGGTTTTTCGAAAAACGTTTGGATTCCAAAACGCTTGTGGACGGAATATTCGTGCGAGTAAAACGTGGATTATGCAAATGACAAGTCAGCCACGTTTTACGGATTAGCGGTGTGCACGTCAAGTATGTGGTCGGCTAGTCCAGTCCCGGACTGGGACTTGATTTGATAAAAAGAAATCAAGGCTGGAAGAGAAAGTACCAAAATTTGAAGACAAAATCCAGTGCTTGCGGAGGTCTGTGGAAACGTTTTTACACGTATATAAAGTTGTCGGTTTGTTGTCGGTATAGTTTCGTGATTTGTCCGCATCGTCGGCATGTGGTTTTGTGGTCGGCAAGAGTGTGATTTGTCGGTATGTGGTCGGCTATTGTCCGCAAGCTTTCGAAGGTGTCGGTATGTGGTCGGCCGACACGGTCTTACATGGTCTTTAAATACATGTAAACTACAAGAATATCTGAATATCGATCTAGAAATCTAAAAAACCCAGAGAAAGTTCACGAAAAGTAACGAAGCTTTAGCTGTAATCCAGAGACAAAACAACAAGATCAAAATGGACGAAGACGAGAAACCTCTGGTCATATACACAACAGAAAATTATGAAATGTCCTCTTTGTTGAAAGAGTTAGAAGAGAAAAAAGTCGAAATCATTTACTTGAGGGAGCTTCTCGAAATGAAAGACAGAGAGATAAAGTTATTGAAAGCTGCTAATGACGACAATAATAAAGCACCATCGACCAAGCAACAATCGCATTCAAAAAGAACGAGAAACAAACGCTGTGAAAATTGGCATGATTCAACAAAGGAACCACCAGTGGCAGTGTCTTCTCGAAGAACGAAAGTCCAGAAAACAACAAAGCGATCAACAAGACTATCGATCACAGGTGTGATAAACCAACCAGGAGTGAACCGACAACTAATTTACACCTCTACCAACAGCATTTCCATGAAGGAGAATCAACAAAGGAGTCTGCACTGAAAGTGTACGATTCAACAACGACTCACGAGCGCCATCAAAGTTCACATTGTATAAAAGAACCAACCAAACAACCAACTGATAACGACCAAGAAACGAATCATCCCCAAAATGGACAATTTTTGAATCAACCAACGTCTAAGTTATCTAAGTCCAGAACGTATAAAGTCACCCGAAACGACCTTACAAACATTCACCAACGCTACCAGTCAGTGCTGGATGTTATACGCAACAAGGGTTGTAGCAACAGTCGTGCATATAAAATCGCTGGTATACCAAGGAGTACAGTACGGGACATGGTAGGGATAGCTGAACTGCGTATAGTAGACGAAGAGGCATATAATAGCACGGTAAAAGAAGCGACTAGAGAAGCTTCTGTGCGAATGATCGAACGAATTTGCAGAAGGAAGCTCGCAGACCTTCGTGAAGAGATGGGGATCTTGAGATCTGAAGGGAAATTGTTGCCAATGTTCTTCAATGATGATTTTTATCATCGTGAGAAACGACGACACTGTAGCAATAGTGAAAAGCAGGACGATTATGAATTAATGGGAGAGCAAGGTGCAATGATGGTAGTGAATATCAGCTGATACTCAGTTATTACTGTAATCGCTTGTGTACCATCACTTACAGCTGACTGCTGCAAAGGACACAGCTCAACATGGGTTGAGTTTTAGTCATGTTGGACTTTTTTAATACTACAAAGTCTTTATTTATTTGTTTGTACTTCCTGGTCACTCTTATACCTGAGTACCCCCTAGCTGCCAGGGAGTCATCTCTGTCAACAGCAAAGAGAGATACCAGGGGGGGGGGGGGGGGGGGGGGGGGGGGGGGGGGGGGGGCTGCTTGTTGTACCTCTAGGGTGTCTAAACCTAAAACGACCACCATAAAAGTTATTCTCACTGTTAACTTTTCTGTCAGGAAACTAATTTTCATTTGCAATAAAATTATTATTGGTACTACCCTGGTTCCAGAGGCCGAAGGATTTAGGCGAGAGTATGAGTGAACGGAGAGAAGAGAGCGCCTCTGGTAGAATCCGTTGGGAATCTCACTTCCATGCTAGGCCCCAAGTCTCTCTCTGTCGCTAAAACCGGTTTTTTCCGGGTTTGGCTAAAACATTTGTTTTATTTTCAAAAGTTCTGAAGTCAAGTATCCACACCACTATATTATATGGGAGTCCCCCTCCCCCCTGGGTGACACCCCCCCCCCCCTGGGTTGGTGAACATGTCATGGAGCAAACAGATAGCTAACCTGATATAAGAGATCTTCAAAGACAAAGTAATCATCATCATTTGTTGCTGTCATTCTGATATCCTGAAGCAATAAATACATGTTTACTATATTGTATTTCTAAATAAACATTTCTGCAATTGAGTGTACATATGGCAATGAAATCTTTATTCATTCATAAATATTTCAAGTTGTTCCAGTCGCACAAGATGATGGGTGCTGTGAAAGCCTTCTATTAAAGGGGGACTAGTACGTAAATCGTTCAAAATTTGATTTAGTTGAAACTTCACTGAAATAATCTCAAGGACCCATACAATCACTGGTTAATTTTTTTCTCAAAAATTCCAATGGAAAGTAATACATTTTTATGAATCTTTAGAGGTGCCAGTGACGTCACTGACTCAACCCAAACTCAGCTCCATACATTTCTTTGCATTTTGTGATCAAAATATCTGAACGGTTTGTTCAGATAACAGCTCTGCACTGAAGAAAACTAGTCAAACAATCAATCCTAAGCACTTGTAAATAATGTAAGAAAACTCCTTCACACAAACGTTTAGCTTCATAGAAATAAAATAATTCAAGACATTAAACATGAAGAAATGTATGGAGCGAAGCCATGATGATTGTTTGGGTTGAGTGATCAGTGACGTCACTGGCACCTCTAAAGATTCATAAAAATGCATTACTTCCCATTGAAAAAATTAACCAGTGATTGTATGGGTCTTTGAGAATATTTCAGTGAAGTTTCAGCTCAAACTTTGAACGATTTACGTACTAGTCCCCCTTTAATATTATAAGCTGGTTGTTACCTTCATCACAAGGTTATCAACTAGCATATCATGTTGAATTACATAATTCTTCAGTTGATCAAAGTACAGGAGATCCTTAGAAAAAGAATACCAAAGTTGATGAGAACATTTGGCAAATATTTAATTTAATTAATTTATAATGCTGGCCACTGATGGCATGTTCAATGCTGATGTCACTGATGGTGATAATTAGTGAGATAGTGACTATATTAATAAATAAATGAGGTTGATGGATATAAATGTATTGGATAAGGAGTTATTGATGACAATGAGGGTAACTAAGATATTGGTGAAGATTCATGATGCCAATGATTAGACTTTAGTGACTTGGTGATGGTGATGATGATGTTGGCTATGGAGCTATTGATGATGATAACATGTTTATCACTGGTGATGATATGGTCAAACATGATGGTACATTTGTACATGTACCAGTTGGTATGTCACTCCACAAGCCACACCTACATTGTATTTGGTTAAGTTGCTATTTCAATATAATAATTTTTTAATTATATTCTTACCACATCGTCAATTTCTAAACAAAGAATGTGTTGCCAAATATGACCTCGTAGACCTGATGGACAGCCGTTTTTAGCATATTGACGAGCAGCAATAGCACTTCCATTCTGTATTACTAAATAGAAAAATAATTGAATAACATATAAAAAATGGAATGGATGGATGAATGAATGATTGAATTAATGGATACTTTTAATGAATGGTTGGAACTATGAATTTTTGCTTGATTCCTTTTTGCATTCTGCATAACAATATGTATTAATAATTTACCTTTTTTTCCTAACTTGTACCATTCATTTTCAAATGAATCTGAAACAAGACAAAACAAAATGACAAAGACTGTTAAACTTCAGGTATAATAAGGACTGCATGTAATGTACATTGTAACTAGTGTTTAACATACTCACCAACTGTCGAACTACTGGGAGCATCGTCTACTCCACACTGATTCAACCCTGGTTCAAGTTCATGATACTCTGATCTCTATTGTACAAGAACAAAGACATCAGACATGACATCATGTAGTAGGGGTGTCGAATGGTCCCTGCAAAAAGTCGGAGTCTCGAACATTTTGGTCAAATTTCTCGGGTCTCAAAGTCTCTTTTTTTCCGGAAAAAAGCTGTCTCGAATTTTGAAAACAAAGGAAATTGGTGAAAGAGCATCTTGGTCTCGCAAAAAAATGCCTGCTCTTGGAACCTAGCAAACTCTCGCCTTGACCATTTGATACCCCTTGTAGTGGGCATCCGGGATTTGCACATACAGAATTCAAAGAAGTTGTTTTCAAGAAAGGGTATCCTAGGGCTATGCCAGAGTTCTCAGTAAATGTTTAAACTTTGAAGACACGTGCAACATGACAAGATTCTTTTAGAAGTTGAAGTTGGAATTTCATAGCCACCTTTGTCTTGACAGGCGGTGGAATTTGGCCAGAGCCGGCATCTACATACATGTACATGTACTAATTATAACTGACAGAGAACTCTGCACGTCTACAACTAACTTTAACAAGTAGGGACCACCTCATGCAGTGGACAGTCCTTGGTTGGCACCTGGGGCTAGCACTAAGTGCATGTTATGTCCTGACTCACCAGTTCATTGATATTTTTGGCATAAAGATTGACTTGAATCAAACCCCACCCTTTCACAGAGCTAGAAAAAAGAAAGAAGAAAAATAAGATTATGTGTAGCGTATATTACTTTGAAAAAAACATACATGTATCTAGGATATATTTCTCCCTACTGACCTTAGAGTTTTTTGAAGAGGCACAAAGTTTGGGTTTTCAACAGCAATAAGAGCCTATTAAATAATATAAAGAGGACAACAAGCAGTAATAATGACAAGCATGAGTTCACAGTTTACAAGGTTTACAGCCAACTCTACTTAAGCCAGACAACCTTATTTAGAACCAAGTGTTGCGGCCTGGCTTTGGTAGGCTTCCAGGAGAAGAGATATGAAATAAAAT
This sequence comes from Actinostola sp. cb2023, assembly GCA_033675265.1. NCBI lineage: Eukaryota > Metazoa > Cnidaria > Anthozoa > Actiniaria > Actinostolidae > Actinostola > Actinostola sp. cb2023. Next base: position 191,834 of record JAUJYZ010000683.1, on the reverse strand, counting down.
TGTTCATTCTGGAGTCACACACAACGTTGTGTGTCTCAAAGGTATGTTTGTCAAAAGAGAGTTGACTGACTGCATACAATACATACAGTCATTCTCAAAAAGGTTGTACAGATAAAAAGACTACAATACTACAATAAAGTCATGTGATTCATTATGTATTCAATTTCCTCTCGTGGAATTTCAATTTGAGATGCAAAAGTACATGGCATTATGAGAACTGAATGCAATGGCGCTGGTATCAACTCGCAGTTTCGTGCGCAGAAATTGAAAACATAATGAATCACGTGACTTTATTGTAGTATTGTAGTCTTTTCATCTGGACAACCTTTTTGAGAATGACTGTATGTATTTCCATCTTACCTCAAAGAAATCTTTTGGAGCATATACAGGTTTAATTCTCTCAAACTCTGACATATAACAAATACCACTGAATATAATGAATTTTGAAATACTTATATATAATTGGGCAATTTTGGTTTGATTCGGCAAAATATCAGGGCGTGGTTAAATAGGTTGAGCCATGGTTTGAACCCATAGCAAGACCTATCGAGTCCTGGTATTTCGCAGAATAGAACCAAAATTGACCGATTATTTATTTATCATCCCACTCTTTTCCCCGAAATGAAAGAATATCACTGAAAAATATGGCATTTCATCGCTGTCAGCCATGTATCGGATGAGGACGTTTCAAAACACAAACTAATGCATTTTGCCGGCATGCGTTCAATTCAATTTGTTCGCAGTTTTGTTGAAAACGTTTATAAAAATACAATGGTTACTTAATATTTAAAAGCACATTTTAAATAACGAACTGTCCATGATATCGTGGGATATCAGGACAGTAGATCTTGCTTCTGATTGGCTAACTCAGTGATTTTAGTGGGATGATAAAAGCAGGTACATTTAACAAGTCAATAACAAGTAAAACATAATGTTCGGCCCTAACACTAGAGGCATGTTATACTGATAAATAGAATAGCTTGAAGTTGTTTACCTTTTTCATCTAGTTCAGCACCAAGGGTTAGAAACCTGGAGGACATGTTTGCCTGTTCTGCTACGGAGCGCTATGACAAAACATTGTTTCAACTTAATATTTGCGTATATTTTGACATCAGTGGTGGCGGCACATCCCTATCCTCAATGTCTGGGAGTATCCCCACCCTGTGGGGATTTTTGGTGAGTCATAAGATACATACATGTACATATGAAGGGTATCGACAAAATTTGGTGGTGCCATGACTTTCATGGTGTAAAACAAAATTCACTCCAAATTGTAGCTGTATTATAGTACATGTATACCTTGGTGGCAAGAGGAAGACTGAGCTCTGTACACATACTATTAATACTTTTAACAATTCTTTTTTCCCAAGTGGCCTACAAGAAATATAAACAATATTAATGGTACCATATGATTTAAGGCCAAAAGGCGATTGAATAGACTCACCTGGGCTTTACGAATAAATGCAAGAGGTTCTTTAGCAGCAAAGTCAGGGATGCCAATTTGATGCATAGGATTACTGATATAATAAAACAATGGTAGTGACCACAGACTATACTGAACATCTGAAGACTGGTGTAGAGTGAAAGAGAAGAAAGGAAGAGATTGGGAGGGAATTGTACAAACAATGGGAAAGATGTCAGGAAAGAAAATGGGAGGAAGAGAGATGGAGAGATATAGTCTGAGCACATGTACTGTCAGTACATGTAGGAGAGAGATCGAGCTAGCTAGGGGACAAGAAACTCCAATTTACATATCGAGGATATCATATGGGAATATATTAAACTGCATTCATGTATATACAATCATGTACAGTCATTTGCAAAAATTCTGGCCGCTACGAAATATCAATATATCAATATATCGGGTGCATTATGGGTAATGAAATAATACTATTTTGAGATTAAACAAAACAAAATTTACAAGCAACAAACATAAGACTAAAATAAACATTATACTAAATATTTCTACCAATTTTGCTGGCGTTAACCCACTTTAAGGGGAATTTTCGATTATTTAATTACCCATAATGCACCCGATATATTGATATATTGATATTTCGTAGCGGCCAGAATTTTTGCAAATGACTGTACATGTACATACATGTACAATCAATACAGGCATCAAGAGTTCCAGACTTCCGGTATGCACGCAATGCATTATGAGATTATTACAAAGGAAAAGTGAGCACCAATTCTAGACACAGGGAGCCCAAGCTATGTTTTTGTTCACTTGGTGCTCACTTTTCCTTTGAAACAATGCATTGCGCGCGTACCGGAAGTCTGGAACTCTTGATGCCTGTATTGTACATGTATATTTCTCAGACTCATTAATAATTCATGAGGACAAAACAATGGTACAATGTACATGTGATCTTAATTAGCATACAATTTGGTCAACTTTAACAATGAACTTCACCAAGAATTATTAATGGTTTAAGAAGCAACTAGATCAAACATGAGAAAGCGTGTTTCATCTAATAAAGACAATGGCTGCACCTCATTTTTTCTTCTCTGTATTTGGATATTGGATGAAACTGTCACTCTTTCTCGTGTTTGATCTACATATTACTTGGCAAAATATAACTTAGTAATACATGTATGTCAGTCATACACTTTTATTTCTCTGTATACAGCATTTTGTAGAGTGACCTCCCAACCAGAGTCTTTGATGTATTTGCACAGACTTTTCTTCATACCATCTTGATTCAGAGGAACATAAGATTTCGAAACTTCTTTCTTTAAACACAAAACATTCAAATGTTACTATCCATGGTAGAATATCCTAATTATTACATTGTATGTCTTTAATAGTATACATTTGTACATGTAGAGCACATTCAGCTTCACCTCATATTTCTAAGCTTGCTTCTCTAACTCTTGCAGGGCCAATTACACAGCACAGGGGCAGGGGGCAAAAAAATACCAAAAAGTAACTGAGAACTGTACTATTTTTATTTTATTTTTTGCTGTTATATACATACTGCCCCCCCCTTGAATTTTGGGTTATGTACGGCCCTGTCTTGTTCTCTACAACTCCTATTGTGTTTATATTAATAGTTGTTTTCGTACATGTATATGAGTGGGAATTAGTTATATAATGGTATGGTCCATGCCGTGCAGCGACTGTACAGTACGGTGACCTTGCCGTATCCAAGCATTCTGATTGGTGGAGCAATGATTTTGTGTGCTGTGATTGGCTGAATATATATTTTTGATTACGTATCGTGACCGTACGAATTCAGTGCTGTAGGTTTCCCACTCATATGAAAAGTCTCACTATTTCACACCGGTAGATCACAGTACATGTACATGTACACATACAAATGGGGGGGGGGGGGGGGGGGGGGGGGGGAGAAGGAAGAATGTGGGGGGGGGGGGGGGAGTGGGGGGGGGGGGGGGTATGGGGGACTTTCATATATAAAGTGGTTGGGATGCTCATCGGAAATTTTGAAAATGACCCCTAAAAGGTACCTGAGACTTGCCCAGGTGGGCATGGCACTTGCCCAGGTGGACATGGCAACAAAAAAAATTACCCCTAAAAGGTACCAACTCTAAATTGACAAAAGCTACAACTTAACTGTCATTCCGGGTGTCATTATCTCTTGGGTATCTTATTTACTGACAAACACCCTAAAAGGTACCAGATCGTGGCTCTGTACCCCTAATAGGTACGACAAGCCCCCCCTCCCCGGCACCAGCTGGCCTTGTTGCCATGCATGCATGCACGCAAGTCCATCCCTTATAGGAAGCATTATGTACATTTCCTTTGCAAACATATAAATTACATCATGATTCATGGTCGTTTCTGAGGTAAGGTTGGTCGCTCAAAGAGGTTCGACCACAGTGAACACATGACTTGTGAACGCTATGCTCAATAATAAAATTAAAGTATTTTAACATATCGTGTTTACTTATCTATTTAATTAAATTCTAAAAGGAATGATTAAATATGGAAAAAAATACCTGTAAATCTTTTCTAAGTTTGGTGAAAAGTGACGAGTTTTGCAAAGCTTCTGTCAGCCATATTTGAATTTGGTCCAAATCTGCGCTGGAATCCATCTTGTTGGACAAAATCGTACACAGAGAACATAAACTGTTTCAAATGATTCAAGAAATCATAGAAGACAGCTAACTGGGCATTTCTGTAATTATAAGTACACCAAACGTTGTTTCAAATGTTGTAACCAAGCGAGTTGTCGGCCATATTGTTTTTCAAAGCAAAACCAAAGGAAGCCCAACGTAATTTGCGATCGAGGAATAGCCCAAGGGGGTCCCCATGCAGGGGGTACTCGATTAACTTTTCAAAGATTAGAATGGGAAGAACGGACGTAATATGAACCGCTACATATCCGTAACACCCCCCAAAACTCCCTTTCTAAGATGAAAGTACATAAAAATGGTCAAAAATAAAATATTTCCCATATTGTCTTACCCCCAAAGCCCCACCCCCCCATAACACCGTCACGTTTAAAAAAATCTGGAGTACCCCCCTCCCCTGAGGGAATACGATGGATTTTATCGTGTATTTCGCTTGGGTCAACTTGGTTTACCGTCATTATCGCATTGTTATCAAAGAAAAGCCAGTATTTCGTACAAATTTCATTTCAGAAAAAAAGAAAGGAAAGCATTTCGGAAAATGGCCATTACTGAGGGGGAGAGGGGGAGGGGTCAATACATGACGTACCTCTATATTGTCGCCATGTGCATTATTGCAGAGTGAGGTTCAACACTGTGAGGGTTTTAGAGTGGATCTAATCAATTTTCACGTTTCGTTCCTGTCCAACGAGTTATCACAAGGAAAGGAATAGGTATCACCTTCTGTCACGAACCAAAAATTGTCGTCGTAAATCGTTTTCATTGTCCTTCAATGCCATTTCTTCTGAATTGTCTGAATCGGTCGAGTCATCAAAACCACCGATATTCAAGTAGAACAAGAAATCGAACATCGATTTCGTCGACTTCGGCCCCCCAAAGCCGAATAGAACATATACCAATTATTAGTTTATACACTTAGCAATGGGAAAACCCAAGAAAGGAGGCAAAAAGAAGGCTGGCGATGATTGGTAAGTACCGTAATTTTGATTGATCGTGAAGCAAAATGATGATCGACTGGACTTGAGTTTTCTGGGATGAAATCTATCGTGGTGTTGGAAGTAACGGTAGTGTATTGCAATGATATTTCCTCTTTCTCAAATCCAATGCAGTTCTCAAGTCTAACTATATAGATTTGTCAAGTAACGGTAAAACCAGTTACTTATAATGAAGTTGGGAGATGCTTTCAAGATGATTTTTCTGAGAATAGAAATATTTTTCAAGAATGACCGCTGACGTAGATTCTCGAAGTTTAATTTTCCACTCATTTTCAAATGAACATTCCATTTATCACTTTTACTCTTTGTTTTTGAATGACAATCAATTTCTCTCATTCACTGGTTGTTCACTTCAAGATTCAAAGTGAGAAAAAACTCAAATGAAAAACCAAATAAAAGTGAATGAAATTTCCCAGCATATTTCACTGAAATTTACTCTAGAATATATCACACTACAAGTTAATACAGCTGAATAGACATACACTTTGCCAGTTCTGTCACATGAACAATGGCGTCAAGTTGAGGTTGGTGTTCCTGGGCTTTAGTAAAAGTATAATAAAAACAGTTAAACTACATCGGCCTCGGTTTGGAACCATATATATTATATACATGTACATTTGTATAGTTCATGGTGACTGAACAGACCTGTAAAATTGTTCATTGACATTATTGTTTCAGTAGGTTTAGGCTTAAAATGTACATGTACATGTATTTGGGTTAGTTTTGAAGGATTTAAAAGGAGCTAGATTATGAAAGTGAAACAATATCCTAAAAATATTTGTTTTAATGCCCAGAATTTACACCACAATTTTGACATATACATGTAGCACAACTGTACTACAGATATAACAAGCCTACATTGTATATTGTTTTAAAGCAATGACGTTGGCTTACTGACACTGATGTGTTGTAATAAGATCATAAAGATCCATGTTTTCAACCAATCAGAGAGAATTGTTCTCACGTGTGAAATGGACAAGGAATTCTGTCTTTGTACACATAGCATTACAAAATTGTCCAACGTTTTGGAATAATGATCACAAAAGTATTTTTGACAATAACTGAATGTGAAATGCATTTCTAATAATAAGCAATTATTGGATGAGGTTGAGCATGATATCGTAAATTATCAAGACCGAGGTCTGCAGCTGGTATCTGCCGAAGCCATAAGGCTGAGGCAGATAACACAGACCCGAGGTCTTGATAATTTACGATATCATGCGAAAACCGAATTCAATAATTGTTTTATTAAACATTTTGTATAAGTGCATGAGAACACAATTATAATCAGGTCAATAAATGCTGCCATGGCCATTGTATTGACACTGCAAACCTACCCCTCTTTATGACATTGAATCCCGCCTTGAATGAACTTGACAGGATAAATCTATTAGCAGATAATAGATTTATCCTGTCAAGTTCACATGCTATCGAGAATTAACTGCATGCTCTCAGCCAATCAGATGCGAGATAGTAAGTAAAATGTTTAATAATGTTATTTATTGGCCTATCAGTCATGTTTCCTTCCTGGTGTGAAAATGAGTGTGTAAAATGAGGAGAAGGTGCTGCCTTTGTAATTACAGCTGCATTAATGGTTAGACCTTCACATCTTCTCGGATAAGGACGTTAAACCCAAAGTCCTGTCTCCCGACCCTAATCTAACCTGTTCACAGGGGACATTAAAAGAACTTGAATTTCATGCTTCACGCTCCATTTTGTGGTACCCTGTTTGGTCTAGTTAAATGTAGAATTGAAAAATGTGGCCTGAGTTCAAGGTTGTCATTTTTGTGCATCATGTCAAGAGAACAACTGCTAGGGTTTTATAGAACATTTCAATTTGTGGACAGACCAGTCAGTCCAGTCCATAATAATAATAACTTTATTAACGTCTCAAAATCTTCTAGCTGGGCACAAGTGCCCTACTAATCAGTCCGTCCAGTCTGTCAAGTCAGTCCAGTCTGTCAAGTCAGTCCATTCAGTCCAGTCAGTCCAGTCTGCCAGTCCATCCAGTCCATCCAGTCTGTCCCGTCCGTCCAGTCCGTCCAGTCAGTCCAGTTAGTCCACAGGCAAACCACAGTGATAAAGTGACATTTTCTCTAAAAACTACCGAATAAATTTGTTTTAATAAATTTTAGCCCGAGTATATGCACCATTTTGCCCCACCCTCCCCCACTGAATCGGAATCAGTCAACCGGAGGACGTATATTATTACAAGGTAGGCAACTTTCAGGATTCCTGTGGTGAATCTCCAAACAAATCTGCTAAAATATATATCAAATCTTGTGAAAACTCATCCCTAAATCCGTCCAGTTACTAAAATACCTTCAATCTATCATGTCAGCTCAATTGTTTGGTTGTAATTTGAAGAAAATGCTGGTTTTGGGTCCAAGGACGCAAAAAAACCAGCTTTCGTACTATGTGCCGACAGTTAGGCTTCGACCAGCGCAGTCCTGGGGACGAAAATGTGGAGCAAAAATAACCCGCGTACCCCTTCCCTTGTATTCCTTTACTCGCCTGATCAAATGGACAAATGCAACCCTACATAGGCAAACATTCGACTTCCACTTTCGTAACATTTAAATATTCATCGCGTGTGATTTTGCAAGACGGAATAATACAATACACTGTACAATAATTACAAGCAAAAATTAAACTACAACATACAGATGAATGACAGTAACATTTTTGAATGTTATTCTCAACTTTCACTTCTCAGTTGAATTTCGTCCCAGATTGTTATCTACAATGCACATGTTGCAGAGCTTGCTAGTTATATTACTGTTATTCGTGAATGTCAAATAAGTCCGCAAATAAGCGTTATTCATTTCGAATAATCAGTGGGAAGGCAAACGAAATATTTGCATTGAATTATACAAATTACAAACCACCTTGTACTTTCTTCATAATTTCAGTAGACTATAATGAACGAAACCCAAGCTTTCTTGTAATTATTGTACAGTGTATTGTATTATTCCATCTTGCAAAACTTGCATGCGTCAAAAATTCACACGCGATGAATATTTAAATGTTACGAAAGCGGAAGTCGAATGTTTGCCTATGTAGGGTTGCGTTTGTCCATTTGATCAGGCGAGTAAAGGAATACAAGGGAAGGGGTACGCGGGTTATTTTTGCTCCACATTTTCGTCCCCAGGACTGCGCTGGTCGAAGCCTAACTGTCGGCACATAGTACGAAAGCTGGTTTTTTTGCGTCCTTGGACCCAAAACCAGCATTTTCTTCAAATTACAACCAAACAATTGAGCTGACATGATAGATTGAAGGTATTTTAGTAACTGGACGGATTTAGGGATGAGTTTTCACAAGATTTGATATATATTTTAGCAGATTTGTTTGGAGATTCACCACAGGAATCCTGAAAGTTGCCTACCTTGTAATAATATACTCCTCCGGTTGACTGATTCCGATTCAGTGGGGGAGGGTGGGGCAAAATGGTGCATATACTCGGGCTAAAATTTATTAAAACAAATTTATTCGGTAGTTTTTAGAGAAAATGTCACTTTATCACTGTTGTTTGCCTTTGGTTAGTCCAGTCAAATGGAAGTGCCCAAGATACATGCACAGTGCCAAAAAAATGTACATATACAATGTATATATAATTGAATGTATAGATTATATAACTTTGTCTTGAACCTAAGATTATAATATTCTTATCTGTATTTTTTTTCATTAAAGGGAGGATGATGTTCTGAATGAAATAGAGTCCATGAATGGTACAGATGGAGCCAGTACAGATCCACCTAATCTGGTAAAGATATTTTGATCTAAAACTGAAATGATGGTGATGACTTGGGCTTCCTGTGGTGTTATGACACAGGGATCCCAATATAATTCACATTATACATCTGATGCATGTGTTCCAATAATTATAAAGTCAAAAGAAAATATATTGTATTACTTTAATTGAAAGTATTCCTTTTTGCCCCCAGCAAACAAAATCTAGCAGATTTATGGCTCTTGAAAATGAAGAACCCAGTGAAAATGGAGAACATGACGACCAGTCTGCTTCAGGGAACACAGAACAAAAGAAAAGTAAAAAGGACAAGAAAAAGAAAAACATGTTTGACGCTCTTGAAGTCGAAGATGATATTTCAGATGACAGTGCTGAAACTGATCCAAGCGCTAGTAATAATAAAACTGTAGATCAGACTTCAGATATGGTCGAAGATGATGAAATGACATCTAAAAAGTCTAAAAAAGGCAAGAAAAGTAAAAAGAAATTTGATCTAGATGATCTAGATGAAGATGATGATGCAGAGGAATCAGTTAAAAAAGAACCAAAAAGTCAATCAAAAGATATAACAAAAAGTATCGACACTGCACAAAAAGTGGATGATCATGGTGGTGATGGAGAAGGTGAAGATGGTCCAGTTGTGAAAACTGCTGCTCAAAAACGTGCAGAAAAGAAAGAAAGGGAGAAAAAGAAAAGAGCAATGGAGAAAGAAAAGCAAAAACAAAAGACTAAAAAGACTCCAAAAGCTGAAGAAGAGGAAGAGACATCAGAAACTCAAGCAGAAGACACACCAGTACATGATAAAGAAGTTGTTGAGAAGGCAAATGAAGATGCCAAAGGTAATACATACATGTACAATGTACAATGTACATGTACCGTTTAAGCCAGAATGCCATTCACTTCTAAGAAATTTCCTTTTTTTGCTTATTTTTCAAAATTCAGCTAATAGTCATTATAAACAATTTGATAATATTCTAGTTATTTGTTATTACAGTAGAACAAAGTCAAGAACCACCTGAAGTCCATGAAAATCCTGAGGAACCTCAAGAGAAAGTGTCAGTAGAAGGCAAAGAAGAAGGCAAAGAAGAAGGCAAAGAAAAAGGCAAAGAAGAAGGCAAAGAAGAAGGCAAAGAAGAAGGCAAAGAAGAAGGCAAAGAAGAAGGCAGAGAAGATGGCAAAGAGGAAGGTGATGAAGAAGCAGAAGGAGGTGAAGATAAAAAGAAGAAGAAGAAGAAGAAAAAGAAAAAAGCTGGTGAAGAAGAGGAAAAGAAAACTAAGAAACCAAACAAGGCTTTGGTAAAGCAGATGCAACAACAATTAGAACAACTTCGTCTTGAAGAAGAAAGGAAAAGGAAAGAAGAGGAAGAAAAGATACTTGCCTTGGAAGAAGCAGAGAACAGAAGGCTGGAAAAAGTAAGTCGTTGATAGAGTTTTTCGGTAGAAGATGTTTGTATAATTTGTAATTCAGAGGAAACAAACAAACTTAATGAAGGCCTGTCACACACACACAACTCAACATGTTGTACATGTACATGTAGCCTCATAATCAATCGCCATGTTGTCAGGCAAGATAATGTCTTTGATAACAATAAATAGTAACAGTGTTTAACTGAGATATGGAATAGTGTTGGCTTATGAGAAGCACCCTTGGCAAGTGGTTGGCTATGAGATCTAGTTGTATTTCTGAAATTTATCAATCAACTTACTAAAACATCTGCAAATTGATTTCAGCTTCGACTTGAGAAAGAGAGAAAAGACAAGAAGAAACAGAAAGAAAAGGTAATGTATACAATGTACATGTAGAGTTGTTGTATGAATGTATATTTATGGTACGGTTCATACTGTGTGGTGACCATGCCATATCCAAGCATTCTGATTGGTTGAGCAATGGTTTTGTGTGCTGTGATTGGTTGAATATTAGATATCTTCAATTCCATACCATGACCATAACTCCGTAGGTACCGTAGGTGATCCACTTAATATATGAATAATAATAAGACTGTACATAATTAATACATACACTGCTTGGCAGTATTTAATGTCACAAGAAGATTTATTCTGTCTTTTAAGTCTGTGACTAAATTAGAATTATTCAGTTGTTTTAATGATTGTTTTAATGTTGTTGTTTTTTTTTTGTAGGAAAGAAAAGAAAGACAAAGAAAAGAAGGAAAGTTACTTACCAAGACTCAGAAGGAACAAAAGGCAAAGCAACAGGCTATGTTAGAGGCCATGAGACAACAAGGTATGATATGAGTACATACATGTACATGTAACAGTGAAAGTAAGTTGGATTTATTTATTTGATTTGTGTCTAAAAGTGTGATTGAACAGTTACAAAGTTTTGCCTTTTCTTATGAAGGCATTGAAATCCCTGCATTGAGCAATCAAGGACAAGATGTTGTGAAAAAGCCTGTCAGATACGGCTCAAAGAAACCAAAGAATAAACAACAACAGCAGCAACAGCAACAACAACAACAGCAAGAAAATGAAGTGATCAAAGGTACAGTACCTCCCACATGCACAGTATAATTATTATTGCAATATCATAATGTCTAATTAAACTGCAGTGTAACAGTGTACGCAAGTTCTAACAAATGTGATCCATGTGAACAAAATCCAAATTCAATTGATATTATCAGGGATTATTATAAATGTATGTATCTTGTTCTTGCAAGAACCCATTCAAAAACTGTGAAAGATGTTTGTTGGACAAAAATTTAGTTCTGTATTTAATGGCTGACTTGTTTCAGATGTTGAAATACAAGGGGTGAAAGAAGGAGACCAAGAACAAGACAACAAAACAGGTTATTGCATATGGCTAGTTGTTCCTTTAATTCTCTTATTAAACTAATTCTCAAAAGTCTCAAAATGTGTGCTGCAGACAGTCAAGATTAAAACAATTTTATTCATAATGTTTAGATGAAGTAAATGAAGATGCCAACATTGTGGTAGAAAAGGAGGCACAGAAGGAAGAGGAGAAGAAAGAGGTTGAGGTACAGAACACTTTGTTTAGAACAAGTTTGTGAGTCAACATTGCCTGTTAAGGTGTGTGGTTGTCATGTTGCAGGTCAAAGATACTTGGGATGTAGAGACTGACAGCGAGGATGAAAAGGAAGATGAGAAAGAAAAAGGTATTGAGTCAACAACAAAACTGGCATTGAAATTTCTTGCACTGAAACGGCATTAGGTTCAGGCATGTTCAGGCACATATAAGCATACAAGATCATCACCCATTCTCTATGTATGGTTGTTGTATATTCATTCCTGCAGTACAGTGTACATACTTATGTAGTACATTGACTTCATGTAAAACGATTGTGCTTGTTTTAGATGTTGCTAAGGTTAAAGAAACTGAAGGAACCAAAGAGAAAAAAATCTGAAGAAAGTGGTAGCGAAACTGAAGAGAGCAGTAGTGAAGAGTCTGAAGATGAGGGAGAAGAAGACGAGGAAGAAGATGAAGAATCTGAATCAGAGAATGACAAAGAACTTTCTAAAACAGAAACTGTACAAGAAAGAATAGAGAAACGAAAAGTACAAGCGGAGTTGAAACGTACTACAGATGACTTGAGGTCACCAGTAATCTGTGTGCTCGGTCATGTCGACACAGGGAAGACAAAGATCCTTGATAAGGTATGCCTACTGTTACAGCAAGGCAACAAATTGCACATGACATCATTGACAGCCATGTGACTTGTTTGTGCCACCAACACACCACCAACATGGCTGCTGCATCTTTGTACTTTACATGTAAATCTCCAGAGATTGATCGCAAACCAACAATAAGCATTTATTTCTTGGAGAGAAAGAGGAAAAGCATCATTGTACCTCCTCCCCCAGTGAAAGAGTGAAAACCTAATGACCCCCAAAAATTGGAATGTTGGGCAGATTTTCCCATGTGACCATGCAGCCGCAGTGACCAGTAATCCCTCCTCCCCACTTCCTCCCTTCTTCTTCCTTCTAAGGTTATTGTAATGCTTTCAGATAAGACACACGCATGTCCAAGACGGAGAAGCTGGAGGTATCACACAGCAAATAGGAGCCACTATGGTACCCCAGGATGCCATTAGAAAACAGACTTCTATGATGAAAGAGGTATGTTAGTATGCATCCTTTAACCCTGCATCAGGGGTGAGGTACATTAAACTTAGCATTTTGGCATAGTTGCTAATGTTAGACGATAAAATAATGATTTTGAATGAATTGGACATCTGAAGTTTAGTAGTTACTCCTGGCAACCCATCCTAGAGGTATCTAATCTGGGAATGTGTTATTTCAGCAGTTATACTGGCCTTTTACTCAGGAGCCTTGGCTCTTGTGGCTCTTTTTGAGATGTCATTCACTCACATGCCTTACTACATTCTAATATGTAAAACACTCATCTCACTAGTTCGTTTTTATTGGGGCGACGCAGAGGCAAAGTAATAACCAAGATGGTGATCATGTGCTTCAGGACTGGATATGTCAGCCATTACTGACTAAGTTATTTTATCTTTTTTTTTTAGTTTCAAGATTTTGATATCAAACTTCCTGGCCTTCTAATCATCGACACACCTGGTCATGAGTCCTTCAGGTAATTGTGTCCTGTATTTGTTATGCTGTGGTGGTGGTGATGATGTTTTATTAGTCTCTATTACTAATTTAAGGGCGGACAATTATCAATTATCTCACGATTGTCTTACATTGGTAAGACTAAGATATTAAGTGATAAGTGTATCAACTAGTACTCCATTATTATTTATCCTCATGTTTTATTATCCACTCTGCTTCCAGTAATCTACGTAATCGCGGGTCGTCGCTCTGTGATATGGCTATATTAGTCGTGGATATTATGCACGGCTTGGAGCCCCAAACTATAGAATCAATAAACCTTCTCAAGGCAAAGAAAACACCATTTATCGTGGCTCTTAACAAGGTATAAAGATTGCTCTTCTAAACCATTTATTATTGTACTCTTTATAGTTCCCTTCCCCAACCTCGCCAAAGACTGACTAGAATCTAAAACAGCCAGGTGTTGAAGTTTTTTGACATCAATTCTTGCATGTTTATTGAATGGCAGGGAGGGAGGGAGGAAAGGAAGGAATCAATCAATCAATCACTCAATCAATACTCACTAACGTCAGTTCATTTTGTAGGTTGACAGGTTATTCGAATGGAAGCGAGGACCTGACTCCAGCATCATCAACACTGTACGAAAGCAAAAAAGACACACAAAACAAGAATTTGACGAGAGAGTCAAAATAGTCATCCAAGAATTTGCTGAACAGGTTGGTGGACGCTCCAGACGTATTTCGTCCGATTGGAATACAACCTTTTTTTAATCTTCCGTAAGTGGAGACCCTTGGAGCGTGGATGTCTGCTCACGAGAGGTGTCCGCTTATGGCAGGTGTCCGCTTACGGGAGGTGTCCATTTACGGGAGCTGTCCGCTTACGGAAGATGTCCGCTAACGTTAACGGCTGATGCAGTGAACAGTCACATGTCAAAATCAACGTTGTGCTAATGACGTATTTGTGACATCGGTGAAATATTATGGTTATCATCCACCACAATAACCAATCATTACTCTAAAATAAGAATACCCATTGTACATGATACCACAATCCTTTGCACGCCAAATACACTGTACCTTGTTAAAAACATTGCTACGTAAAATTTTTGAGAACATCAAAATTTGCATTTATGAGCTGTTGCCAGCTTTATTTATGTGAACGTGTCAGATCAATACACAATTGAATTGAATTGAATTGATCGTTGTAGTCTCATGCGAGTAGTACTGATTTCGATTCGCAAAGCATTGTGGTACAATGTACCGCCGCCATCTTGTTCTGTAGAGTGAATGGTCCTCGGCTTCCATCGCTGATCTCTCTTTATTTTCCTGTCGTACAGGGTCTGAATGCTTGCTTGTACTACGACAACAAAGACACGCGATCGTACGTGTCGTTAATTCCCACGTCAGCTCACTCTGGTGATGGCATGGGTGATCTGATCTCACAAGTCGTTAACTTAACTCAAACAAGATTAACAGAGAAACTGTCTTACTCGGAGTATCTGGACGGTATTGTCCTTGAGGTGAGCACCTGGTACTTCTACTCTAATCGAGAGTGTCATGTACTATTATTTATATATTCATTCGTTCGTTCGTTCGTTCGTTCATTCATTCATTCATTCGTTCGTTCATTCATTCATACGTTCATTCATCCATTCATCCATTCCTTCATCCATTCATTCATTCTTTCATCCATCCATCCATTCATTCATTCATTCATCCATTCATTCTTTCATTCTTTCATTCATCCATTCATTCATTCATTCATTCATTCATTCATTCATTCATTCATTCATTCATTCATTCATTCATTCATTCATTCATTCATTCGATTAGTATAAAATAAATGTATTTACGACCACTATACTAAGTCGTGGTACATCTTCCAGGTAAAAGCTCTGCCTGGTCTTGGTACCACTATTGATGTTATCCTGGTCAATGGTACGCTAAGAGAAGGTGACACACTAGTGCTGTCTGGTATCGATGGTCCCATAGTTACACAGATACGAGCCCTACTCACTCCAGAACCGCTCAAAGAACTCCGCGTTAAGAATCAGTACATAAGTCACAAAACGCTACGGGCCGCGCAGGGTGTAAAGATTGCCGCCAAAGACTTGGAAAAAGCATTAGCTGGTGTACCGGTGATGGTCGCCGAGCATGACGACGAGATTGACTATTGTAAGGTATAGTGGATACTTTGAATTTAAGAAAATAAGTGAAAGAAAATAAAAACTAATACTTTCAAATTCAAAATTGGCTTGAAAGATTTTAGCATAAATTTGCCAGATGCAAACAAAGAAAACATTATACTTGTAGGAATTGATGACATTATGAGCAATTTTATTATTCTAATCTGCAAAATGTCATTTAATATACAAGGCAAGGGAAAAAGGAAAAGTCGCTTCTCTGTCCTTATTAAGAAACGTATTGAAACATGCCGGAATACATAGAAAATAAAGTGGCCAAATTAAAAAAAAGTGAAAGAAATTAAGTGGATGAAAAAGTGATACGCAAGTTTTCCATCAGTTTTTTTGCAACTTCTCATCAAATCATTTTTTCAGCATAAAATCACTTCAAACTATAATGTTTTCCTTCCATTTACCTCCCCTAGACTGATTCCATAAGTCGGTCCCAGTTCGCTCTCTGTCGATCCTTATGTTGAGCGACCACCTATCTAAAAGGAGCGAAAACAGCGACTTATGGAATCAGTCTATTACCTTGATGTTCCCGATTTACGACGATTGTTCGCGCAACGTTTTACGGTGATGTTTATGTTACACGAACATGACCTCGTTGAACACCATTCAACACCCGCCAACATGTCCACTACATATCACACCATGTTAAATACTGTGGACTCTAACGTGCACCAATCCTTCTTTTTTTGTTTTCCCAATAGAGAAAAGTAGCAGCAATAATGTCCGACGCACTTAAAGCCATACATCTTTCAGATCGAGGAGTCTACGTTCAGGCATCGACGCTAGGATCTTTGGAGGCTCTCTTGGAGTTCTTGAAAAGTTCGAAAATTTCGGTAAGCCTGCAACAGCGTGAAGGTTTCACCAAGTATCTCCGTTATGATGCTCAATGGAAGTTAACTACATTTGTAGCCTGTATGGCCCGGACAAGCGCAATAGTGATCCATGTAGTTAGTCGTTTGTCGGCGCTTTTTTAGCGACTGAATATATCACGACGTTTCGACGGCAATTGCTAGTCTTTATCAATCGGTGCTGTAGACTGTTTTTTCGGCGCAGTATTGCTGCCAACGGAGTGATTAAGAGTGTGTGTGCTATTCTCTGCGATTGGAGGCGTAGGGTTACAACTTTTCATCGGCAAGTTTGTCTGCAGCAATTGCAGACAAGTGGAGACATCCAGCAATCCTATATTGTCTGGAATATTGAGCACAATTTTGTATTGTTTCCCATTTGTACGATTACTTGACTCATATTTATTTCTTCTCTTCAGTATGCAGGAGTTAACATTGGTCCTGTACACAAGAAAGACGTTATGAAATGCTCTATTATGCTAGAACACGACGTTCAGTAAGTTATCCTTAGCAGTCAGGTGCTTTCTAAAGCCCGTAGAGCCGAACACAACTTGTAAAATCCATCTTGTGTAAACGCATGGTTTAATTTCTCCAGCTATTCCACAATTCAGAATGAGATCTGGGTTCGAAATGATGTACCTATGTTTTGCATTGATTTGTGTCTGCGTTTCTGGAAAAGTGTACATGATGTTTATTTTGTCGCAGGTTTGCTGTGATTCTTGCGTTTGACGTCAAGATTGAACGAGAAGCCCAGGAATTGGCCGACAGTCTAGGAGTCACGGTCTTTTCTGCAGAGATTATCTACCATTTGTTCGACAAATTCACAGCATACAGAGAGGTGCGTACTTGTGCTTGTGTCAGGTCCGTTTTCATTGGCACAAGGCCTCTTGTGCTTATGCTAGTATTGCTTGCGACAGGCCCATTTTCACAGTGGCATAAGGCGTGCTTGTGCTTATGCTAGTATTGCTTGCGACAGGCCCATTTTCACAGTGGCACAAGGCGTGCTTGTGCCTATGCTTCCGTCATGTTCGTTTTCATTGGCACAAGACGTGCTTGTGCTTATGCTAGTATTGCTTGCGACAGGCCCATTTTCACAGTGGCACAAGGCGTGCTTGTGCTTATGCTTCCGTCATGTTCGTTTTCATTGGCATAAGGCGTGCTTGTGCTTATGCTAGTATTGCTTGCGACAGGCCCATTTTTACAGTGGCACAAGGCGTGCTTGTGCCTATGCTTCCGTCATGTTCGTTTTCATTGGCATAAGGCGTGCTTGTGCTTATGCTAGTATTGCTTGCGACAGGCCCATTTTCACAGACAAGGCGTGCTTGTGCTTATGCTTCCGTCATGTTCGTTTTCAGTGGCATAAAGCGTGCTTGTGCTTATGCTAGTATTGCTTGCGACAGGCCCATTTTCACAGTGGCACAAGGCGTGCTTGTGCTTATGCTTCCGTCATGTTCGTTTTCAGTGGCACTGTGTCGTTAGTGAAAAGCAGGTTTTACAAAGTTGGTGTTGTTTGTGTGTAGGAGCAAAAGCGCAAGAGGAGAAACGAATTCAAGAACGTCGCTGTATTTCCCTGTAAACTTCGTATTCTTCCTCAACACATCTTCAACACGAGAGACCCCATCATTGTCGGTGTGACCGTAGAGGCTGGCATCGTTAAGGAAGGCACTCCTATTTGTGTACCATCCAAAAGTGTAAGCTCTTACATTTATGAAATGATTTTCTGTTTTCATGGTCGGTGAATACTGAACATTCCACAGAATATTGTACATTCCAAGATTAAAATTGTATTTTGTGTTTATGAAAAAAAAATTACCTAGTATATTATGGTAAAGTTATTTAAAATATGTTGTTTTAGCCTGGTTTTGATTGATAAAAGAGAATTAGGTAATTCTCTTTATCAATCATTTATCGTCCCGTGCTCACAGTTTAATGGTCCATAAGCACTCCGTTTTGAATGATGATTTTTTTCGTTTCTAGTTTATTGAACTTGGTGTGGTATCCAGTATTGAGACGAATCACAAGAATATCACAGAAGCACGTAAAGGGATGGAAATCTGTCTGAAGATAGAAAATATTCCTGGTGAGACGCCGAAGCTGTTTGGAAGACATTTTGACCACGAAGACCTTCTCATAAGTAAAGTAAGTCAGATGGATCAAAGCTTAGTAAACGGTACTATCATAGCTATCATGGTACAGCTTTAGACTACCATGGATGTCACTAGGGTTTTGAACAGCAGGCTCAAAATAGGCGTAACAGTTGCAAAGGCACTAAAAATATCGAAAAGTACTTTCAAAGAACAACAAAACTTATACTTCATTTCTTGATGTTTGCTCTCCCTCCCCTCCCCCACCGTTCGTCTGGCCAGCGAATCGTCTTGCCTAGCATTAATTTTGTGCCAGTCATTTCCTTCCTATATTTGGCTATAGGGGACTCGGGGGAGGGGGGATTTCCATCGTAGAAGTTTCGAAACTCTCTTGTTGGACTTTTGTAGTAATCAATTAAACCAAAGTGTCTCAACATTCTTGCATGCCATTGTAGAAATAAACGAGGATCGAAAGTCCTCATACGTACAAAACTGCGATCCGTCGTAATAAAGGAAGGAGTGAGAGGGATCTGGGGACTGCATTCCATTCCTTTCATGGCAAAGCAGCCACAGCAACTATTTTTGTGTGTATTGGGGAAGGGTGAGCGACAGCTTTGTACAAGCTATGCATGGTGTCACTATGTTGTTACAAAATCGAACTTTTTTAAAAGTGTTTCATTTGATATTCCATTAAAAAAGTCATATTCTTATCTATAAAATATTTTTTATTCCAGATAAGCCGCGAGTCTATTGACGCTGTCAAAGAATACTTCAGAGACGATCTCCACAAGAGCGACTGGCAGCTGATGATTGAGCTCAAAACTCTTCCAAATTATGTAATTAACTCACTGATTGACAACAGAGTTCGTAAATATAAAAAGGCGATTCTAATTGGCTTCCTCCCCCCCCTAAAATACAACCTGTCTACTTAGTGTTCTGATAAAATTACGATATGATTGTAAGACTATTGGATGGACTATTGGATGTCCATGGCTATTTACATTTTATAAATGGTTGACAGGATATATTTATAATCAGAGAATTAGGCGAGTAAACTGGGCGTTATTTGATCTTCAGGAGTGTTCCTTTATAGTAGATGTATATTATAACAACTACTGTTCGTCTTTGGTTCTCTTTTTGTAAAACTCCACAACTCTGTCGTAGTAGTCACGTGACAGCCAAAAACACTGCAGGGGGTCCACGTGACTTGAACTGCAATTGAAACCATAGCAACGAGTAAGTAATCAACGAGCCTCTAATGAAACAGGGTGTTGTACTTTAATTGCAACAAGACGCTCTATAATCGTTCACTCGGCGGGCTTAAAGCAATGGGCCTTCGATTTCCTCAGCGGCACAGAGCGCATGCGCCTTGGTACCCAGTTAGCGATTTGTGGCATCAGGCTACAAAATCGTACACCTTTTCGCGAAATACCGCTGTGTTGGAAATTATACAGCATTGTTGCGACCACCAAAGCCACAACTTGCAAAGCGATATTTTCCATCGTTACCACCCAAGAGCACAAAACAATTTGTTGCAGTAAGAACTTGCGCGACAACTTTCAACAGTGACACATGTTGGGTTGTGGCCAATACGGCCCCCACGGTGAAAGAGTAAAGATACCTTTTGCCGTTGCAAAACTTCACGACAAGTCTGCGTCCATTAGATCCTGTAATCCACCCAGGAACATAAACGTACGTAGCTGAAACGAAACGTGGAGAAATGTCATGAGCGCGTTTGAAGGGCAGACTAGAAATGCACCATACACAAACGTACCTGGATCTGCAAGGGCGAGCACACGGTCTCCTATGGACAGCGGATGTCTTTTGGTGTGTGCTCCAAAGATATATCCCGTACTCTGAAGATAAATATGAAGACGTTAATGGTTTATTCTAACTGCTAGTGATTCAATAAAGTAATGTAGTAACCTGCAGTTGGACGGATTGGTCTGCCCATTCGATGATGTACTGACGTCCATTACCAACGCGTTCTCGTACCGTTCCTGGAGTACAACAAGAAACATAAGTCGTTGAACAATATGATGTTATCGATCCGGTGATAAACAAGACTCGGTCATTTCCACGTCGACGCACAGGCAGCCCTACCATTTCTTCTCGAGGCTGATTATAAAATGATATTTGTATGCACGCGTCTTTTTATGGGTTTCCTGTGGTAGAGCGCGCGCAATACGTATTATGTTGGGCTCCCTGTACGCGTCCCCCGCAAGACCGCTCGCACAAATGCAATGTTCACGTAGATGGGTTAAAACGATGCGAAAAAGAGCGCATAGACACAAGACTTTGTTTCGTTATCAGTCGATGAAAACGGAAACTTCAAAACGTCTCCGCGTGGCAGGGCATTCATAACTACTTCTTTAGGGTTACCGTCGGGATTCTAGGCTACTGGACAAGACTGCAGTCCTTTGTGTTAGGAGAGAGGGTATTTGCATAAACCACAACCTCGTGCAAGCGTCCGCCATTTTGAAAACAGCGAGAAGAGAGGCCCCTGGGGACGTGATTGGATTGAACAAACTGGTTGAACAATGGACACATAATTTTGCTTGGTTCAACACATCCCTTCCTCCGACTCCCTCGTCTTCCTCCCTCCCCTGCCCTCCCTCCCCTCAACCGCCCTCCCCTGCCACTCCCTCGCCTCCCCTTAGATACCCTGGGTTTCCAAGGATAGGCCCAACAGTACAGTAACATTATGACGCAACTCCTACCGAGGTGGAAAGTGCCATCGTCGTCATTCCTAGTCACCACTGCCTGGCCGACGAGACTTTCCTCGCAGGCCAAGATGTAAGCACAGTCAGTTTCGAACTTGTCTGTGGACAACATGTAGAGTTCTTCTCTAGGAACCATGGCTTCGATACCGTCATAGTAGCGTACTTGGTGCATGTTATCATCCTCTAGACCTATGACGACCCCTGTTAAGGTGTACAATGACATCAGAGTGTTGCCATGGTAACAATTACATCATAAAAATGCTCGCTAATAAATGAATAGCCATGTTAAGGTGCACAAACAAATGAGTCAAGTCGTGTTGTCATAGCAATGTGTTGTGAAGGTGATGAGGATTCTGGATAATTTCCACCCGATTCACAGGTGACAACTTTTAAGGTGTAGAGACATCAGTACGTCAATGGCCATGCTGTCATGGTAACTGTCGTCATAGTTACAAGTACGTGGTCTCGAACAATCTAACTATTGTGACAATCTTACCTGGAGCATAGCTGTACGAGAAACTTGGATGCAGGCCTACCACAGGGTCACCTCCCTAAAGCAAAGTATGGCATAGTTTAGTAAGGTACAGAAAAATGTGCAATGGCAGTGTGAGTAAAAGGCCTACCACAGGGTCCCCTCCCTAAATGCAAAGTATGGCATAGTTTAGTGAGGTACAGAAAAATGTGCAATGGCAGTGTGAGTAAAAGGCCTACCACAGGGTCCCCTCCCTTAATGCAAAGTGTGGCATAGTTTAATCAAGTACAGGTAAAAAAAACCCTGTAATGACAGTGTAAAAACCATGTAATGACAGTGTGAGTAACCTACCTTGATGACATTGTCTGCATCGTCTTCATCTGTTATGATGTCAATCCTTGGAATCTGTTCAAGATCACCCACGCTGTCCTCGATGAAGAACGTACCATCACCACAGTCTTGTCGGACTGTACCTAACGAGTTATAAATACTACTGAATCAGTATTAATGCAAATAAAGACCAGATGATGATGATACGTAGGTTGCAACTGCAGTGATATTGATGTCGATAATAATGATTGATGGTGGTACTAAGAGCGATTGTCATCACAGAGTCGTTTTCGTATGAGTGGGAAACCTACGGCACATAGTTACGGTCACCGGTACGGAATCGAAGACATTGTATTCAACCAATCACAGCGCGCAAAATCATCGCTCAACCAATCAGAATGCTTGGATACGGCATGATGATGGCGCGATATGGTCACCGCACGGCACGAACCGTAACTACTTCCCACTCATACGAAAACGACTCTAATGACGCTGATGATCGTAGTAATAGTTGTCATGATGGTGGTGGTGACTAAACCTAATACAAAAGATAAATGTGGATAAACAGCCCGGCATACCTCTGTAGTACCATCCTTCGTCAGCCCATCTTGCCAAGACCTCGTCTCCTTCCGTGATTTGCTTTGGAACATGGCGTGTCTCGATCGCTGGGTCCACATCTAGAGGTAGACGAGCTACGACGAAAAACAAAGCAAGTAAGAAAATGAACTAGTATTTCGCGCCAGTCCACTGATATACAAGCCGAGCGGGTAAGAACGCGCGAGTCATTTGATATGAATAGACTTCTAAAAAGTTTTACAAATGTTATAGAACTTACATATAAGGAGCCCGTGAGAACCCTTGGTAAGCAGACAAGCTTCGTTATTATCTGACAAGTGAAACTGAATGTCGGGTGGACCATCTTCTTCAGCTGCATGCTCAGGCTCTTTGGCACCGTCGACGTCATCACGGCCATTTTTGGTCGTCGAAGACTTGGACGAGGCTTCTGATTCAGAGGACGAAGGACTGTCGGTGTCACTGGCACTGACGTCAACACGTTCACCGGAAGTAGACGGTTTACGATTTGATTTCTTGCCCGATGATGGCCGTGAGGACCTGGGTGAGGATCTCTTAGAGTTGTGTTTTGAGCTCCTTGGTGTCGGGACAGACGATCGTTGAGGTGAGCCATGAGAGGAATGTCTGGGTGATGATTTGGGCGTTCGCCTGGGTGACGTCACAGGGGAATCATCACGTGATCTCAGATCCTTGTCAGTCTCTACGGCCTGGTCTTTCTTTGGCTGTTGACCGCTGGCCAGCATCTGCATAAGCTGTTGTTGCTGTAGCTGTAACGACTGTGTTTGGTTGTATTGCTGCATTAATAGTTGTTCTTGTTGGTCCCTTTGCTTCTTCAAGAGTTCTTCTTGCTGTTCCTGTAGTCTTTTCTGTTCTTCTTGTAATCTGTGGGTGAATAAAACATACTTATTGTAAACATGGCCGGTCAGTTTTCCGGCTATACACGCACAAGCAAATACAGTAAAGATACGCCTTCAAACAGACAGTTCAAAACTACCATCCCACACCTTCCTGTTCATATTTACGCCGTCCCCATTAGAGACGTTTCCGTATGAGTAGTAACCCTACGGCACGGAGTTACGGTCACGGTACGGAATCGAAGACATCTATTCAACCAATCACAGCGCGCAAAATCACTGCTCAACCAATCAAAATGCTTGGACACGTCACGGTCACCGCAAGGTACGTTCAACTCCCCGTAACTACTTCCCACTCATATGAAAACGACTCGAAGTAGAAAGAAAGGCAACACAAGTCAAACATTTCACCTATTTTGTTTCTCTTTGTGTTCTTCGATTTGTGTCTGGACTAGTTTGTCTTGTTGATCCTGTAGATCCTTCTGCTTCTGTTCCAACACTTCCTGCTGCTCGCGTTGCTTCTTCTGTTCTTCAGCGAGTTGCTGATGCAGTTGTTCAAGCCTCTCGCGGTGTTCTCTAATTTCATTCAACTGCGTCGCGTGTTTCTGGTCCAGTTCTTTCTTGAGATCCTCGAAGTGATCGGTGGGGCTTCTTGATCTCCCTAGTGATAACAGTGTCAAATAAAGTTATTATTAACAGAGCAATGGAAATTATATTGATATCTACACTGTATCGACTCGTCTTATCAACTACAGTTTCATCAGTCATTTTTCTCACTAAATCTTTCAAGAAGTTGCTGTCGTCTCCCCCATTTCAGCCTCAACGTCCCGGATTCTCCACCACCATAGATGACTATTATAGTTTTAAAAATAATTGTTGATGCATTTTATCAATCCTGATCCTTCTTGTGAGGGTTTTCCTATGTTCTCCCCGTGTTCTCCCCCATAATTGCTTCACGAGATGCTGTGAATTTTGGCACTTACGTTTATCGTGCGACTTGGGTGATTTGGGAGACGGAGGTTCGCTTTCTTTATCGCTCGAACTATCACTTCTAGCTGGGCTGTTACTCCGACTTCTGGATCTGCTACGACTTCTGGAACGACTTCGGCTTTCAGGACTCTTCGAGCGGCTCCGACTTCTCGATCTAGAATGCTCACTAGAACTGCTGCTTGACCGACTTCTGGACTTTTGGGGTTTAGGTTTCCCTGTCACACGAAAGTATTGATGTTTAACACTTGGTCACTTTAATACAATCGAACCTCTTTTTGCGATCACCTCTCCTTTGCGATCACCTCTCCTTTGCGACCACCCCTACTTTGCGACCACCCCTACTTTGCGACCACCCCTACTTTGCGACCACCCCTACTTTGCGACCACTTCCGGGTTTTACATTTTCAAAGTCAAACAATGTACTTAGAACCTCTAGTAGCCGATCAGCTTTTCTGGACACAAGGATGGTCGCTTACGAGAGGTTTGACTCATCGTGTATGCAAGGTACCTACCCATATTGATTGCTATCAGATCTTTGCCTTCATCCACACCCTTCGGGTACAAACCAAACGGACAGGAGCTGAATACAAATTATATCATACAGTTAGATCAAGCTTTCTCTTGGTCTTCCTGTGGTAAAAGAGAGTAGGACTAGGGCGACTGAAGGTGTCAGGTGTCAAATAAATCTTGAATTATGGAGAAATTATGGGATGCCCAGGGTGCAAGCTAGTAGTAACCATTTGGCCATGAAAAACTACGAAAACCTAATTTAAAGCAATGAATTTGTACAAAATTATACAACAATACACAACACATGTAGATATTAAGTCATAAAATAATATATTGACGCGACTCCACTCTCTATAGTTTTTGGGTCATTTGCACCCTGGGCATCCCATAATGTTTTAGCCAAAACAATAGAATCCGAAATGGCCGCCGTATCGGTAAAAAGGTCTACAGCACTAAATAAACTTACGCTTTGTAGGCTGATATCAAAGCGTCCCGTATGTATCTACACGCGAATGTATAACGCGCCTTGGAGATTTTTACCAGGTCTTTCCTCAGTGAAGTAATCTACAAAAAGAACGCAGTACTGATTAGAGTCGTTTTCGAATGATTGGGAAACCTACGGTACGGAGTTACGGTCACGGTATGGAATCGAAGACATCTATTCAACCAATCACATCGTGCAAAATCATTGTTCGGCCAATCAGAATGTGACACGGCACCGCACGGCACGAACCGTACCGTAACTACTTCCCACTCATATGAAAACGACTCTAATCTGTCAATACACATCGTGGATGACCTTGCATATCTTGTACGCTCGACTTACCTTTTTCCCGTTGAAGCGTAGTATAGTGTAGCACTTCGACGCGGTTGATCGTCTTAAGGGCACTACCTGTACGATACCCGGTACGTAGGCACACCCACCGTCCGTGATTAAGTCATCTGTTTCCTCGCGTGGTATAAGTGTCCGTACGAGTACGTAGTCACCAACCTAGTGAGAAATGGGGTAACACTATATTATACAAATACTATACACAAAGGAAATGTTTCAAAAGCATGGGGACGTTTAATAAGTGTATTTTTGTAGGGCGAATGGGTTGCCTGTGGTACATGTTACCGGGAGGGAGTAAGTCGAGGGAGGAAATCAGTCACCTTGACCACAGCTAACCCAGTCGTAAACTGAGCCAAAATCCTTATAATTTAATAAGTGTTTTTTTTTACAGCGGCTGGGTTACCTGTGGTCAGGGTGACTTCCTCGACCTCTCGGCCAAACACCTATACCACAGGTAGCCCACTCACCATAAAATGACATTTAGGATGATTACCGCTGTAATGCTTACCTTTAGAGACGGGCAAGGTCTTGCTCCTTCTACGGGTATCACATACCGTACCCCTACTACTTGTCGTTCACAGCTCTCGAAATCCACCTCGACGTAGCGCGTGTTGATACACTTACACACCAAACCAGGATAATAAAACCCATCTACTTCGCTACGTGCTAAAACTTTGTGGTGACGAAGACGGTATTTGTTCCCTTGGGGGGTGAGCTGAGTAAGTGCTGAAGTCATCGACGCACTCTGGATAGAAGACAGAAGATAACTTGAAACATTCTATATCGAGTAAGTTATGTTTATAATCATTTACCTTTGACATGATTTGTTCTATTCTTTTGTTTTCCATTTCTGTGCGGGCTCTTTTTTGTTCTTCAGCTATTTCTCTCGCAGCCTAGAAATAACAAGAATGTCACCAAAAACACGGCCAGAAACTACATTCTCTTCCAAACTTCTTAACTGTGAGGGGTAGGGAGAGGGGAGAAAGGTGATGGGAGACCGTTATGCGTATCTTTGTGTATCCTTGTAGCCTCCTTGACTCAATCCTCCTCGGCCAAACTCCACACAGGAAACCCATTCACGAAAACACCAACAATAATTTACCTGCTCAGAGGCCTTTCTAAGTTCCTTCGACTGAATCAAGAACGTGTTTGCTTGTTCGATCTCCTTTTCTAGCATCAGGACGTCTTCCCTCCTGACTTGCCAACCTTGTTGCTCCAAATCTTCCATCATTGATTCCCTATTAGCAGCAAACGAGGTCACACGATCTTCGGGATACCTGTGGTAACAACAACAACAAATTATATTTGGGATTCCTGTGGAAAATCGAAAATGCTGAAGAAATGCACCATTGCTTCATATCAACAGTGTTCTTACTGCGTTAACAAGGCCATATAGATGGGGAGTTTCGATTAGAGGCTATTTTTATTAAAGGAGAGAATCACTAAGCGTGACGCAAACTTGAGTGGCTGGCTCTTTAATGAAGACGTCAAAATCACAACACGATTGTTGCTTTGAAACTATCGCAATAAAAACTTACTTGATTCTTTCTTGGTCACTTAAGCCAAAGTAAACCAGTTCATCGAGCTTGCTGCAAAGTATACAAACGGTCTTGTTACCTCAATGTTGCAAATATACATATACAACTGTATAAATAATAATTTAATAATAATAATAATAATAATAATAGTAATAATAATAATAATAATAATTTGTATTGCGTAAAAAGCATGAGAAATGATCTATCCATTTAAAATATCTTATTGACTTCTATACCAAAGAACCTATCCCAGAATACCTGGAATGTTCACTCTTAAAGCTATAAGATGATCTCATTACATCTCACCTTGTATAGAGTTTAATGACTGCGTCTAGTTTGGTCTCGTATGCCTTCAAGTTGACGCCTTGGGGGTTAACGAGCTGGACTTCGTCGCGATTGCTACCAGACGTGTGCGCAAGAGGGAGAACCTAAAAAGCACCACAAAGACACTTGAATATAGGCAGGCATGCAACTACTCATGATGGGTTGTCTGTTGAAAAAGGTAACCTATTTCAAGAGGTGCCAGCGTAAGTCGTTGTTATGGGAGTGGACTGGATAGTTCGATGACTTCTGTTCTTGCAGATCTATCAGCCAGAGTAGGCGCCCTCTGATTGGTGGAAAAATATGCAATTTGTGACGTCACATCGCACAAATTTGCTTTTTCATTCACAAAAAAAAAATTCTCTTCGGATCGACGAAATTACATTTTTGAGAAGAAAACGGTGCAAAAATAGTAAAAATCTGAAGACAGTGTATCCTCTATAAAGGTAGGGTGTTTATGGCATTGCATGCATGTTATACAGATTGAGTAACCTACCTGATCAAAGACTTTAGACAGTATGTGTTTATCCAGTATTGGTACATATTTGGTAGTATGAGGAATGAGGGTGGGCGAGAGTGCGTCTAGTATGGTCAGCTTACGAGCCACCAGACCGTGCTCCTTTAGCCATCTATATCAGCAAATAAAAACAACATTTAGAGACTCTGAATTTCACAATTCCAAATATAATAATACAAATGATAAGTATATTGCATTGAGCTTCACCAGAGCGAGTGAAAGACTAGGTTCGAATCATGACCGCAAAGCATCTATGGGTTGTTTGGATCAGTACATTCAATATAGCGAGCGAGGTGCGATATTGCGGAACAATTATGCAAGCTCAGTCAATTTATTAGAAAATGGCGAATGAAGTTGTGTCAATTTCCTTAATTTGCATACTCTTTCTGCAATCCCGCACCTTAGTGGACGAGTCCTTCCAAAAAATACAGAGATGCCTTGCGGTCGTAATTCGAGCCCAGTCTTCCACTCGATTCGGTAAAAGGCAAATACTTACTGTTTAACTGTAACATCGTGAAAACTATCAAAGAAAATCAAAATAAAGTATCAAAGTATGCTTGAAAATTAGTTAACTAAAACGGAGAAGAGAGGAAATAATGGTACACAATTATTTGTAATGAGCAAAACTTACTCGTCTTCTTCCTGAGTTGAAGCAGGCTTCCTTTGCCTTGTACGACCTGAAGACAAGCGACATGGTATACAATTACTCTACCAAATACACCATTGTATACTGTGCTATAAATGAATCATGCAGGGATACAAATACATTTAAAACATGGGTTTTGCGAGGTTTTGGCAACAATGAAGCATCTCTCTTTCCTCTCCCCTTTCCCCTTTCCTTCTCCCATTTCCCTCTCCCCTTTCTCTCTCCCTCTGCTCTTCCCTCTCCCCTGTCCATCTCCCCTGTCCCTCTCTCCTTTCCCCTTCTCTTTCGCTTCATGACTATAAAACTAACCTCTAGTCTTGGTTTTCTTGACAGGTCTCCTAGACAAGTATTCTCTAGTCTCAGATAACAACCAATCGCTACTTCTTTGTTTTCTCAGGTTGAGTCTGAGTTGACTTGATCGAGTTTCAGACACCGTAAATGCTTTGTTCTTTGAGGGTCGTGAAGGAATATCCTTTGCTGCGCTGCTGACAACGTAGTCTTTAAAACTACTATGGGTAAAACCCATACTCGCGGGAAGAGAGCGCGCACTCGCGGGACGGACGCGGGCACTTGAAGGACGCATGGTATTAGGAGGGGAAGGGACCATTCTGGTCTTTGCAGAGGTGGGCCTTTTAGGGCCGGTCATAGACCTTGGATGACTCCTGAAATTGTGAAACAAATACGATAGTTTTATCATCATAGAACTGACGTGTTCTTGGTCAAAACGCGACTTTGGTACACATGAAAACAAACAAACAGTTAAGTACACAGACAAGCAAGGAAACAAGCAAGCAAGCAAGCAAGCAACCAACCAAGCAAGCAAGCAAACAAACAAGCAACCAAACAAGCAAGCAACAAGCGAAGGAATAGCGCATATTTCATATGAGAGAGAAACACATACGGCAAACGTGTTTAGTAAGAACACTTTTTACAAGTGTCGCACTACCGTTTAGTTTCAAACGAGCAAGAAATGTTTCAACTGTCTATACGTACTTGGAGCACCGGCCGGTGTTAGAGCCGTACCAGTCCAGTTGCGCGCATTCATTTCTCAGCATAGCAATCTTCTTGAGGTCTGCTAAGCCTTTCTGAATCTCCTCTCTCAACATCTTCAGGTCTTCGCTCTGTAAGTAGAGAAAGCTTATGAGGCGCGATCGATAAATGGAACTTTATTTGGTTGTCTCTAGACTTCAACAAACACGATTTGTTTTCCATTCATTCATTCATTCACCCATTCCTTCATTCATCCCATCCATTCATTATTACATTTGTAATATCAAAATTACCTCGTATGGTTTTGGCCCATTTATATCGTAACCATCTTCTGAGAAATAATGGAACCTGGAGAATGAAATCGATATCAGAATAAGGCATATAATTACTGAGCCTTTGAACAGTATTTTCTTTGAAGTATTCACCATTTTGGAGTTGAAGTTCGCGAAGAATTGTGGGACTGTTTTAGGGGACGCCATTAGTAGGCATTACTGTCTATTTAATATAAAACATGGAGAAACATAATTGTTTTTTTGCAACCTTTGGTACATCGCTATATTCAAAGTCGACGTCAACTAAATCAGTCCCACAATTCCTCGCGAGCATCAACTCTAAACTGGCGAATAGGAAGAGAGAGATGTGGACACGAGTCTATGGTCGTACCTGGCTCCAGTGGCTGAAGACAACTGACATAAGAACTCATTAGCCTCGCTATCAGCACAGTTGAACGAGATCGCGTGGATAGGGACTGGGTCGAGGAGGTTTACCTGTGCGTGTATGGACGACGGAGGCTGCAAAACAGTAATAGAAACAATGGTACTACTGACTGTGCCCGTGGGACTGAAGATAGTGTTGCGGGTCGGGCGCGGGCAATCGAGGGTTGCATTGATTGTTTCTGAGACTACGTCATTAGTTACCAGTCTCCCAAATTCCGGCTAAGGCGACGGGGCATTGTCGGATAACAAACTTCAACTTCAATTTTTATTATCGGGGGGGGGGGGGGGGGGGGGGGGGGGAACTTTGGAAATTTTGGACGAGCGAGGAATGGGACCGAGCAAAAGGGGGGGGGGGGGGGGGGGGGGGGGGGGGGTTACTGTATAAATATTTCAAACCAAGAAAAAGCCTTTTGAGTTGATATATTTACCTGATCTGGGCGTCCATCAGTAAGGAGGTAGATTCCACGGCATTGTGAGTCTGTTAGAGCTTGTTTAAGAGCTGCTAGTGTATTGGTAGATCCACCAGTACTTAGTCCCTTCACCCACTGCCATGCGTTGTCAAGATTCTATCAGAACAAATACACAAACCACGACAATCAACTAACGGTTTTACATGGAACAGTGTTTCGACTGTGAAAAAGGCACCTTTCTTCGTTCTCACTTCTAGTTTCTCATTTTCAGTCCCATTTTTCCTCCTATCTCGTTCCACTCTATTTTCTCCATTTCATTTCCAATTCATAACACGCTCGAGTTAGTCTAAAGAAAATAGGAAGTATGCACAGTCTATAAAGTGTCACGCAAGTCAGTCCTTACATGTGTGTTACAATCCACGAGCCTGTCACGCCATGCCTGTACTTTGGTGTCAAACTTCATGAGGTTGAACTTCACTTTATGACGAAGTTGTTCCTACAAAAACCAAACACTAAATCAGTAACGCAATAATCACTGTCTAATCGTGAATGAGAAAGAATAGTCAAAGGGTTTTAAGTGGTCACATAACATTTCTTAACAAAACGCGTGAATAAAATTGCCTGTCACAATTTAACCCACAGGGGGAGGGGTAAATGGTTAATCTCCTCTGATTTCCCTAGAGGGGGTGGCGTGAGCAGAGGATGTATAGTTTACACATAGCTTCCAACACAAATTGACCTGACTATTGTTCTTTATGTGAAAACAATACATAGAACGACAATAGAACAATAGCCAGGACATTTGTGCAGCGACACGAAGACCTGACCCAAGAAGGCCCTTGGTTTGTGAAATACGGCTTGGATAAAGTAGAGTTCACCTGCATTAGACGATATAGCTTGTCTTTCACCAGGAACAGACGAGATGCCATGGATGCCGAGGTGTCAATGAGTATGGTGACCTGGTCTTCAATAACTGTACCAAACAACTCACGACTACCTTGCTGCAGCCACTCGATCCTATGCGGGGAAAAGAGTTGAAGGTGAGGGAACAATAACAAAGCAAGAACCCCAAAAACCTTGCCATCCATTTTTCATTCATATAGTACAACACATGCAACCTGTATTTTTATTCTACCCATTCTACCTGGGTAGCACCATTTTTATTTTTACATGCTGATGCATGTCCAAGCTTTACAGGCAACTAGTATTGCGACTGGTGGGAATTTTCATTCGTACTGAAACACTGGGTAGTGCCGTTGTGTACCGGTTAACAAAGAACGGTGTTCACAATGGAACAATGTTCAATACAAACGACTCTACACTCTGCTATTGTATTATAAAACAATCGATTCTGTACACGACGACTGAGCCGAAACATTGACTTGGGGCCTCCTTCAATTAAACTATAAAATATCACAATCATTTCGGTTTTTTCCTTGGTACAAAATAAGTCCACTACAGTTTTCATTGGTGGAGCAGAAACATTTCCTTTTCTATTCATCACAAAACGACCCAGTTGATTTTGATTGACAGAATCACAATACCATGTTTCCGCCGTGGGAATGGCAAAGTTCTAACACCGTTCACGATTGAATTTGATTGACGGTGTGAATGGTTCACCGGTCGTACAGAACGTATTTACACCCCGAAAATACGGTCGTTCTGTTTGGCCCGGCCAGAGAGCGCCCGTAGCAATGAGATTCTACCACTGATGGTATACATGTATTTTAAAATTGGTGGTTTGCAATCAATCCCTGGAGATTTTTAAAAAGTACAAAGACGCAGCGGCCATATTGGTGGTACAAACAAGAGAAGCTAATGAGGAATGCTTCGTTTATCGGGATCCAACATGGCCGCCATGACGTCACGTGCAATCCAACAATACCAACCTTTTCTTGTACGAGTCTAATGCAGACAGCATTCTCTGTTCGTAGTTTCTGTGCACAGGGCCACTGACATGTACGTGCATTATGGTCCCGTCCTTCCATCGAACGTGCGCAAACTTGTCACAGTACCGAGCGTTGATTAACTTTGGACGGACAATCTGTAGAAAGTACATTCCTTAGTTATCCCTTTTGTCACTTTCTTATTATAACATAGGTATGATATAACGCGCGCTCTGATTGGTTGGTTAGCGTGTGTCCGTAAGCCCACGGACACACGCTACGGCTACGGACACACGCTCACGTCATCGCCATTGCTCTCCCAAATTCCCGCGTGCTCCGAGGCAGTTTGAAGTTTGAATTTTTTTATTTGAATTGTGCCTTTTATTTTACTTGTAAGTATAATAATAAATATGACATATGGCATAACTCGATGGACGCACGCTACACGTTGACCATTCCTTAATTTCTTTATGCAGTGCAGACTTGGTATGAAGTGTATTAAATACTATAATGTAAGCTTCAAACATCTCTTGTTGTTGTAATCTGGGTATTCGCCAAAACCGTAAAAACTGTACTGACTAATGTGCTGTATTTGTCTTGATAATTAAGATATTGTACGTATCTTTTTAACCAAACGGTACAGCTATATAGACCCTTTTAATAAATCCCACAACCAGGCAAGAAATTATGTCATGTGAAAACAGCTCTACAATAAGCACAAGCACACTGAATAAATTAAAAAAGTAGACCCTTGTGTTTGCATCAGGCGTGTTTTCATATACAACTGTATTCTGCTAATGAGGGGGACATTGGGGGGTTCTGAACACCGCAACACCGCAAAAAAAAATCGGAAACGCTGCATCACCGAAAAAAACCCGAAAACTGACCAAAACGAAAAAAAGGGTTTGGCACCGCAACTTCATAAGTAATATATCGCTTCACCGAACACCATAGGTTTAGAAACACAAACACCGCATCCCGCAGGATTTACGATCATCGCAACACCGCAATGTTTTTTTTTTTTCCCACCGCAACACCGCAATAAAAATTGCCCAGCACCACAACACCGCAAACCCCAATGCCCCCCTCCTTAATTTCGTCACTACAACGCGCTGCGATCAGCATAATCTTCACAATGACAATACACCTCTTGCGCTCACCTGTGCTTGCATCACTATCAGTGAACACATGGCTTTTTCGCGTGGGACGATTGAGAATGCGTACTTTAAGCAAGCCCTTTACGTTGGATCTCTCAAGGAGGTACTTACCGCGTCACTAGTATGTTCTACATGCGTACTTTAAGCAAGCCCTTTACGTTGGATCTCTCAAGGAGGTACTTACCGCGTCACTAGTATGTTCTACATGCGTACTTTAAGCAAGCCCTTTACGTTGGATCTCTCAAGGAGGTACTTACCGCGTCACTAGTATGTTCTACATGCGTACTTTAAGCAAGCCCTTTACGTTGGATCTCTCAAGGAGGTACTTACCGCGTCACTAGTATGTTCTACATGCGTACTTTAAGCAAGCCCTTTACGTTGGATCTCTCAAGGAGGTACTTACCGCGTCACTAGTATGTTCTACAGGCGTACTTTAAGCAAGCCCTTTACGTTGGATCTCTCAAGGAGGTACTTACCGCGTCACTAGTATGTTCTACATGCGTACTTTAAGCAAGCCCTTTACGTTGGATCTCTCAAGGAGGTACTTACCGCGTCACTAGTATGTTCTACAGGCGTACTTTAAGCAAGCCCTTTACGTTGGATCTCTCAAGGAGGTACTTACCGCGTCACTAGTATGTTCTACATGCGTACTTTAAGCAAGCCCTTTACGTTGGATCTCTCAAGGAGGTACTTACCGCGTCACTAGTATGTTCTACATGCGTACTTTAAGCAAGCCCTTTACGTTGGATCTCTCAAGGAGGTACTTACCGCGTCACTAGTATGTTCTACATGCGTACTTTAAGCAAGCCCTTTACGTTGGATCTCTCAAGGAGGTACTTACCGCGTCACTAGTATGTTCTACATGCGTACTTTAAGCAAGCCCTTTACGTTGGATCTCTCAAGGAGGTACTTACCGCGTCACTAGTATGTTCTACATGCGTACTTTAAGCAAGCCCTTTACGTTGGATCTCTCAAGGAGGTACTTACCGCGTCACTAGTATGTTCTACATGCGTACTTTAAGCAAGCCCTTTACGTTGGATCTCTCAAGGAGGTACTTACCGCGTCACTAGTATGTTCTACATGCGTACTTTAAGCAAGCCCTTTACGTTGGATCTCTCAAGGAGGTACTTACCGCGTCACTAGTATGTTCTACATGCGTACTTTAAGCAAGCCCTTTACGTTGGATCTCTCAAGGAGGTACTTACCGCGTCACTAGTATGTTCTACATGCGTACTTTAAGCAAGCCCTTTACGTTGGATCTCTCAAGGAGGTACTTACCGCGTCACTAGTATGTTCTACATGCGTACTTTAAGCAAGCCCTTTACGTTGGATCTCTCAAGGAGGTACTTACCGCGTCACTAGTATGTTCTACATGCGTACTTTAAGCAAGCCCTTTACGTTGGATCTCTCAAGGAGGTACTTACCGCGTCACTAGTATGTTCTACATGCGTACTTTAAGCAAGCCCTTTACGTTGGATCTCTCAAGGAGGTACTTACCGCGTCACTAGTATGTTCTACATGCGTACTTTAAGCAAGCCCTTTACGTTGGATCTCTCAAGGAGGTACTTACCGCGTCACTAGTATGTTCTACAGGCGTACTTTAAGCAAGCCCTTTACGTTGGATCTCTCAAGGAGGTACTTACCGCGTCACTAGTATGTTCTACATGCGTACTTTAAGCAAGCCCTTTACGTTGGATCTCTCAAGGAGGTACTTACCGCGTCACTAGTATGTTCTACATGCGTACTTTAAGCAAGCCCTTTACGTTGGATCTCTCAAGGAGGTACTTACCGCGTCACTAGTATGTTCTACATGCGTACTTTAAGCAAGCCCTTTACGTTGGATCTCTCAAGGAGGTACTTACCGCGTCACTAGTATGTTCTACATGCGTACTTTAAGCAAGCCCTTTACGTTGGATCTCTCAAGGAGGTACTTACCGCGTCACTAGTATGTTCTACATGCGTACTTTAAGCAAGCCCTTTACGTTGGATCTCTCAAGGAGGTACTTACCGCGTCACTAGTATGTTCTACAGGCGTACTTTAAGCAAGCCCTTTACGTTGGATCTCTCAAGGAGGTACTTACCGCGTCACTAGTATGTTCTACATGCGTACTTTAAGCAAGCCCTTTACGTTGGATCTCTCAAGGAGGTACTTACCGCGTCACTAGTATGTTCTACATGCGTACTTTAAGCAAGCCCTTTACGTTGGATCTCTCAAGGAGGTACTTACCGCGTCACTAGTATGTTCTACATGCGTACTTTAAGCAAGCCCTTTACGTTGGATCTCTCAAGGAGGTACTTACCGCGTCACTAGTATGTTCTACAGGCGTACTTTAAGCAAGCCCTTTACGTTGGATCTCTCAAGGAGGTACTTACCGCGTCACTAGTATGTTCTACATGCGTACTTTAAGCAAGCCCTTTACGTTGGATCTCTCAAGGAGGTACTTACCGCGTCACTAGTATGTTCTACATGCGTACTTTAAGCAAGCCCTTTACGTTGGATCTCTCAAGGAGGTACTTACCGCGTCACTAGTATGTTCTACATGCGTACTTTAAGCAAGCCCTTTACGTTGGATCTCTCAAGGAGGTACTTACCGCGTCACTAGTATGTTCTACATGCGTACTTTAAGCAAGCCCTTTACGTTGGATCTCTCAAGGAGGTACTTACCGCGTCACTAGTATGTTCTACATGCGTACTTTAAGCAAGCCCTTTACGTTGGATCTCTCAAGGAGGTACTTACCGCGTCACTAGTATGTTCTACATGCGTACTTTAAGCAAGCCCTTTACGTTGGATCTCTCAAGGAGGTACTTACCGCGTCACTAGTATGTTCTACATGCGTACTTTAAGCAAGCCCTTTACGTTGGATCTCTCAAGGAGGTACTTACCGCGTCACTAGTATGTTCTACATGCGTACTTTAAGCAAGCCCTTTACGTTGGATCTCTCAAGGAGGTACTTACCGCGTCACTAGTATGTTCTACATGCGTACTTTAAGCAAGCCCTTTACGTTGGATCTCTCAAGGAGGTACTTACCGCGTCACTAGTATGTTCTACAGGCGTACTTTAAGCAAGCCCTTTACGTTGGATCTCTCAAGGAGGTACTTACCGCGTCACTAGTATGTTCTACAGGCGTACTTTAAGCAAGCCCTTTACGTTGGATCTCTCAAGGAGGTACTTACCGCGTCACTAGTATGTTCTACAGGCGGTCTTTGAATATCCACGACGCCATCGCAATGCTTGAAAGCAAGTGTTTGTAGAAGGTCATAGAAACCTAGTTTGCGATTTTTTAGACCATGTCGCTATGGAAACAGAAAAATAGTTATGTTATGCTAAAAGTGTGGGAAGATGACGAGAGTAAAAAGATAACTGAGAATTAAGGCGATATTATTGTACTGTAGAAATTTACGTTACGTTATTGTAAATTTAGGCTACATGTAGTGTAACTATTTCCTTTCCTTTTAGACACGGACGGACATATATGAACATGTATACATGGAACTATTGTTACTATTTACTTAAAGGCGGGCCGTAATCACCCGGGAACAAATGATGATGATGATGAAAATCACTATATGATGGCGATACAGTACCTTCAGCCACTCCTTGGAACTCATATACAGCTCACTTTTACTCCCAGCTTTTGGCCTTGTAGTTTCACTTCTCATATCTTTTGGGGGTTGAGTTGTGGAAACTAACCAAAACACATGAACATGTCAGCATTTATTGCCACTA
This sequence comes from Actinostola sp. cb2023, assembly GCA_033675265.1. Lineage (NCBI taxonomy): Eukaryota > Metazoa > Cnidaria > Anthozoa > Actiniaria > Actinostolidae > Actinostola > Actinostola sp. cb2023. The sequence goes on along the minus strand of JAUJYZ010000683.1, from coordinate 154,129 downwards.
CTACTACTACTAACGAAATACAAATACGGTAATTGCTTCTGACTTACTTGGAGTTGATTTAGGATCTGAGAGTTCGATTTGTAAAGCTTGAATCTCAGCCATAGTGTTTCGTGCCTCATCCAGTTCATGCCAAAGACTGATAACATCCTCACGTACTCCTATTCCCAGCTTAAGGGAGGGCATGCCGTCCCCCCTGCCACGCCCATTTATTGTACTGCTACCGTCATTGTCCATCGTCCTCTGAAAACTCGCTAATGTATCATCGTATTCATCACATACTGAGAATGCATGGAACCTGAAAACAAGATACAGTCAAATAGATGAGAAGTGCAAGTATGAGATATGCACCTTGGCTGGTGTAAATTCCGTGTAACTTCATGTAAATTCTACGTGTAAATGTCCAAAACTATGTAAATTTACACTGGCCTGAAGAGTGAATGTGAGCACTGGTTGGTGTAAATTTCAAACAAATTATGTGTAAATTAAATTTACACAGGTTTGGACATTTACACTCAATTTACACATAATTTATGCCGGCCAAGAGAGTGCATTCGTTCCAGTGTACATGGGTACAATGACCTCCCTCACCCCCTTCTTGCCTCATTCCCTTGCACATCAGTTCTTTCCCCATTCATAACTCCAACTTGAGCTTTACAAGCTCTTAGTAGTGCAGTTATGTGAATATAAGGAGGAAGTGTTTCACAGTCTTTTAATGCAGGCTTACCTTCCATTTGTATCCTTAACAATGTCTTTGAAATATGAGATGGTTCTGGGACTATTGCAGTTGAATGAAACCACATGAATTGGCACTTGACTTCCTTCCACCTAAAGAAATGAGTCAATGAGACAAGTTTTTCACAGTCATTCTAAATCTGCTCTATCAACTAGTACTAGTACAGTAATAAAACTCTTCAGTTTACCTTTCGCTTAAGCAGTTCAGAGGATCCATCAGATGTTGTCCCTTCAGTAAATAAATAAACTGCCTCAACCTTCGGATAAACAACAACAGACACAGTTGGTGTTATTACTGATCCATTCTGATAAAACCACCTTATTAAAAGACTTACGTGCTGGTCACCTATAGCTTTGGTAATGGCCTCCACAGTACAAGTAGTTGTTCTGGGTACCACTTTGTGTAGCTTCCATAACCAATCGAGTGCATCCTCCATGCTATCTAGTGTGACACACACAGCATGTTCCTGCCACATGTGCATGTCGGCAGCACATCGAATGAGGTTGAACTTGGCTACAAACATTACTTGCTCCTTGATCACTTGTATAAGTGCATGTCGGAAGGTGTCGAATTGGGTATCTGAGGCTACGTCAACGTCAAGGACTATCGCTATACACCTTTCTTCTATTACACCAAATACTCTACGGCTGAAAAATGTAAATGGTTTTGTATGTCAAAAATGAACACAAGGCAGATGATGGTGATCACAACTACATGTATGACTGTTGATGACATACATGTAGATGGTGATGGTGATAACAAGGACTACTGATGATGACACAGATGATGGTGATCACACTGATGGTGATCACAACTACATGTACATGTATGACTGTTGATGACAGTCATGTAGATGGTGATGGTGATAACAACGACTACTGATGATGACACAGATGATGGTGATCACACTGATGGTGATCACAACTACATGTACATGTATATGTATGACTGTTGATGACAGTCATGTAGATGGTGATGGTGATAACAACGACTACTGATGATGACACAGATGATGGTGATCACAATGATGGTGATCACAACTACATGTATGACTGTTGATGACATACATGTAGATGGTGATGGTGATAACAACGACTACTGGTGATGACACAGATGATGGTGATGACAATGATAGTGATCACAACTACATGTATTCATGACTGTTGATGACATAGATGATGGTGATGACAATGACTACGGATGATGACACAGATGATGGTGATGAAAATACTGATGATAATGATAAAACAGTAAATGCTGTTGATAACAAACATGAAGCTGATTATGGTGATGACAATGATGATGATTATGAATGGTGATGATACTGTGGAGATGATGGCAATAATGATGGACATGTTATTAACGGCAATGATACCTTTCTGTAGTAAGCCACTCTAATCGTCTCTTGTATAGATTTATGACTTGCATTAATTGTTCCTCTATTGCTAGCAGTTTATCCTTACTTGCAATCACCTACAGTAACACAAATAATACCATTACAACGTACTTGAGCAAGAACATGTTTTCATTATTTGGCTGCCAGCACCACCTAATTTATGTACATACATTGTAAACAGAGCCATTCCTGTAGGGTACTTGTGTAAAAAGTCCTTTGCAGTACCTGGCACGAACTGGTTTTTGTAGTGGTTGGACATAGTCTGATATTAAAACAAATAAATATTAGCATACATTTAATGAAGGTGACAAATAGCTACATGTAAGTTTAGCATAAACCATCCAGTGGTCTTAATCGCAAACCCTGCAATCTGATTGGTTCGCTACTAGTGGTCTATCAGCTCATAGACCCCGAGTAGACGAGGTAAACAAACAAAATGGCGGCTTCGTTGCCGTGTTTTGCTAATGTTTCGGAGGAGTTTCTTATTATAATTGTATAAATTTGTTTCTGTCTATTGACCTTAGTACTGGATGGTCTATGCTAAAACAATAATTATTAGACTACTCGTTCTTGTTTTCCATGAGAAAGTCAACTCGGCGCTACACACCTCATTGATCTTTGCCTCATAGACACCTCAAACTCGTAGTCTATAATTATTGTTAATTGCTATATATATATACTGTACTCATATTCCAATCCACTTACCATCTGAGTGTCTAAAGCCTATTGAAGGTAAAATTTGAGCCATGTCCAGCTTACGTTTCTTTAGTCCATGGACCTTGAAGGGAGGAAATACATGACTTCTTATGCATATACATTGTATATATGTTTTAGGACAATGGATTCATGCTGCTAGGGTGAAGGTTCAGCCTACTGTTACAGGGTTGGCAAAAGAAGCTGGTGACTGTCGCATACTCCATACAGTGTGTCAATAAGTTAGCCTATCTGCCTTGCTGTTTGGATGCTAGTTGAGCCACCTTTATTTTAGCTACAACTTGCTACTAAAAAACACTGGTACCCCTACCCTCTTTGAAAGGTTCACACTAGCATCAGAATCTTAAGAGGAGATAAATCAGAGTTGGAATTGGGAGCAGAAGGGCTACGGAATTGGAATCGGAAGGATCAGAAGGTTTTATTTTTCTTACAATTGCGTTGTTTTGATTTACACTAGATCGTAAGCTTCTTTTGATTACAATGCCAGTGTAATAATAATAATAATAGTTTATTTATGAACCAGGGTTTTAGCTAGAACTTGCTACTCAAAAACCACTGGTACCCCTACCCTCTTTGTAAGATCACAGGGGGTTTCACCCTTTCCATGCAAGCTGTGCCCCCCCGGGGGGGGGACTCTCCATAACAGTAGACGGGGGTGATCGTCCTATCCCTTAGGGTATAAAATTCTACCATCTGCTATCCCTTAGGGGTGTTCAAAGAGTCTGCTATCCCTTAGGGGGTCTCACGCTAATGGTGGCCCGGAACTTATATTACAGCAAACCACACAGTCAACAGTCACCAGAAAAGAGATGCGCTCGATGGCGGTGTCTTAAGGACCGTAATAAAATTCAGGAAAACTGAAAATGTGTTTGTTTTATTGCTATCTCTTAGGGTTAAAAATTTCTTCGACCACACCCAATGTGCTATCTCTTAGGGGTAAATTTGCTGTTGACCACACCCAATGTGCTATCCCTTAGGGTTAAAATTGATTTTGCCGACGATCACCCCCGTCTACTGTTATGGAGAGTCCCCCCCCCGGGTGTGCCCCCCTCTAGGGATTCTGTTCTAACTCACTGGACTAATGAATAATGTTGTTATTCTAGAATCCTGGGGTAAATAACCATACCTTAAGCCACTGATTTGTCGACATCATCATCCTGACGTCAGGCTCCCACTTGTTTGTATTGGGTGAGTTCAGACGCTCACTCTTACTTGGTATAGTGGACGAGTCTTTGAGATGACCATTCATTGCTGTACTTGTAGTGCTATTTATCTTTTTAGATGAGGAATTATTGGCAACAGTACCTATTGGTGTGTGGCATAGGTACATGTACATGTAAGCTTATATATTATTATTTATTGGGTTGAAGGATAATTATATAATCGTAATTGATCATCTCAGTTGGTGCAGTTAGACTATGATATTTACTGAATGATTGGAGTAGATAATAGAAGTATCAATCATTCTGTAAGTTTGCCTTAGCTACATTTGTACATGTCCATCACAAGTACATTGCACATATTACAGTTACAGTTACACCCTTGACCAGTTGATATGAACAAGCAAGTTTTCTCAACTGTCTAGGCAGATTATGAACGTTATTTAGCTTGGTAGAGTAGCAAACTATCGATGAACAAACAGTGAGACTACAACTCTACAAGATTGTGCAAATAGTAATCGAGCAATTTACTGTTTTGATAACATAACAACTTCAATTTAAGCTTCCTATAAGGGATTCTCTTATATTATAAGCAAAATTGATGTTATCGCCGATCATAGAACAAAAACTGCGCCCCTGTGGTCAACAACTGGACGATAATCTACAAATCTAACGTCTTCTGACAAAGCATATAACTTTAGCAGACAAACTTAACTTAATTAGCAACAAGAGAGTTAGAAACTTCTCATGATAAGTATTTTTCTCTGCATAGTCGAGTAACTTACCCGATCCCGAGCCACTGCCGTGGGTATGTCTGAAATTATCGTACATAACTCCAGTACGAATGATTCTCCTTGGATATAAATCCCATTAATCAAGATTCGCGGCTATGGTTTAGTCATAATGATTAAATCAATGCGGCCGAGTTCTGTGTTTCGATCTTGTTTTGTATTTCGTCCCTGCCACGGTTGCTAGCGAAGCTTTTGATGTACCAACCAATCAGAAGGTGAGGATTAGTCACATGATAGGGCCAGGAAAACACAGGAAACCCAATCATTCAGAAAAACTATTTTTCTCCGCAAAGAAGAACAAAATTCCAAATATTTTTAGCCAACGATTTAAAGCTTGATATACATTTACGAACGAGCTTAGAAATAGTTTTGAAAAATGTTTACAAATAAAAGATAAATGCAAAAATATCTCATTTGGGCTTCCTGTGGTGGAAACCCTTTTTTTCACCAAAAGTAAAATTATTTCTTTCGAAATAAAACTAATATATTCTAAAAGCTTTTACTATGCTCTACATGAATATGCAATTAGAAGGTTAAATTTCGTGTTCTTTCGTGGAAAAAAACACGAATTAAATAGTGTGCAAAACTTGTCGGAAAATTGCGGGATCCCTGTGGAAATACACAGGGATACCGCAATTTTCCGACGCAACTTTTCAACTCGAGTTTTGCGTATGAAAAGAGCTAAAATTCTAACTTTTAATTCCATATTCTTACAGACCAAAGACAAGGCTTTCAGAATATGTTTGATTTATTTTCAAAGAGACCATTTTACTTTTGGCGAAAAAAGGGTTTCTACCACAGGAAGCCCAATTCAGCTATTTTAAGCATTTATCTCTAACATATCCATTTCAACCTCTTTAACAAAACAACTTACAGATTCTTGCCTCCATCATGCCAAGATTTGCAACGATATGTAGTTTGTTAAAAAAAATCGAGAGTTATTTTTTTACGACTTTTTAACGAAATATTTTTTATCCACTTTTTCGAACAAAATCCCGTTTTTCTCCGCAAAGAAGAACAGAAATCGAAATATTTTTAGCCAACGACTTGTAGCGACTCGCGTAAGAGGTGGTGCGGATTTGGACTTGAAAGCGATTTGGAGCCGTTAATCAGACCTTGTTTGCTTTTAATTAAATACAAGAATTTGATTGGTACAAAGCTCAAAAAAGGTGTCTTAGCGCCAAATTCAAACCTATATCTTTAGATATTACTAGTGTTAGATAATATCCAACGATAAAACTTTTCAAGAAAGCATCAAATATTCATACAATTGTATTGTAGAAGTTTCAGCGATTTCTCTCGTGAGCAAGTTTGTATACTGAAGAAAATGATCATACCAACACTGTAATTGGATAATGTTTGTAATGAGTCGCCAAAATAAGCCTAAATGACCGAGAATGCTACTAATTCGAATCAAACCGGTTAGTTTTGATATGTACACAATTCACTTGAATTAAATATAAGAAATTTGAAGAAATTAAAGATTTCTTTGATCATAAGCAACTGCATGGTCTGTGTTGTATTTCCGCTAACCATGACATCTATTCAGCTAATCTCCAATTGTATTGGTCCGTTTGGTACTTCACACCTCAGCATTTGGAATCCTTCCACAAATGACCTTTCTTTCGACGTGACCTTTCAAGTCGAACGCAGTTTCGCGGAATCTCCACTCCAAATGTTTAGAACACGAACATACAGCAACACAATATGCCATGGAAACTTAAATAAACCTAACTGTTACGTAACTACAAAGAAACATGGGTAAATAATAATGTATTTGCTGGATATAAACATTCTGAACAATCTGAGAGTCTCACATTTCAACAACTTGGAGTCGTTTACCTTCGTATCACAAGCTTCCTCACGATGAAAATCCGTATAACTTCGGGTAATAGCGAATTATGCTAAGTACTACCAAATATGGTTCGCTCATTGTTGGAATCTAAAATGCAAACAATTCTTTGGAACGTGCTTGGAAATAGTTTTGAAAAACGTTCACAAATAAAATATAAATGCAAACAATTCTCATTTGGGCTTTCTGTGGTGGAAACCCTTTTTTCACCAAAAGTAAAATTATTTATTTCGAAATAAAACTAATATATTCTAAAAGCTTTTACTATGCTCTACATGAATATGTAATTAGAAGGTTAAATTTCGTGTTCTTCCGTGGAGAAAACACGAGTTAAATAGTGTGCAAAACTTGTCGGAAAATTGCGGGATCCCTGTGGAAATACACAGGGATCCCGCAATTTTCCATTTTTCGACGCAAATTTTCAACTCGAGTTTTGCGGATGAAAAGAGCTAAAATTCTAACTTCTAATACCATATTCTGACAGACCAAAGAAAGGGCTTTCAGAATATGTTTGTTTTATTTTCAAAGGAATCATTTTACTTTTGGCGAAAAAAAGGGTTTCTACCACAGGAAGCCCAAATAACATATTTTTGCATTTATCTTTCAGTTTGTAAACGTTTTTCAAAACTATTTCTAAGCACGTTCGAAACTGTATCTCCAGCATTAAATTGCTGGTTGTATTTTTTGTTCTTCTTTATGGAGAAAAAGAGATAATGCAAAGAAGCTCATTTGAGAACCCTTTTTCACAAAAAATAAAAGTATTTCTTTGAAAATAAACCAGACATATTCTGAAAGCCCTGTCTTTGGTCTGTAAGAATATAGAATTAAAAGTTAGAATTTTAGCTCTTTTCATACGCAAAACTCGAGTTGAAAAGTTGCGTCGAAAAATGGAAAATTGCGGGATCCCTGTGTATTTCCACAGGGATCCCGCAATTTTCCAACTAGTTTTTCACACTACTATTTAACTCGTGTTTTGTCCACGAAAGAACACGAAATTGAAACTTGTAATTGCATATTCATGTAGAGCACAGTAAAGGCTTTTAGAAAATATTAGTTTTATTTCGAAAGAAATAATTTTACTTTTGGTGAAAAAAGGGTTTCCACCACAGGAAGCCCCAATGAGATATTTTTGCATTTATATTTTATTTGTGAACGTTTTTCAAAACTATTTCTAAGCTCTTTCATAATTGTATATCAAGCTTTAAATCGTTGGCTAAAAATATTTGGATATTCGAATTTTTAATATTCTTTTTTCTGCACTGTACAGTATTTCCAAAAATCTACACTGCTCTCAGCCAGGAGCCCATTACGCTGTGACACATACCTATATTAGATGGACGCTCCTACTAATGGGCTCCTGTCTCAGCCAATCAGAATCGAGAATTTTTTTCATTTATATTATTAGTACGTAAAATGTATCTGGGATCGAGATTGAAAATATTAAATGCTTTTGGCTCCAAAGTTGATAAATTTTATTCATGAATTTCTCTTATTCGCGCATTTCTCTTATTCGCGCAGAGTTAGAGGGGACTGGAGATAGTGGTGTTATGGGATCCCTGTGTATATTCAATGGCGGACGTGAGTGCTCGATCAATACTTCGATTTTAGATTTCACATGATAAACTGTTTAACACCACAAAGTTAATTGGTTGAGCGTAAGAACAAATGGCGTTTTCAAAGCTTACGCTTTGCTCTTAAGCCCGGAGGCTAATGACAACACAAGAGAGGATTTTTACAAACGCACTTGGGAAGTCTTGACGTAATCGAAGCTCTTTTCGACTTTTGTTGATCAACTTCTATACTCACATTGCACATTATTGATTTCCGTTGACGTTAGAAGTAATGTACATTATTTACATAAGTAGCTAACCAACTGTTTAACTTCAAAGTGACAGGGTTTCAGTCACGCTTAATGTTACCCGGCGGCGATCGTCAACTAAAAGTCAACTCTAAGCTTATCCACTTGGCACTTGGCAACTGATCGTGAACAACGTTAGCAATGGATTTTGACAGAGTACTACACGAAAGCAGCCGTAAAGACGATGATATCTTTAAGTACGAAGCTGGAAGTAAACACGGGATAAAAGCGCTGATGGTGATGGATGATTTGAGAGCGAGAAAACAGCTCTGCGATGTGACGATTTGTGTTGGGAAGAAGCAAATTTACACACACCGTTTGGTGTTGGCGTCGTTTAGTTCGTATTTTCAAGCCATGTTCACTGGCGGGCTGGCTGAAAGCTTTGAAGACACTGTGACACTGAAAGACGTCGATTGTGATGCTGTAAAAAGTCTCATTGATTTTGCTTACACGGGTAAACTAGACATCAACACAGACAATGTCCAGGCATTGATGTATGCTTGCTCTCTCTTCCAACTTTCAGCCCTACAACAGGCTTGTTCAGACTTTCTACAGCACCAACTTCACCCTTCGAATTGCCTTGGAATAAGATCATTTGCTGATGTGCACTCGTGCTCAGAATTAAGACAAGCTTCAGATATATTTATCAATGAGCATTTCAACGATGTCGTACAAAATGAAGAGTTTCTCTTATTACCTAAGGAGGAATTATCAGCGCTGCTCTCCAGTGAAGACCTGAATGTAGAATGTGAAGAAGACGTCTACAACGCCTTGATATCGTGGGTGAGAGAAGATCTGAACGATAGGGAAAGCCTTTTACCTCATCTCTTGGGCAAGATACGCCTTCCTCTGCTTTCACCACATTTTCTTGTCGACCAGGTGGAAAAAGAAGAATTAATTCACCAGGAAATAAAATGTAGAAACTTGTTAGATGAAGCTAAAAATGTTCACATTCTTCCAGACAGAAGACATCCAGGAAATACCATCAAACCAAGGCGTTCTACAGTAGGGCTTTTATACAGCATATGTGGGATGGACTCTACTGGACACTCAGTGAAGACTGTCGAGCGATATGATTTTCATAGCAACAAAGTTAAACTTATGAGTCCTACAAACGTTTCAAGAAGTGGCGTTGGTGTGGGTGTCCTGGACAATAAGTTATATGCTGTAGGAGGCCATGACGGCAGTGCTTACTTGAATAGGTGGGTATATGTGCTCTCTGTCCAAATTAACACATTCATGTACTGTATGGTATTTTTGTCTGGATATAATGTAATATCAGCCTCTATCGAAGCAGTAAATAAGAGACAGTCAAACCTCTACTATAACAGCCTCTCTGAAACGGCCAGGGTTTTTTGTCCCTGTGGAGAGGTTCGACACAGGTTTTTATACTCTATACAATTCCATTCTGCTATCCCGAGGAGAATATTTGAGTTCTAAAGATGGAAGTCCTGATTGCTGAGTCTGACAGTGAATAAAGGGTTTCATATGTTAATGTTGTACTTTGAAGTCCTTTGAAATCGTAGAAAGCTTTCTATTTTTTCCAAGTAGGAATGCTTTTAAATATAAGGATTTTAAAGGCTTTTTTATCTTAAAATATATCAAATGAATGTTCATTTTCATGAAATTTCTAAGTTTTCAATAATAGAATTTGCATGTCTGGTGGTCAACACCAGTTTACATGTTTCGTTTACCCCTGACCTGTTTTTAAAAATATTTTTGATGTTAAGACTAATATATAAATTTAGAAGCATATTGTACTGTATTTTGGTTCATTATATTAGCTGTTAATCTTTCCCTTGGTTCTATAAGTTGAAGGGATTATCTGGTGCAAATGTAAGATTAAGATCAAAACTACTCAAGAGGTGTGATGTCATTAACTCATAATGTGTAGGGATTATCACTGACAATGATCTTTAAATGTCCTTTCCATATCAAAGAAACAACATCATGATAGCAACCATTGGTAGAGTATACATGTACAGGTTCTATTTATACCATAATCTCATTCGATCTTATTTTGTATTCATTCACTGAAAAAAAAATTGGTTTAATTCATAAGTACATGTACATGTACACATGTATGCATATACTTTTAATCTCTGGTTTTAAATTAATTAAGAAAAAAATATAATGTAAAAAATGTTCTGGGGGAATAATGTAAATGTAGGAGAGTTCATAAAATGTTCCCTCAGCCTTTAATAGCCAGGGCAACCTGCATGTAATAGTGGTATCCAAGGCAACCTTTTCTCTCACTGGTAGTTTACACTATATCAATCAAACCATCGACATGTCTTGAGAGAGAGAAAAATCGTTTATTAAATAAAACACTTTGCAGTCATGGGACTGTTGGTGGGGTGACATGTCATCCAAGCCCATGCCGAAGGTCCGCTGGACTCTCAAGCATGGTATATACAGACTTCAAGAAAAATAATGGCTTTGGCTTCACATGATCAATTTCAGAATGGCATCCCAATAATTTAAATAGTAAATATCCCTTTAACCCTAACCTTAAAATAATGATAAATTGTTAAGATCAATTAAATAATCAAACAAGTGTGTAGAATGAAACTTTAACACCACATAAAAAAAGAATGGCATTAAAAGTTTCATTCTACACACTTTAATTGTTATACAGCGATACAGTCTTTACTACGATAGTTTAACCACATGAGTCCCTATCAATTAAAATAATGATAAATTATCAGGATGTTAAAAGCTACAAATATGACTATTAAATTATTTGATTTTTCTTTTAGTGTTGAATGCTTCAACCTCACCACAAAACAATGGAACTTTGTTGCACCAATGAATAACCCACGTCGTTATGTAGCAGTGGGTGTCATCGGGAGGCTGTTGTATGCGGTTGGTGGTTATGATGGTAATAATGTACTGGATTCTGTAGAGGTGTACGACCCAAAGACAGATCAATGGAAGTACGCAGCCAGTATGAAAAACAGACGGCGGCATGTCGCTGTGGGAGTGTTAACTACCCATGACTTAGGACTACCACGTACATCTACTAAGCAAGGTACATGTACATGTACATTGTAATTTACATGATATATGCAATAATATTGTAGCTCATTAATTAATAAAAATGATAACAAGCATGCAATAATCTCAGTTGGCGGCTAAGCAATCCCAGATACTTCTGTTTGACCTCTCTGTCATTATCATAAGATTCTTATACCATAATCGGTAGACTCAAATTTTCAATATTTATATATTATTCAGGCTATCTTTATGCTGTTGGAGGACATGATGGGGTGAATTACCTCAAAACCGTAGAGAAATACGACCCAGAGAGAAATGAATGGACTTATGCAGCTTCTATGGGTGCAAGAAGGGGGGGTGTGGGCGTGGCCACTCTTCATGGGCGCTTGTATGCTACTGGGGGATACGATGGCACTTCAAACCTCAGTACTTCGGGTAAGCACCAACATCATTTATAATGTTATTATTGAAGTACGATCCTGAACATGCCCGCGTTGTTTGATTGGCCTCTAGTTATTTTCTAACCAATCGGACCATTATCATTGAAGTGCAGCCTTCAGAACATCTGACAAAAAATGTAATTGCTCCAAGATCATTTGAATACTGTTGTAGAGGAGCCAATCTGTGCTTAATTTTAAAGCTAAGAGATCTTCCAAAAAAGCAATGCACAGAACATTGTGTGGATATTATAGCAACACAGAGGTATCTGTTCATTTCTTTTTTTTGAAGAGTATAGAACTTTCAATGTCAATCATATACCAGGGCCCAGTTGTTCAAAAAGCGATTAGCGCTAATCCAGGATTAAATCTTAAGAAACCTATTGATGCTAATCCAGGATTAGCACTATATAATCACCTTTCGAACAACCAACCCCAGGTGTCCAGACTTTAACCAATCCCAGTAAAGCTAGTTTGATTGACAATGGGTAGTTTGAGTGACAGTATAGGTCACACTTCAATGACAATGGTTGTAATGATAGTTTAACGGGACACTATACCAGCTACCAAGCAAGCAAGCGATGGACGACCACGAGAAGCAAAACTGCACATGCGTATTTGGCAATAACCGCATTCTCCCAGTTAACTTTGATTATTGGATAATCTCATTGTTTGAAAGACCACTATTGTTTTTCTCATCATGCATTCTTTATTCCTTCAGAGAGATACTACCCAGGAGATGACCGATGGGCTTTTGTAGCACCCATGAGTGTATGTCGCAGTGGTCATGGCGTTAGCGTGGTAGCTGGACTGTTATATGCCTTAGGTGGTCACGACGGAGTGTCCTATCGCAATACAGTAGAGTACTTTGACCCAAAGATAGGAGAATGGAACATTACGGGACCAATGGGAATGTGTAAGGCTGTGGCTGGCGTAGCTGTAGTGAAAGGAGTTTAGGATTGATAATCCTTTACTATTAATGGCAGCATGTAATATGTTCATTATTAGGCTGATAACATCACAATGACTGTAACTTGCCTAATTAGCATAAATTACAATTCAAGTTTCATCGCGTTTTCCCCAGTTATTACCCACAATTCATAGAGCACGTGAATGGCAATGACCATTTAAAATGGCATCGACCATTCTGTGAACATGTACAAAGAAACAGAAATTTTGAGAACATTTGGTTCAATACTGATTGAGAAATGCTTCACAGGGAGGTGCCTTGCATGGGTACTTGTGCATTTGGGTAGGTAAAAGGTTATATTATTACTCGGGCCCAGGCCTAAGGCCGGGCCGAGTCTATAATTACAGTTGGTATTTTTTGTTGTTGTTGTTCATCGGAGTCATGAATCTGCAATCGAGTGGGACTGGGAACGAGACCACGAGACTTATCAACACGCATCTCAACACGACGACCTCTTTCTTCGCAAACCCACAAGAAAGATTACAAAGCACAAACCAATCAGGGGAAGCACCTGAGGTCAAGGGGCAAAAATCTAAATCTATTCTCGTCTATATTTAGATTGAAACAAGACGCTCTAGTAGCGTTAAGTCGGGCCATTAACGTTTTTACTGATATACTGTAAAGTTCCAAAAGTTAGCCTCCTCCGCAGGCTAGTCTATAGCTCGGAATACTGAATATTGGTAGGCACAGGCCGGCCATACCAAACGTTATGACAATGACAGTTGCGTGACGAGGGAGACTGTTTGTCGGTGAGTCATAGATAAACATCTCCAATCAGACATATTTGGTATGTCTTGAGCATGTTGAGGTTGCATCGGGTCAGATGGTTCTGATAACTTCCATCGTTTGTTTTAGTTTAAGATATTTAAGCTTACAAAGGCTTCAATAGCACTATACATGTACTGTTCGCTCTGGTTTATGTTGGTGTCCATGCGTCTCTCATTATGAACTTCATTTCAGAACGCAATTGCACCAGGGCACGAGTGAACGCTCAATGAGCGTCTTGTTATTATTATATATCACATCGACCAAAAGGACCTTCAAATGTATAGAACAACGAATCTATAGAACAAATCTATTGTGTTACTGTGTTCTATTGTTTGATTGGTTCTATTGTTTGAAGGTCCTTTTGGTCGATGTGATATACATGTGACCTTTACCACTTGGGTAACTCCTTTGTATTTTTGTTGTTCTTTTTTAACAATATTTTTTCAATGGATTTTTTTGGTAGTTTGACTCAATAAAATTACAAAGCACGTAGACTGTGTTTTTCAGAATGGTCCTGCTAAAATAACTAAATAATTATATAAATATAAGAGTACTATAAATAGAATTATGACAATGTTTATTGTCTATATATAAATGCAGTACTAACTTACAAATAAAAATAAAAACATTTGTATTTAATATAGCTGGCACAACGTAATGTTATTACTACTGCTAAATTATTGAGTCTTTATGAAATTATGAAATCAAAATGATGTGTATTGTGTAAGCTCTTGTCTGAAGATGAATAGAGTACCGAAGTGTGATGTCACAAAAAAAAAAATTTTCAAAGAATTTCGAAAGATAAAGAACATCAATAAAGAAGCTTACATGCCAAATTTGAGAGCAATCGGTTAAATAGCGGCTGAAATATGGCCAGTTGAATAACTAATATATAATTTCCCCCCACAAATCACTGTAATTTTGACTTGGTTCCTAACGTTACGAACCAAGCCGAAATTACAGTGATTTGTGGAGGGAAATTATATATTCAACTGGCGTCATCACTTCGGTACTCTATTGAAAACAACCCGGACAATACTTATTTATAACATTTCCAAATTTTCTTGAAAACTGAGTAAAAAAAAATTCAGTTAATAAATTGCAGTCATTAAAACTATTTATATGAATACAATTACCGGTACTTAATGAAAATTGGTAGGTTTCTTTAGCTTATTTTTAACAAACAATTTATCATTGCTGAATAAATAAAATTAACAAATTATTTTTAGTCTCGACTACATGTAAGTTTATAATAGGTGGTAATTTCAAAGGATTTGTCTATGATTCAATATTTATATCACGGCCACATCAAGACCATACACCGATTCCGAACATGGCGACCAATTTGAATAACCATTGTTCTTTGACTGACTGGCCTCGTGTTCATGTGGAAACACAAAAGCATTCTCACCAGTATGAGAGGCTAGTCAGTCAAGAACAATGGTTATTCAAATTGGTCGCCATGTTCGGAATCGGTGTATATAACTGCCATTATATTTCATCAGTAATATGGCAACTTAGCACACTTTCAACTTGACTGAACTAACTTGTCTTTTCACTGTTTTCAATATAAACAGAACTCTAGTGATTGTCCTCACGATACACAAAATTAAAGATAATGGTACATTATCAAAAGCAGTAGACAGACAGACCAGTTGCTCTAGTCAAATGGGAATTGTCCTTAGAAAAAAGGGTTGCAATATGAATCAACAGAACTGGTAAGACTGTTTACATTTACTAACTTGACCACCCAAGACAGTTTGTAATGAGACTCATCAAAGAGATAAAACCCTTCTCAGTACCGACTGCAACAATCCTCATGCGTGGTCTTGTGGTATACAAATGGTGGCATCTGTAAAATTCTATCAAGAAGGTACAGTAGCATTTTTCCATTTACTAAACTTCTAACCCTAATCAATGGCTAAGGAATATAAAGTTAGTAGCTTAAATAAACCTATTCAAGGGACTTTGCAACTTTATCATGATATCATGTGTTGTATACAGTTGTTCAAAGAGTGGATAGCACTATCCATTGGATAAATTTGTACCCTGACATTATAATTCATCCTCTGCATAAAGATTGATCCAATAGGACATTCTTTACTGACGTGATAAAGCCCACTTCAAGCTACAACCAAACACACTCAAGAATGTTATGTTTAGTAACACTTGCCACAGCCATACATTCTCTGTTAATGTTACTGTTTTCAAAAGTCCCATAACTCCAAAACTATTCAACATTTTATTCTCTTCCGATTTATGGAGCCAGTTTCTTTGTAGATTGAAGTATGATTAATTATACTTGTGAAACAAAATGTAAACACAAAGATCCACCTAAAGAAATGCTTCCCACTCTTTGAACAACCTGTGAGAGCTAAGTTGCAATTATTGGTGACTATTAATAAGAGAAAAAAATATACTACTATTTCCTTCCATTGAATGTTATTCTACTGACTGCAGAGCAGATCTACACTGTCGAGGCCGTCCATTGCGAACTTGAATTGGTGCTATGCACTGACACGGCATCAGGAGAGGCGGGCACTTCTACGGTCATGCGAGAATCAATTTCTTGCTGTAAGATGTCACACTTGTTACGCAGCTATAATTGATGTGAAACAGACGAACAGTATTATTAATTGCTATTAACTGTGGTGGACAAAGTATACATACTCAATCATGGTTGTATTGAATTTCTCTCCATACATGTATCTTACACTGATTGGCTACCATATTAATGGTGATACAAGTATGCAAAAATAGGTCACACTGATATACTGCATATGTTCAAAGATGTTTTCAAATAGAGTACCATAAATGCTCAAACTAGCACCTGGGCTGCTAATTGAATTTTCTCAGTCATGAGGGACCGGCGCTAATTCAAAGGAGGGTGCTTATATTCATGAAGGGGGAGCTTATTTTGTTTTCCGAATTTCTGCCTCGATATGGACTACTGATCATGACTACTACAGCTGTCACTGTACCTTGTCATCCTTTAGTTATCATTAATTGTGTATGAAGTGTTTTTAACACTGATAACAACATGGCCGAACTATAACTACATGTAGTGACCTTGGTTGCATATAAATCATAATAGCAGTGGCCGTTGGTGAGGATTTGCTCTCTGACTGTTCTTTCTTTCTTTGGGATGGGATGGGAGGCTTGAAGGGGGTGCTTATGAATTTTTTACCTAGGAGGGATTAATTTGAAACTGGGCCCACTAATTCAAGCATTTATGGTATATCAATGCCTGTATGTTCACCTGTTCACAAAGGGAAGTATAGCTCACGATTCCTCTGCTCTTCAGACTCCTTGAGAATAGAACATAAACCTTTTGTTAGAAGTAAACTATGTTATAAAAGAAATGGTCAACGCTTTAGCTGTGCGTCCATCGAGTTTATGGAGCACTTGGGAATTTGGGAGAGCACTCGTGAAGCTAGAGTTGCTCTCGGCTACGCCTCGAGCAACTCTTATGCTTCTCTCGTGCTCTCCCAAATTCCCACGTGCTCCATAACTCGATGGGCGCATGCTAAGCGTTGACCATTCCTTAAAAAGATCTACCTTGAGAAATAGCTCATAAATACATCATCTAAATGTAGCAGTGAGAGAGACTTAATCTTGTGGTCTTGGAGCATGACTCGCTCAAGATAATTTTGGAATACAATTAACAGGCTTTATAACTCCCACTCAGTGCACAGTAGCTATCAGATGGTGTCACCAACCACGTTTCTCTCCTTTCTTGTACCAGACTTGTACAGTACATGAATGTAACCCCTACTAGTGCTAGTCTAACAATGTCTTACCTGGGCTTGCATTCTAGGATTCCACCTGATATAGTAGTGTGTCCACAGTTCTAGTCTACGCATGCTTGGTACTGGGAATAAAACCTGTGAGGAAACACAAATGATCTCGTATTTGTTGCTGTATCTTGCTATTGTGGGCTCCTTGTGGTAGAGGAAGCCACAGGAATCCCAAAGGAGAGACCCATCAACAAGACAAGTGTAGAGACAAGTGTACACAGATACAATATACTTACATGCTGGTGAAGGTATGGTGCATACAGTGGGTTTTTGAATTCAATAACCTGATGGGAAATTAAAATAATTATTACAGTGAAAAACAAAAACAATATTTTATGTCTATGACATTTATCACAGATACATATATATATATATATATAATGTATGTATCCCCCCTAGCATTGCTTGAATTGCTACATAATATATACATGTACGTCTACACCACAGTCAAGATGAAAGTCATAAGTGGGTATGAGCAATAGGCTTCATCTCCTCTCCCCTTAATGGAAGGGTTTAAACAACAATAACTCACATTTGAGTTTATATATGACCACAAGGAAGCAGTTTTGCTCTTGAGTTCCTAATAAAGATAAAAATCAGGTTACAGTATATATCTATAAACTATCAGCTAAACAACTTTAACTTTTGTCCTTTCCCTTACCTCCCTCATTGTTTAAAACTCTTACAGACTATAACTTACCTCTTTCTCCCTTTGTGATTCACAATTATGGAGGAATGTACCAAACATACAACTGAAAGCAAAAGGAATATATTCAATACCATGCACGTACATTTTTTGTAGTTCACATTGGAGTTGCACCGATCTATCATGGATGATTCGTACCTGTACAAATGGTCCATTACAGCAATCAAGAAGCTCTCGTTGAACTCAAATGCACATGGAAACTACAAGGAAGCATTTAAAATAGACTATCATCCATACAATCAGTGTTATCTTTATTCCTTTTAGTCACAACAGCAGTCTACTAGATCAGGAGATGCTACGTTATTTTCAGGTGAAAATGAGGTGATGGAATCATTAGCCTGTGACAAGAACAAAATGGAAGATTGCTGATCAATCCTTGTATTGCTGGTTCCATTGAGCTTCCAAGAGTGGGTGCGACTGCAAGTCTATGCCATCCTTACACCTCTGTCACCTTGTTGTACACATGTACATACAGTCAAATACTGTGTGCAACTCACTTGTCTGATAACTTGCCACACACAGTCAATGAACTGAAGAAAAACTGGAGATCTTTGGTCATCAGCATAGTTTTTATCCCCATGACCATATCGCTGAAAGGGAGAATGTGAATACATGTATGTACATTGAAAACTTCATGAAACAGTTACGATCAAACTTGCATAATACGGGGCATGCATATTAGATACATGTACTGTGTATCACATCTACTGAACAACACATGCAAACTTGGATCAGCTGGATGACTGACTGCCCTCTCACTGAGGGTGGATCACATGATCACGAGTGGATCACGATCTGTGAAAGACACTGATAGATATGTACACTACATCTTCATTGTTAGTGTAAGCTATGCCATCAGAGAAAAAAAAGAATGGTAGAATGGTATATTCCTTTGGCTAGTATTCATGTCAAGGGACTCCATGACATACAACTATGCAAAGTTTTCTTTGGCTTTTTGAATTTACAGTGAACTTTGAGCGCTGTATGTCAGTGTTACATTACAATACACTACATCATACATGTGTACCGGTACATTTGAGTACCGTTACCACAAGGGTGACGAGAATGTTGGAACATCTTCAATAAACTTACCTGGCTGAACTTGTGTCCAAAAGAAAGCCATTCTTTCTCTATCAGAACCTTCAGTATTACAGATAACGTTAATCAGTTTTGATACTTTAGATCATTGCAATTCATTTCCAGACAATCACCTCAAATCCTGTAATTGATCTGTAGTATGGGTCCAACAGTAACATAGCAAGTGCTGTCAACTGTAACAATGAAAAGTAAATGAAGGTTGCTGTCAACCAGACAATAGAGACCTTCAGATTCGACTACGAGTACGAGTACGAGTTTTGAGCACGGGCGCTAACTTGTTGTAGTAATCGTGCTCGCGCAAATTCAAAATTTAGATTAAAAAACAAACAAACGAAATTTGATCGCTTCCGCTTTTTCTTAATATCTTAGCAAATATAACACTGATCATTAATTCTTTCTTATCACAACAAGAATAACAATCATCAAAGAAGATGTTATCGAGTGTTCTAGATTTAAAAGACCGAAATATTTAGTCAAAATGTCTCACTCAAAACTCGTACTCTAGACTACGACTTTTGCAAGAAATCTCGTTGTAGTCGAAACAACGACAAGAAGATTTTCAGGCTGGCGTGACATACCAGTATGTCACGGCTTTACGCATGCGCACTAATCGTAACGGCGAAAACTCGTACTCATAGTCGTAATCGAATCTGAAGGTCTCTATTCTTGTTCAGGAATTTCAATACATTTGAAAAACTAGGTGATTGGTATTAAACCAGCCATGACAATTGAAGGGCTCCCTGCAAGAATGGTGAAAGTGACTTGTGATCAAAACCCACATTCTCCTTTGAAATTCAAAGAATCTTGAGGAGAATTTAGAGTTTGATCACAAGTCACTTGGTCGTGAGTTAGCTGTGCTCCTTGACTTACCAGTAATCCCTCTTGGTCAAGCACTCTTACCACAGGTAACCCACTCCCAAACAAAACAGGTTTCAATAGATAGCAATAATGCATGAGAGGCCCTGCAAGTTAGCCTCCATTGCAGTGGTTTAAAATTAGCTCCTGGAAAATAAGAGCTGATTTTTGATTGGTTGAACACAAAATCTGCTAGAGTGTGCAGACATTGTGGTGACCTAAAAGGACTGCAATGGAGGCCAGCTGCAAGTGATGTGTTTATTTTAATAGGACGTGTTAATGACAAACCTGTGAAGTTCTGTCCCATCCATCGCTACAGTGTACCACTACTGAGGTGCGGCATCTATCAACTGCATCAGCAATACGCACAGCTCCTGCCAAGATTATCTAAACAAATACAAACACAGGTAATGGAAGCATGAAACTAGACTTTTGACAGAAAGGAAGGTATTTCTGGCAGTACTGTACTTCTGATAGTAGTAGAACACTGATCTCTGAGAAAATCTGATGCTTCGATCGATCTACCTCACTAAAAAGGTACAGTTACACAAAGCAATTCTTATTGCACCTCGCAACCCAATGATCATGTTGCAAAGGGGGTGTTAAACATTCACTGCCACTGATCTCGCAGGTTGCTCTACTCTTCTTCCAACTGTCAATGCAAGTTTTCATGCTTGAAGTGTGGGGTGCAATGCAAGGGAAAGATGATATTACATGTACAATTTCTTGTGCACTTCGTCTTACAATGGCATTGCACTGCACGGTGCAAGAAAAGTTATTGTTTTGTGTAACATCACCTTACCACTATTACTATGCGAGGTCACCCAAGACAAAAGTTGCATCTTGTACATGTAGTTTGCAATTAAACTCAAGACATCAAAGAAGCCGCTTTCGGCATATATTAGATTTTTATGATTGGCTGAAGTATATTGCAAACTTACCAGTCACAACTTTTGTCTCAGTTACAAGTTTGTGTAGTAATGCGAAGAGTGGTAACCTTATATCTCAAGTGTATATTAAAAATAGGACAGTGGTTGACAAGCCGTGCATGTGCAGGCAGCAATTAGAAACTATAAGCACATTAAATGGACTGCATAATAATGTATTGCATGTCTTGTACCTTGATGTAATCAAACCAGTGAGTGTTCTCTAGATTAGTCAACCAGTGTGCATCATCGATGGTTGGGAAACATATATCCTTGAGTTTTCGTAGACTGAAAAATAGGCAGGAACACTTCTGTATCAGACGCCATTTAATTTCAAAAACTCATCAATAATTCATGAGCAATATTATTTCGGATTCGCCAAATCCATCACATTCATAGTATTCCTTATTTAAAGAATACCAAGGATGGTGAAACGCTATATAAAGAACACTAGTAAGCATGACCTTTACAACTCATGTAGTCATATTTTATGATGTGGTGTTGCATCCTTTAATTTCCTGTCTGGGTCAACACAAACAACTCTTTTATAGATTAAATAACTCCTACATTTGTAGGTCACACATTCAGAGCGTTAATCAAATGTGGGCTGTCGTGTGTGCACGTCTGTGATCTCAAAAGTGTTCGAGCTGATCTTGCTATTTTCGAATTATTGAAAGTGAATAACTTTTGTTTTTGAATCCGCTTCACAAACTCTCAGTACATTTTTAATACCCTTGATGGACTAAACCCACTTGGGCTGTGTCTGACAAAACACTACTCATTTATTGATTGATTGAACTAAGTGCATAAAACAAGGTGTAACAAGTTTGTACTGACAAATAACACACCTTTCTCTCATAACATGGATGTTTGCAATGTCTAAAAAGATGACTTCTGTGTTTTGGTAGTTCTCCTCGGTTTCATATCCACCACCTTTAGCCTAAGGATCCAGAAGTCCACAATCAATAATAATTATTAGATGCACACCTGAGTATACATGTACATAGCATTATTGATATCCTGTGCAACTCATTAATTTCACTAGTGCTATATATACGTGGCCTTCTTTCCAAGTATTGTCATATGTCATTTGCTGCTCATAATGTCCATCTTAAGTAATTACACATGGCCTGCTTCCAGTCTGGCCTTGTTGCTCAGCTGGTAGAGCATCGGTAATCAGTTCTGGGTACCCACGGCCTGCTTCCAGTCTGGTCTTGTAGCTCAGCTGGTAGAGCATCGGTAATCAGTTCTGGGTACCCACGGCCTGCTTCAGTCTGGTCTTGTAGCTCAGTTGGTAGAGCATCGGTAATCAGTTCTGGGTACCCACGGCCTGCTTCCAGTCTGGTCTTGTAGCTCAGCTGGTAGAGCATCGGTAATCAGTTCTGGGTACCCACGGCCTGCTTCCAGTCTGGTCTTGTAGCTCAGCTGGTAGAGCATCGGTGATCAGTTCTGGGTACCCACGGCCTAGTTCCAGTCTGGCCTTGTAGCTCAGCTGGTAGAGAGCATCGGTGATCAGTTCTGGGTACCCACGGCCTGCTCCCAGTCTGGCCTTGTAGCTCAGTTGGTAGAGCATCGGCGATCAGTTCTGGGTACCCACGGCCTGCTTCCAGTCTGGCCTTGTAGCTCAGTTGGTAGAGCATCGGCGATCAGTTCTGGGTACCCACGGCCTGCTTCCAGTCTGGCCTTGTAGCTCAGTTTGGTAAAGCATCGGTGATCATTCTGGGTACCCACGCCTGCTTCCAGTCTGGCCTTGTAGCTCAGTTGGTAGAGCATCGGCGATCAGTTCTGGGTACCCACGGCCTGCTTCCAGTCTGGCCTTGTAGCTCAGCTGGTAGAGCATCGGTAATCAGTTCCGAAGGTCCTGGGTTCTCTCTTCTCCTCTCTTTCTTGGGTTAATGCTCAGAAGAACTTGATAGACTATAACTTTCCCTCAATTTCTATCTGTTTCACTACTAGTGCTGCATGGCCTCCTCTCCTGGTATTGACTGAAGACTATTTCTTTGGTCCTACTACAGCACTCCCAATCAATTACACTGTATATGCACATGTACAGCTGATATAGTTTTGGTCCCTGAGCACCTCATGCATGCATAACACGTTTCATGCTGTAATTATTTCAATACATTACCTGGTTTGCCAAAGCATTAATTCTTGGACGAGCATCCATTATCAGAAGCTTGTGGCATTGAGGATTTGCATCTAAAATAGCCTGGATTAAAATATATGACTGACTTAGAGATTTGACTGCTTTGAAGTACTCTAATTTTAAAATATTTTCTTTGCTAACTTTATATTTGTTACTATCATGAATTCTCTTCCAAAAACGTTTGAATAGAGGATCTTTTGAAAATCGTAGCAACACAGACATATACATGTATGTCCATTTTGTTTGGATACTGTAGCAATAAAGAGCCGATAGATTTGTGAATTTCAAAAAAGTAACACACAGAACATTGTTTGAATATTGTAGCAACACCACAGGGTAGGTAATGTAATTGTTCGGTTCAGCAAGAGATACCCGTTCGATTCTTCACAGCCTCGCATCCTTGTTTCAACTTCCCTCTAATCCGTGTAGTTCAGTGCAGCTTTAAATAGCTGTAGGATGGAGCACTGATGGAGGGAGGAGAGGTTCGACTGAAGGGGTTATGGGCATTAAATATAGTACCATTTTATGAAGACAGGGACCACAGACCATCCTACAGCTTTAAATAGCTGTAGGATGGAGCACTGATGGAGGGAGGAGAGGTTCGACTGAAGGGGTTATGAGCATTAAATATAGTACCATTTTATGAAGACAGGGACCACAGAGAGGGTGGGCTCTGGGGGCTTTAGCCCCCTCAATAATGACTGGTCTTCCATACATTTTCTATAAAAAAGTTAGCCATTTTCAAGGGTTCTCAGCCCCCTCTAATATGAATCTCACTCTGCTGTCCCCGCTGTCCCCGCTGTCCCCGCTGTCCCCGCTGTCCCCGCTGTCCCCGCTGTCCCCGCTGTCCCCGCTGTCCCCGCTGTCCCCGCTGTCCCCGCTGTCCCCGCTGTCCCCGCTGTCCCCGCTGTCCCCGCTGTCCCCGCTGTCCCCGCTGTCACCGCTGTCACCGCTGTCCTCGCTGTCCCCGCTGTACATGTATACAAGTATTATATTACATGTATGTCAAAGAGCAGTTGCTGTACCTGGAAGTACTTTTCATCATCTTTGTTTCTAGTCTTGTTAAGTATTCCAGCAGTTGGTTGACTTGCTCTTGTAATAGATGCATTGTTTGTGGGATGAAGCCATGATAACACCTTTAAAAGCACAGGAAAAATTAACTCACCACACAATGCAACATTGGGTGCAGTATTGCGGCAACATGTATTAGAGTCGTTTTCGTATGAGTGGGAAACCTACGGCACGGAGTTACGGTCACGGTACGGAATCGAAGACATCTATTCAACCAATCACAGCACGTGAAATCATTTCTCAACCAATCAGAATGCTTGGATACCACACGATGATGGCGCGATACGGTCACTGCACGGCACGAACCGTATCGTATCGTAACTACTTCCCACTCATACAAAAACGACTCTATTGCAGCATGTGTTATTAACCCCAGGCCTGCAATGTTGCATGCAATGTTGCACGTGCAATGTTGCTCTGAAAGTACAATTGATTTCTACTTCAGGAACAATATTGCGAGCAACAAATTGTGTTGTGTGAACATGCAGTAGTCAATTGCAAGCAATGTTGCAGGGGTGGACACACACCGGCTGTTTTAAAAGTCTACCAGTTGAGAAGCCTGACATAATTTACTCTTGATTTAATGTGATTTTCAAGAAGAAAATTAAACTGCAATTTGTAAATGCAACCTTCACTAATGACTACAGGTACATGGGGTTACTATTGTCACTTACTGGAAGACGACCTCTGCTCCTGAACAGTGCTACTTTTTTGATGTCTTCGTCAGTCACTGATGACGGTACTCCAAGCTTTAGATGAAGTGAAATTGTGTACAATGTCATTTGTTGGAATGTCGCAATTTTATTTCATTCCCATTTCTACATAGCATAAAATCATTATTATCTCTTCACTTACTAGAGCAGGATAAGTATCACACAGATCATATTTATCATTGATCTTGGTGACGTGCCAGCAGTCAGTAGGTAGTCCCTAAGAAATTATACAGATTACTTCTCATTCATTCATTTATTCATCCATCCATCCATACCTCCCTTCCTCCATCCATTCCATCTATCCATCCTTCCCATTCAATCCTTCTATCCATCCTTCCCATTCATTCCATCTATCCATCCTTCCCATTCATTCCATCTATCCATCCCATTCATTCCATCTTTCCATCCCATTCATTTCATCTATTCATCCATCTCATCTATTCATTCATCCCATTCATTCCATCCATCCCATCCATCCATCCCATTCATTCCATCTATCCATACCATTCATTCCATCTTTCCATACCATTCATTCCATCTATCCATCCATTCCATTTATCAATCTATCCATCCATCCCATTCATTCATTCCATCTATCCATCCCATTCATTCCATCTATTCATCCCTCCCATCTATTCATTCATCCCATTCATTCCATCTATTCATCCATCCCATTCATTCCATCCATCCATCCCATTCATTCCATCCCATTCATTCCATCTATCCATCCCATTCATTCCATCTATTCATCCATCCCATTCATTCCATCCATCCATCCCATTCATTCCATCCCATTCATTCCATCTATCCATCCCATTCATTCCATCTTTCCATACCATTCATTCCATCTATCCATCCATCCCATCCATTCCATCCATCCCATTCATTCCATCCCATTCATTCCATCTATCCATCCCATTCATTCCATCTATTCATCCATCCCATTCATTCCATCCATCCATGCCATTCATTCCATCCCATTCATTCCATCTATCCATCCCATTCATTCCATCTTTCCATACCATTCATTCCATCTATCCATCCATTCCATTCATTCCATCCATCCATCCCATTCATTCCATCCCATTCATTCCATCTATCCATCCATCCATCCCATTCATTCCATCTATCCATCCCATTCATTCCATCTATCCATCCCATCTTTCCATCCCATTCATTCCATCTATCCATCCCATTCATTCCATCTATCCATCCATCCATTCCATTCATTCCATCTATCCATCCATCCCATTCATTCCATCTATCCATCCTTCCCATTCATTCCATCTATCCATCCTTCCCATTCATTCCATCTATCCATCCCATTCATTCCATCTATCCATCCCATTCATTTCATCTATTCATCCATCCCATCTATTCATTCATCCCATTCATTCCATCTATTCATCCGTCCCATTCATTCCATCCATCCCATTCATTCCATCCCATTCATTCCATCTATCCATCCCATTCATTCCATCTATTCATCCATCCCATCTATTCATTCATCCCATTCATTCCATCTATTCATCCATCCCATCCATCTCATCCATCCATCCCATTCATTCCATCCCATTCAATCCATCTATCCATCCCATTCATTCCATCTTTCCATACCATTCATTCCATCTATCCATCCATTCCATTTATCGATCCATCCATCCCATTCATTCCATCCCATTCATTCCATCCATCTATCCATCCCATTCATTCCATCTATCCATCCCATTCATTCCATCTATCCATCCCATCTTTCCATCCCATTCATTCCATCTATCCATCCCATTCATTCCATCTATCCATCCATCCATTCCATTCATTCCATCTATCCATCCATTCCATTCATTCCATCCATCCATCCCATTCATTCCATCTATCCATCCATGGATTCATTCCATCTATCCATCCCATCCCATTGATTCCATCTTTCCATCCCTTTCATCCCATCTATCCATTCCCTCTCATTCATTAAATCTATCCATCAATCCAATCCATCCCATTCATTCAAAGTTCTAGACTTAATGGAAACTACAGTACATGTACATACCAGTCTTTGGAACTCATTTTCACAATTAAACACTTCCCATCCATTCACTTCATAGTCTTCTTTCAGTGAAAATCCAAAGAATGGCTAAAACAAAGATAGTATCCATTTCTTAACATGGATTAATAAAAATATACATGCTGACAGTGAATGCACAGGATTCTATTTCACAACACTTGCATTCATGCTCAGCTGAATTAAGGTATGGGTAAATATTGGTCTGCTCTTATTTTTAGGGGTTGGGTGGGAGGGTCATTTCCTTTCTCACTGATCCAATGGAACTGAGCAACAAGGAAGTGTTCTAATCTGATTCTGTATTTACATGTATTACTCGTGTCCATGCCTTTGGCCGGCATGAGTTGAATAAGATAGCCCTTTTTTTTTTTGTTCGGCGTCTCGAATCTGCAATGGAGTGAGACTGGGAATGTGTGTCTCATATGTCATTATGTTGACATAATGTTGACATCGAGCGAAGCCAGTCGCTACGTAGCGACCATCATTCCTGATCTCTTCGTTCTTCACAGATCCCTCACGAATGGAAGGTGGAGGCCCATAAGTATGCGTCTTTCATGCTGCAATGCATCCCAGTACTCAATCGCACCAGGGCACGAGTGAATGCTTGTAAAGCATCTAGTTGGAATTCATGTGGCTATGCACATCTAGCTGCTACTTTGTATCTCATTACGAGTGTTATGAATAGTGACAATGAGGAATAATAAATTATTGCTTGATTTTGGTAGACATCATTTTCTGGTCTCGTGAGGAATTTTATGTTCAATCAAGAACCTGGATTAAGCGGCAGGGCTCTATACTCAGCATTGATCACCATTTGAGGCTAGATAATTGGCCTTGTGTTTTTTTTATCAGGATTCTGGATCAAGAATACTTAGAATATCAATATTTAGTGGGGTTTTTTTCCTAATCCTATTGCAGAATGTGCAGAAATAAGTGAATTGAATTCTACACATCCATTCCACATTAGGATTGGGAACCGAAAAAAAACATGCACATTAACATTCTAAGTATTGGGTATTCCAGAATTATGTCTTCCATAACACATGATGACAGATGTGTTATGTATGCAGTCTTACCTTCCCAGTTGATGCAGGAAAAGCATAGGTCTAACAAAACAAACAGAAATAAAAATGAAAGGTTGTCATTGTAACACCTGACTGTGTTAGGTTCAGCAAGGAATAAGTTAAAATATGTAACTGTGGGAATGTTTCCAAAAGACATGGAATGGGATAGATGGAATGGATTGATGGGATGGAATTGATTGATGAATAGATGGGATGGATGGAATGGATTGATGGAATGGATGGATGGGATGGAATGGATTGATGGGATGGATGGATGGGTGGATTGATGGAATGGATGGGATGGAATGGATTGATGGGATGGATGGATGGAATGGATGGGATTAATGGGTAGATAGATAGAATGGATGGAATGGAATGGATAGATGGAATGAATGGAGACTTGAATTTACCATTAGTTTGTCATACACAAGGCGTCTTGAATGGTTTTCTTGTTTGTGGGCAAATCTTAAGTTTCTCATATCCTAGGATATAATAATAACACAATAATCATTGAGATTAGATCATCTTATTTAGGAAGAATACAAGTACTGTACATTATAATTGAAGGGCTCCCTGCAAGAACGGAGTAAGTGACTTGTGATCAAAACCCTAACTACATGTATTATCCTTTGAAAATCAAAGAATCTCAAGGGGAATTTAGATTTTGATCAGAGATCACTGACGTTGTTCTTGCAGGGAGCCCTTCAAAAAATAAAAATAAATAATAATAAAATAATAATAATAATAAAATAATAATAATAATAATAATAATAACAACGGTTTATTAGCAATCCATGAGGTGGCTCTTCTATGCTGATGAGCTACAATAAAGTTTAAATATATAATGTACATGTATAAGGAAAAGTATTATCAAGTACCTTGCAAGAAATCTCCAGCCCATATGCATTCTCTCCCCTACTTGTCGTCCCGCCGATTTTCTCAATTCTGAAAATTGTACACAGTGGAACTTCTACAGAAAATGGAGGATCCTAATGACATAAAATACAAGTTAGTTACTGACAACTTCTCATTGTACTTTGCGTAAACTGTGAAAATGTACATATTAAGTTCATGCACCCCATATAGTACTAGATAGTCATGTACTTAGGAGGACCAGATTGGAAAAAAGCATAGCTTTATCTGTTACATCCTCATTAAATAAAGTGTTATTATAATTATTATTATTACTGTACATGTACATACAGCTAGCAGTTATGGGAATGGTAACTAACTAGTACATACATGTACATGTATGTTTACTGTGTTTGGTTTACCAACCTATAATATTTTCTTTGTGATGCCTGTCAATACATTGTAGCTGTCATAATGCGGAATTTAAACAATTTGCAATATTGAAATTCTAACTTCATCAGATCTTGACAGCATTATGCTCTCAAGCAAGCACACACTCATTTTCACACCAGGAAGGAAACAATGACTGATCATTGGCCAATAAAAAATACTTCTTAGAAAAATTAGAAACACATCTCCCATTTCAGACCATATGACTATATGGATTCCCTTGAGTAATTAGATCATATGTTCGTTTTTGTTAACACAAGAACAAACGAATTCACATGGAAATACTTTGAACAAAGAATCTCCCATGAAATTTGAAATGGAAAAACATTGAAGCAAGCATAATATGTGTAGCGTTAATAAGACAGTGTACTCACATCATCAGCCTTGAAGAACAGCTTATAGTTAGTCACATACAGATGCCCTCTCACTGGACCACTGAATGGACACAAGTAAGTAACATCTTTGGCTGTCGACAGATCAAATTATTTAGTAAATTTCTTAAAACACTATACAAAGTAAGAAAAGGAACCTCTCTAATGTGGATACCAAAGGGACTGACAATAAGCCCATTTAAACAAGAGAAAATAATCTGTGAGCACTAGCTAATTAAAGTCACAAATGACTCAATCTCATATACTATAAAACTACAGCTTACATGTACATGTACATGTAGCTACACTGTAAGTCTAGGGGTTCAAGCTTGTCTAACTTAAGCTGTAGGTTAGGTTGTTTTTAGCCCATTTATATGCATAGACTAGCTATTGTCTCTCATTTAAATGGGTCTAATTAGTAACAGCTTCCTGAAAGAGGCTATTAATAGAGGCTAGACTGTGCAATATGGGCTGCATCAAGCAAGAGGCCATTATGACCTAACTAAGGCTCCATAGCTGACAGACCATTAATGACAGTGTCAATTATTGTACTTTTATACCTTGAGCTTGGGTTTTTTCTCCTTTAAATAATGGCAGCTCACCAGGGTAGCTGCTTTCCTATGAAACACAACATAGAATTGAATAAAATAAAGAGTTAAAGCAATATTATACTCTTGTAAATAAACTAATTTATTAATTATTAATTAATAACTATTGATTGATTGATACATAATGTAGTCATTTTCAAAAACATTGTCCGACCCAATGACACAATGTATACATTGTAAATATAATAAATATATCGATATAACTGTCAAGTTAATGGGTGTGTACACAGAATTTATACACTGTAACTGTACATACATGTACTGTCTGTTAGTGATTGGATACACAGAATACATTAAATCCTTCATGTGCCATTGCCGATATACAGAGTTAATATAATCCATGTATCCAATCATGTGACAGTATTTATCAAATGATATCTTTGTATTTATATTAATTTTAAACATTTTTGGGACGATAACGTGTTTGAGAATGACTACACGTATATTTACATGTATTTATTTAATTGCAATCAATACCTATGAAAACAATTAGGTATGAATAGATTATTAGTACTATATACTACATGTAACTCCCACATGTAACTACATTGTACCAGTTTGGGATTGATTGAACCACAGTGCTGATGAGTGCTCACTCGACCAGGCCACCACTGCTCCCAATACATTTTTGCTCCAACTGTCCCTTGGTCTTGAGCAATGTTTTCTCATTTCAGGCCATGTGGCCATTCCCTCGAGTATGGTAAATGTATTCTCTTTTTTGTCAACACGTTACAAAACACATAGATACACTGTATATATGTATGTAGGGCTTGTGTGCATGGAAATACAAGTTTTGCGCAAAGAATTGGTTTGAAATTGGAAAACAAGTTTATATTATATTGAGCTTTCGAAATGACAACTCATTGCATGACCTAATTTACATTCTGTTATCATTGATGGACACTTGACTATCCTTGGAGAAGTCCTGAATACATTAATCACTTTCAATGGTTAACAGGAAGTTCTTCACAATCAGTGATTTATGTGGGGGTGTGACAATTTCTTTAATTTAAATAGATGAAGTGGTTTTGAATGGTAATTGTGGAGGAGTGATTCCTAGGGGAGCTTTTGAACGAAACTGTATAATTGTTAGTATTTACTAAATATTTTTATTTAAAATTTAGATGCAATTATGCAATTTAGATAATACGGAAAATGGACACATTTTCCTGTCCCAATATGCCCAATTTCAAACAAAGTCTACCCAGTTAATATGGACTCTTAATAGTTAATTCTCATTGCTGATTTCCATCATCTTCTATTGCTGATGATTCTCCTCTGATGAGCAGTTTCTTTGTTTCTACACTCATTGCCTGGCTGAAAATCACATCAAGTAAAGATTTGCACTGGATTCTGAGATGGCACAAATTTACAACACTATCGTTGTAAAGTGGTTTAATAATGTCTTCTGAGGGTTGTTCCATTATGTGTTTGGGATTAGTTTTGTAAAGTGGATTGTGAACTTCAAGGTAAAACTGAACCAGTGAAAAAAAAAATTGAAACACAATAATAACAATAATTACTATACATATAATTGTACATGTATACAGTCAGATACTTTTCTCAGTAGATTTTTAAAACACCCAGTGCAAAACTTTGAGCAGATATGTACTGTAATGACAATCAAAGGCACCCATTTGCCAACTCGTGGATTACCACCCCTCCCCCAAAGTTGACAGCCTGCAATGTACTTCAGCGGCAAGTGAGTGAGTGATCCCAATAATTTAGTCCCAATGTTATCCCTATAACTCGTGGATTACATAATCCACAAGGTTGACACACAAGCTACTTTTGTCTAGCTTCTAGCCATGCGGACTTCTACCAGATGCTGGCTATATATGTACATGTACCGTGTACATACCTGAACATTCATAAACAAAAACCCTGAGGTCATATTAATCAGTCTTCAGTAAACAAACAACAAGCTTGGATCAAAGAAGGAAGAGGTTGGGGTCTAGTCTAGTTGTACATGTACAATGTAGCTCTATAAGTATATCCCTTAAGCTGTGTCACATGACTATCACCCATGCATTTACACTTATAAATATACCATTAGAATTAAACATATTTTTTCCTTTGCTCTCATTGGTCAAGATCAATCATGTGCGAGGAAGTGCCAGTGTGCAACATACATGTATTTTATCGAAGGGGAAATTTGAATGCTGTGAAAATTGACCTTGTAAACTGGATGCCCTTCTAAACTACATATTTGCCCTTGAAACTTTGTTTCTCATGCGAATGTACATGTACTTGTCTTCAAAGCATCCAGCTTCCTGAGGTAAACATCACAGCATACCAGGTCGTTATGACTACTCCTTGTTTACATACCAGTAGTTCATTGGACAAACCAGGAAACATATCACATAAACTTGATATGACATCCTTCTAATCTAGCTTTTAAAGCTATGAAATGGAGTCTATTTAGTGGTGAATATTTAGCAGAGCTAGAGGCTCAAATAGGTGAAGGATTAAATTATGCAGGAATCTAACATTACTAATACGACAAAAGCTTGAACTTCGAGTTATAAAGCATTAAGTAAGCTAGCATTCATATAACGTGGATTTTAGCAAATAAGGTTACATGCCATGTTTTCTGCGAAAAAAACGCATTTCAGCAATAACAATTTTGTGCATATTTTTGCACTAAAAATCTCCTTCATCGAGTGTATACTTCACGATCCCTCGACAGAGATCAAGAACTGAGGTACTGCCTTTGGAAACTCACCCTGGATTTCGTTATTTCTCTTGAGGAAGGCTTCAAATTCGTAGGTTTAGTTTAGGTTTTGGGCAAAACTGTCACCAGACAAGGAAGACATCTTGATTGCGACTGCCAAAAGGGCATGGGTTCTAGTTATGACAAACATCTCGCCCGATCCCAGGTCACGCCCGGTCTCCGCATAAAAAGAATAACATCACGCACGCAAAAAGAAACGAATTATGCCCAAGAAATTCATCTCCAGGAAGTTATGATAAGATTAATGGTATACACGGATGTATTCAGGAGGCAGTCTATTAGCTATTTGAATCTGAGGGAGTTTTTAGGGGGGTAAAAAGTTCTATGAATTCGATTATCTCATGTGGCCGCGTATCCGGTGTGACGTCGGTAGACCCTGGGCGCCAGTGTTTGGAGCATCAGGTCGAGGCTGTATTCTCAACGATGGCGACAGCTGAGACGCCAAATGTGAGTACTTACCATGAATTTGCTGCTTATTTTTCCCCTTTTTAGTCCACCTAAAGTACCATTTCCCCCTCAATAATTTAGCTTGTTTATTTTTCTAAATTCTTAGCTACAAGCTAGAAGGATTTGGGCGCGGAGCTTTTTGCTTTGAATTCACCAAATTTTAGCCGCCGAACAATAGAACTGACATGATAACACAATATCTAATGGTGGACTTGAATTTACACGAATGAGTTACACAAAGATGGTCCCCTAGAACAGGCCATATCTTGTTGAATTGGCCTCTAAATGTCCTCCCAGGCTGCGTTAGTATTCCTGGTAGGATTCGTGGGCCTAGTTGGTCCAATTCGAAGGCTCTGAAGGCCAAGACAACAATTTGCCAGAGTATTTGTTTACATATATTGTAATAAATCAGACGGGAGAGTGTGGGTTAGGACATTTTTATTCCGGTACACAGAGAATACGAAGGGGAAAACACATTGAGAACGTACTCTCAAGGTTTTACTGGCGTCCTGTTGTGAGTTTTACAGATGAGAGTGTCATTCGTACTTGAAAGTGTTGAACAGTTAGAGATTTACGAGTCCTGTGTGCTCTATAATTCTATGAGAAAATTAGAAGGACAAATTAATTTGGTAAAAAACTCATCGTTCTGCTCCCACGGGCAGCTGCTTCGTGCTTTTACTATAACTTACACGAAAAAGCTGTTTGGATGCACATCCACAAAGGCTTTTATTGAAAATATATGAAGTTCAAATGCTAGATTGATAAGCTTAATTTATACTTCTGATAAATATGAAAAAATATGAAGTTTCTGGAACTAATTTTAGTGATTTTACTCCGATGTTTTGAATCTGTAGTATTGTTTTGGTCATGATTTAGTGGTTTGCCTTTTTTATATTGAGATTTGCTGTTTGTGGCTGTGTGGGTACTGTCTTACACTTACAACCATTAGGGCATTTGACAGCCTCGCCACTATTTCAAGAAAGGGCCAGATGTACAATGTATAGTAAAATATTACTTTATATCCCCAAAAATATAATTAAATGAGAAAACTCCTTAATGTCCAACCTTCAGGGCTTAGGGAAATTTATAGAAGTACTTTATTTATGTGGGATTGCATGCACATACTGAAAACATCCAAGAATATGGAGTAATTATTATTATTTTCCTTTGAAAATGCTCTTTCTGTGTGCTTTTTGTTTGAGCAGTTTTGAGCAGGATTTTGCATATCATTATGTTTTTTGTATTTTGATAACATCATTATTAGGGCAGCAAGAAAGATAAGTAATTGGTATTTTATTTTCCCAATACGCCATTGAGAAAATGTAGAAAATCTTGAACTAAGTGATTTTGTGAAAGCTTTAAATCCAAGCGAGAATTATACAGATCTGTGAAACTGTATCTGATATGTTTGCAGTATTGTACATTCAGGTGTTCTGTCATATGTTTAAATTATAGCCATTGTCATCAATTGATCCTCTGATTTTTTAATGAAGAAAGGCAGAATGGAAATGAATTGATTACATGTAGAGCGTATATGACATTTATCTGTAACTCATACACGCAAGTGAGGCATGCTAAAAAGCTCTCTCCCAAATGGACCTAAACCATTTACTCAAATCTTTGAATAAATGGAAGATTTCTGGCGAAAATTAGATCTTTAAATTTGCATCGTGAAAAAGAACTGAAGTGACAACCTTGATATTTTGGATGTAATTACAAATGTTGACTTGAAACGTTGTATGTGAATTGTTTTTGCTGGAATTTATTGAAGGTGATTCTTTATATGACGTTCTCAAAATATTCTGCTTTCTATTAAATATTGCTCATTTGACATTCAAACAATATTTTCATTTTGTTGTACAAAGAAGTGCTATTTTGAATTATTGAGGGTCACAGAAATTATATATAGTATATGAGGACACTTTAAGTATATATATGTAATGCATTGACAGCAAATCTTGAGAATAATTTTATAATAAAATTATTTCATTGTTTTATATTGCTCATTTTGAATTATTTTGTCAAGGTTTGTTTGTACATTTTGTAGTGTGTATGTTATGCCAAAAAACACAACCTATTAATATCTCAAAGGCAAATACTCCTGACGTGCTATGACAAATTTAAATATTTGCTGGAGAACATAGTACATACATGTACAAAAGTATAAGTCGTTAGGATTCATGTCTTGGCTTACTACTGCTGTTGATCTTGAAGAGAATTTCAATAATTCATCCTTTTTAGAAAGTACTTAGATCATGTTTCAATTTAGAGTAAATGTATCCATTTACTTTTGTATTATTTAAGGTTCCTCCTTCCATTATTTTCTGTGCACAATTACCTGTGTACATTTGTGCATTAAAGGAGGAAGCTAAGTGTTTGCTCCTCATTCATGATATTTTTTTATAAACAAATTTTATCTCTCTTTTTTCAATAATAATATTAATATTGAGTCCTGATAATGCGAATATCTGTAATATAATAATAATAATAATAATGATCATAATAATTTATTTCTAAGTGCATTCCAATCAAAATCCCAATGCCCTTACAACAATAAATGTAATTAAAATAATAATATTATATGTACCTTATATGTATCTCTGAAAAATAAATTTGGTATACTGTAGTACTAAGTAATTAGTTATCTGTTATGTATGATGACTTTAAGCTTAAAATGAACCTGTGGTCAATGTGTTTAATATGCATTCCTAAAAATCTATTATCCACAGACTACAATGATGATACCTGTTTTGGTTATTGTAGCGGAAGTATATTACATTACATTATTTTGATATGACTGTTTTTAAATTTTCAAGTATTATTGACTAAAACTGTTTGGCCACAAATTTATTATTCATTGATCAGATCTATTTGTAGAAGAACTCTGTAGTCATGATCATCACTTTCTCAGTTGAGCTGTGACCAAGGTAATTATCTTTTTTCAATATTAGCTATTACTTCTAAGAAGATTAGATCTTTATCCTTTGTCATTATCGCTGGATCTGAAACCTTTTATAGCTACACTGTAGCTACATGTAAATTGCCAATAAGTTTAATATTTATGGACATATTCTGACATGTATTTAAGTTAGAATCATTTTGGTCATTACTTGACCCAAGTTCAAGTAGCAGATTGAGAATATCTGAAACACTGTCAGTAATAATTATTGTTGTATCCCATGACCTTCACCATTGTACAGACAGTGTGTGAGAAATTCTTGGTATCAAAACATCTTTGTAATTTCATACAATCATGTACATGACTAGTGTATTGTTTTATTTCCTTAAAAACACCGAAATTTACTTCTGATAGAATTACACTTTCAATGTAATGAAATGGCATTTTTAAAATGTTGTACTTGTAAGTTACATGTACAATGTATGTTATATGGCTTTGAAGAATCTCAATGGTGCCTCAAATAATTTCTATCATTCCAATTTTATATTTTATATTTTATATATTGAATTTTTCATATATTCTTTTAGTTATTTACCAGTTAGTATCTTTTACTATTTATTGTATATTTTATACTATAGGGAGGTCCACAAGTTTATCAGTCTTTGATTGTAATGTGTCTCATTAAATAAAGTTGTTATTATTATTATTACTGTAATAATGGTGTACAAGTATGATATTTTTTATCTCCAACCTGTATTATGCAATATATGTTCATCGATACTCTGTACGTTTGTAATTCATTGTGAGTTGATGATTTGAATCAATAACAAATATAGATTATCACGTACATGTACATGTATGTACTCTAAATCTATTCAATGTATCAGTCTAGCCCTTAGAATTCCCAAACATTCTTTAATATACTTGATGTTACCATGGCATCATGATATCACATGAGACAATGCATTACGTCTGATCTCTTTGTCTTTGGAAAACCACAGAACAAAGGTGGTTTTTGTAGCATTAAGTGTATAATTATGCATCAACACAAAGGACCCCTCCATAGATTTGTTGTGATTATTTTGTTTCCTTTTCGTGTTTCTGTACAGAAACTTATCAGAGACAA
The DNA here is from genome assembly GCA_033675265.1 of Actinostola sp. cb2023. NCBI lineage: Eukaryota > Metazoa > Cnidaria > Anthozoa > Actiniaria > Actinostolidae > Actinostola > Actinostola sp. cb2023. Next base: position 116,531 of record JAUJYZ010000683.1, on the reverse strand, counting down.
TAACAAGAATGACTCTGAATAGTTTTTATCAGTTTCTGTGAATAATGGCCATCATCTCAGCAAGATTTGGTGTCTAATGTTTCATTTATTACACTCTGATGAGCTGAAATTGCTAATTTGAAAGACTTGAATAGACACTTCACATCTAGCTAGAAAAGCTGAGAGAACTGGACCAATAACATGACACTGAAGAACAATAGTGCAAATACAGCCACCAACGACCAGAAGATACAGCACTTTCTCAATCTACATGTAGCATGTATTGAAGTTCCACTAAATGCATTATGTTTCCCTTGTAGTTTTGTCAACGTTAGCTACAGGTGAACAACTCTGTTCCAAAAGTACAGTTCCCTGTCAAGGCAAAGGTACATATGTAAGAGTAACATACATCATTTTAAAACATTCATTTGTTAATCTCTGTAATTTTCTTTCTAAAATTATACAATACATCTACATCCACCAACATTCAGAAAATATAAATTAATCATTATCTCTGAAGATCCGTAAAGATTGCCTTCTCCTGTGAAATTTGTGTGCACTATATCCCAGATAAGCAGATGATTCTATCTAAAACACAATGTCAGCCTCAAGGAATCAATATTTTAAAATCCTGATGCCTGATCAATGGAGACCATGAATCATTATTTGAAGCCACTACATCCTAATATTCTATCATATAGTTTGTCATGTCATTCATTAGCATATTTGGTTCATTAGTTTTAACACATACATGAGTAATAAGAGCTTTACATGAATTATATGTGTGTGTTTTATTGAACTCTTGGCATATCTTGTGTCACTGTATAATGTATAGAAATCACCGTACAATATTGCTGTCGTTACTAGAATATTGCTGTATACACAGAGACAACTTGTATGTGCGTAAATACTGTGTATTCTCTCTGCTAAAAAATAACGGAATTCATTTAGTCGTCAGGTCGTTGACATACATACATTTGTACATTTACTAAGTAAAATATACAATATAAAATATACATTACAAGTTTGTGTACAGAGTATATTTTAAAATCATATCCAAGTTCTTGCCTCTTAAATATGTTTTGTTGCTTATCACTTTTACCCATGAATACAAATTTCAATTCCAACCTTTGTTATGCAAAAACGAAGGCAAATTTGTTTTCATTTGACAAGCCTTGTTTTTCAAATCTATGGATGTCCAGCTGGGAGTTAATGACATGTGTATGCATTTATTATTGCGAGAGGTTTGACAGTAGGAGATTGTAGCCATAGGTCAATAATGACAGTCATAAGGACGTAATATTGCTGAATTGAGTATCTCTGAAGGGCAACTTTATTTCACTTAAGTATCCTTAATATTTCATTTACTGACAGATATATAATTTTATGACGTGTAGAATATAGTTTCAGCTGGGACCAGACTTTCCACTTGAAGGTCCTCCTCTAACTCTTGTATGTATATTCTAAGAGCTTTCATCCATCACTGACTTTTATTCAATAATTATTCATTTCCTACTAATAATTATGTAAACAATGGGCCCTTGGAAGTACTTTAAATATTTCCCTTCATATGTTTTAATGATATATATGTACCATTTTGATCATGGGCTCTACACCATAAATTGTCTATGGTATATACTCAAAAATGGGGAAAAATTAATTAGTACATTTATGACCAGTATTTTATTCTGATTCATTTAATTTTTAATAGAAGTCCATTTTGTTGCCCAAAAAATTAATACAAATGTATGTGCACACATATATATATGTTATTTTTAATTATTTTATTCGACTTGTTGATTAAGAGTATGTAATGAAACGTTCAACTGTAGGAAATAATTAATGTATTTGAGAGCTTTCATGATCACAACACTATTTCAAATTGGAACTTGTTTGAGTTACATGTATATAAACACATTTTAGTATCAAAATTCAACTGGTCTTCTTCATGATCTGGACTATGACACTAATAACATTAAACCAATGAATAGATTGTATGTATTTCGAAAAGTGCATTTTCACTTTTATTTCCATTAGAAGCTAACGTGTCGTTCAAATACGGTCCATGTAATCTTAACATGATTTCTCTGTTCTCAGATAAAGACCAACTTGCCTTGGGGAATGCATCACACAGGCAAACAAGGATTCTAAACACAGAGTTTATCTTGTAGTTAAGAAATGGATGATTCTGATTCCCTCCATCAACAGACAAAAATAGATCCTCCACGCCAAGCATCATTTGAGGTACAGTATTAGCCTCTTAGAGCCATCGCAACAGTTTACAAACTGTAAAAGCGTGATTCACACTTGCGACATAAGCACTGTAAACATATTAGGTTAAATTATGTATTGAACTAAACAGATGTATGTACATAGCTACGTGTACATGTAGTAAAGTAAATAAACCTGTGGAAATTAAGTTACAATGCAGCTACATTGTACCATCTACAGCTATTCACGCTATTCCTTATGTACGTGTACCCACATTAGAACGTGTAACTCACTTTTAACATGCTATTAAATGAGTGGATGGCTAAAATAACATGCTATGTATGAGTTGTGTGCCCCATGCTCCGTGCTCAATTGTGAGAAAATAAAAGTAGCCAACAATGACAACTGGAGCAGAGAATAAAATAATAAATATTTCAATTTCTATGTGTAAATTTAGTTTTGTCTTGAATAATGTGAGCATTTATCAGAGTCATCGAACCATGTTCCTCATTAACATGTGATTTTACTCATGAATCCACTCATTAGCATGTTAAAAGCAGGTTAAATGTATGTGAAACGTTCTATTAAAAATACTGACTGACATTAAATGTAATTAATTTTAAATTGCATAGGGAAATGATACATTTTTTTTACCATTTGGACTGCGAATTCAGTTTGATGGAAGTTGTTGTACATGTGCAAATAACATCTCTACAATCTGCATATATATATGTACACCTGTTTTCAGAAACTTTGTCCCACGTGAATTACTAAAGTAAAATTTAAAAAAGCCTGGAGCACAAAAGCAGGTACTTTCAAGTCTTTTGCATAACTTTCACTATTTTATTTTTTTAGATCTCAGTATTTGAATTTTTATATTTATAAATATAGTTAAATATTATTGATTGATTGTAATTTCCATATAGTTTGTGTCAAGGCTCCCATTGATAACAGTATTAATTTTAATGCTGAAGTGATCACCCTGAATAAATAAAGGTCTTTAGAAAAATAATTTTTTTTTAAATATTTCTTGGGAAATTTTATTTCAACTCGGCCATCGGGAATTATTCTTCTGTTCAATTGCCCTGATTTGGTGCTTCATTCCTTTTTAGTTTTTACTATTTCACATACATGTAGCACAACATTTCTGAAAACAGGTGCATATATAATATATAGAAGTTTTATTTATTTATTAGATATAAATATATTTAGTAAAGTGCAACTGGTAGAATCCCACTATCTCAACCTACAATCTCCTGCAATATAAACGAGACACCTATGATCCCTTCCCCTTCCACAATGTTGATCAGTGATGGTTTGTAATATCTGAGGGAATTTTGAACCCAAACATCAACTTTGGAACGGGGAGGGGGGGTGAGACTTACGATTTCATGGTGGCACATTTTATTTTGCATGGGATTGTCTCTAGACCTAGATATCAAGATAAACAAATGACGTAAAGTAGGTGTTGACGTGCGAACGGATTTAAACTGGAAGTCACGAGAAAGTTTGAACTTACGAACATTATAACGCGTTCAAATATTTATGTAATGAACCAATAAAGCAAACAAATGATATATAAGCATTAGTATTACCTTTTGAATTACAACAACTCAACAAGAGCATTGAAAATAACGATCAGTAGAGGTATAAACAGAGGTATGGCCATTGACCCCAAGACAAGAGCTATGGTGTATTATTTATCCAAACTTCGAGGACTTTCAATTCGAAAAGTGGCGAAAGAGTGTAACGTTTCTAGAGCAACTGTGTGGAGAATTCGTAATATGGATATGAACAGGGATAGATCTGTGAATACACGCCTTGAGACAAGAGGAAGACCAAGAAAATCACCGAAAACCCCACTCCACCCCTAGTATATTGAGTTTGTACACTACAAGCATAGTATATAATTCTGAGTTTAAAACATGGTGAACCATCCCGGTGTACCGTTCACAGCACCGACGTCTGCGTTATATCCATGAATATATGACATTATGCTAATTCAATTTCAAAGAAAACGGATCGCAGCTAATTACATGGGCTTCAGTGAAGAATGAAATCCGCAAAACAACGCGTACATGATGGGATACTGACTTGTTCATCCTGTGGGATTTGTGAAAAGAAATGAAATGCACGAAATCTTACTCTCATCATCTGTGTCTCAACACGGTCAACTGCACCCCCTCTCACAAAACTGAAGTGCTCATTCGCCGTGCAGAATATAGGCGAATCCTTCTCAAAGACAATGTCTTGAGCATAATGCGTCTTTGGAGCTGGAAAACGCACCATCTGTCCCTCGAGGAGCAATAGGAAATTGTGCCAAGGGATTTTTTACAAATTGTTGTGCAATGATTTTTTTGTTTTTTACAATAATTAATTTTTTTTTTTTTCTGATTTTTTCCGCATTGTATTATTAGCCCTTTTAATAAGTAAACATATCATACATACGCGTTACTGCTGCAATATTTGTTCGAATTTTTTAGGATAATTAATATGACATTTTAAATGTGCATTTGCCGTTCGATATTGTGGTCTCTATCTCACACATTCATCCCTCCACACGCTGCATTCCAATCATTCCTGTTATAGACAATCTCCTGCAATATAAACGAGACACCTATGATCCCTTCCCCTTCCACAATGTTGATCAGTGATGGTTTGTAATATCTGAGGGAATTTTGAACCCAAACATCAACTTTGGAACGGGGAGGGGGGGTGAGACTTACGATTTCATGGTGGCACATTTTATTTTGCATGGGATTGTAGGTTATCTTGGACAGAAAGGAATACCCAGTGGTGGATCCAGGGGGAGGGTCAGGGTTCTGGACCCCCCTGTCATACCTGATGTTCAATTGATTGTTTTATTGATTATATTTTTATTGATTGTTTTTTTATGCTAAGTATACGTTTGTGTCCCCCCTCTCAAAAATTACAGGGTCCACCCCTGATAGCCCTTGTATTCAGAGCTCTCTATCTACATGTAGCTCCTATTCCACAAACCCAGTTTTCTTGTCCATTCCAGTTGGGATCAAGACAGTGGGGTTCTGCTGTTAGTGATGCTTTTTTCAGCAACTCAACTGAACTTCAACATTTTGTTTTGGAGGGGTCCTGTGGTTTTAACATTTCAAACCAAAACAAATTTCACACCACAACATACATTTGTACATGTACCTTTCATTGCATGCAATTTTCACTGCACGTTAATATTTCAAATAGCTGTGGAATTTTTGCATAAATATTATACATTTTATTTTTGCAAATTCATCCAAAAATGTAATACAATGTGAAATAGATTTTAATTGCACTTGCTTTTAATGGTATAGAATGTTTGACAAAACCGATCGGCAACTGCAACCAAGCTATCTGATGCTACTTCAATCTTAGTGCTTACTTAATTTTTGGGCATACAAATTTTTATCATCAAATGTTCATGACTTCTTGAAAATTGAAATTTGAGTAATGAAAGTGTCGCAAATTTTTTTTATAAGTTGACATGTATGCCAATGTACTACTGAGGTAAAATGGCTTTCAATCTTTATTTAATACTATTACAATATTAATTAGTCTTTCCTTTATCCAGCCTGTTGATCAGAATATAGTAGACAGTCAAGACCACGTGATGTCCCACTATAGTGAACGTAGTACATTTGAATCAACCTTACCAGTCATTGAGGAATCAGCACCAATGGAAACTCCAGATATCTCTCTCCATGTATCAGACACTACTGCTAACAATAAAAAACATGAAGATACTCTAACTAAAGCACCACAAAATGTGAGTTTATCATATACCATGTACATGTACATAGAGAACACATGCTGTAAACAATGGTCATATACATGTACATACATGTAGAGAACACATGCTGTAAACACTGGCATGAAAGCCACACCTTTTTACCAAAACTTTTTTCCTCAAAATTTGTGTTACCATATTCAGGGTGTGGCTTTTCTGAGAGTGGGGCTTATCTGCCGGTGTTTGTGGTGCGTTGTAAATACATTTAAGTCTTCTCAGATTAGGAATAGACCCAACTGCTTGCCTCAATGTTTACCCATTTCAAACCTCGAGGGATAAAACAAAATCATTATTCATGAAGTGTTTCCATATCAATGTATTTATACTCAAGGAAATGGTCACATGGTCTGAAATGGGATGTCCATCATTGTTGCAAGCAGATTAATTAGGTCTATTGTGTATATAATGAGTATTTATGGATGTGATATCCCCTGTTCTTACAGGATCTCAAGGTTGGAATACAAACTACTGACAAGCCCTTAGAACCAGTTGAACCCAAGGAGGAGCCATTACCAGAAAATATGGGTATGTAATCATGTAGAGCTGTCAAAATATGCAGGAAAGTGGTGGCACAGTGACTGGAATAGACTTTGAAAGCCAAATGCTAGAGGGCATCATGCCTGGCCATTTTGCTGCTACAAATGTAGTGGACGGGTAGGGGATACTATTTAATGAGACTTACATGTAGTTAGACTGTGAGTTGGCTATATTTTACAATTTGAGCCTGAGATACTGTACTTTGGGTTGTAGAACAATACTCCAACATCGTCATTCCAATCTAAAGTGTAAACTCTGAGAAGTATTCAATAGATATTTCATGGGACCATGTAGAACCCCTTATCATTATCATCGTCATCATTGTCATCATCATCATCATTGTCATCATCATCATTGTCATCATCATTGTCATCATCATCATTGTCATCATCATCATTGTCATCATCATTCATTGTCATCATCATTGTCATCATCACCAATATCATCATTACCAATGTCATCTTCATTGTCATCATCATCATTATTATTGAGTTTTTTATTATTAATTCAGTCATTATTGTCGTTGGTTATATTTCTCAATCTGCCTTCCTGTATCTTCCAGCAAAGTGTGAGTTTTGTAGTCACATTGGCATTAGGGAGTCCTTCTTTTCCAAGTCTAAGCGATTTTGTAAAATGGAGTGTGCAAAGCGATACTCTGCTTCCAATATCAAGAAAAAGGCCAAGGACAAGCTTGGGACCACCAAGAAGAAACACAAACCCACGGGAAGTACTTCAACAAGAAGTACAACGGCAAATGTTGCTGCTGCTACGGCCGCTGTTGCTAAGATGGCATCAACAGATTCTACACTGTCTTTGGAGACATCTCCGCATCATATGACAGCTCAAAAGGTATCAATCTAAGTGTAGTTCACTGAAAATTAACCTACATGTAGTAATCTTGTGGTGAAGTAAAATATAAAATAAAATATTGACTTTTTGTGTTACAGCATCTCCAAGGTCCTGGACTAGGCAGAGAAGGCAAGCTATATATATATAGAAAATTAATTTTATATTATTATCTGTTATACATGTACAGTCCAACCCTTATGAAGTGGCCACCCTTGGAGTCAGTTTTGGGACTTTGATACCTGTTCGCTTAATAGGGGGTGATCACTTAATAGGGGGTGGTCGCTTAATAGGGGTGGTCACTTAATAGGGTGTGGTTGCTTAATAGGGGGTGGTCACTTATTGGGTGTGGTTGCTTAATAGGGGGTGGTCACTTAATTGGGTGTGGTTGCTTAATAGGGGGTGGTCACTTAATTGGGTGTGGTTGCTTCATAGGGGGTGGGTTCAACTGTATTTATTTTTACCTCATCTGCAAGCTTCCTGATTAATCATTGAATGTATATGTATATTAATTTAGTATCCTTTTTTCAGTTGGTGAGAGTTGGCAAAACAAGACATTTGATTGGTCAGATTACCTGAAAAAGACAGCAGCCAAACCAGTGCCAGCCTTTATGTTTAAACATGTGAGTATCTATCTTCCTATCTACAATGTATATATATAGATGTGCGCCGTGATGTAAGCCATCATTAAGTATTGTGCCAACCAGAGATCGATTGGCTGATGAAATAAAGAGCTATTGTAATCATTGTTGGCAAATTAAGGTATCAGGGTACCCCAAAAAACCTTTCAAACCACCGGTTTTGAATTTTTTTGACAATCAAATCTAATTGAATATTATCTATCATCTCCAAAAAACAGAATCTAAAAATATATTTTTCCTAAAAAGTTAGAATCAAAAAACGGATTTTGGTTTCATTTGATGTAAAAAGATGTTGACAAGCAAGCTGTCAACAGCACTCACGCAACAGACTTTCCACAAAGATTCAGATGCGAAGAAAGTATCCAAAAATCGTAACTGCTCACTCAAAACATCCTTGAATAACGATGCCAAACCACTCACGGTCGAAATGCTCGTATTTTCCGCCAGCAGTAACTTTGTTTTCCTGCCACGTTGTGTTACGTACTGAAAGGCGATCTTCTTTTGAATGCCATTCATATGTCATTAGGTATTGGATCACATATCTGTGGTGGATTATGGACGCTTGTGTAAACAAAGGCGCCACTTGACTTGAAAACTCTTTTGCCTTTATTTCGGAAAGAAAATAGAGCGCACATTTTGAGTTCCGGGTCAAAGGGATTTTATCCGATTTAGCTGAAATTTGGTAGACAATTTGTCAAATAAATATTCTTCAAAAAGTGTCTCCGAATTTTAATATTCAATTTCCTTCGAAAGTTATTTAACTTGTTTTGTAAAGTGTTTTCCAGTTTTGCAGAGCTCGAAGTTTAGGACCGTATAAAAACGCAACGGGTTAATTTATCGATAAACGGAGACACCTTTTTTGTAAGCTATATCTCATGAGCTTATAAAGGTACAGTATTAGTCGAGGATTTCCGATAAATTGCGGCTGTATGGGACCTCGGCGATGATAGTGATGTGAAAATCTGAACTTTTTTACCTATTTCAATTATACTGTTTTTGTTCTAAAAACTAATTGTTTTATTGAATTCTGCATTTATTCAGCTTTCAGAAAATGTATACTTTATAGAGGTTTTAACGTAATGAGTACGCGCTAGAGCGTGTTGCGTGCACGATGGTCGTTTGGGGTACCCTGATACAAAGTCAATGTGACCTCAATGTTTACAAACAGTGAACATCGCTATACACAGATGTATTTGTTATTGATCAGTATTTCACTATGATAATTATAGTACATTGTACATGTATTGTTATACAATGGTCAGACAAAGTCAATCATCCCCTCCCCTCCCCCCACCGATACACCATGTGTTGGGTTAACTCACCAAATACATATTATAAAGTTAGCTAAAGACTGTCTATACTACCCCCAGGTCTGCATGAATCCTTGCTTGAAGGGCGTTCACGTTGGCATGAAGGTTGAAGTCGTCAACTGCGGCATGGATGTTGTAGATGACAGTGAAGTGGCTTTTTGGGTAGCAACCGTCATGCAACTACGACAACACCGGGTACTGCTGCGTTACGAAGGTTACGAAGACGACGAAACGGCCGACTTCTGGTTTGACCTGAGGTCACCTAATATTCACCCTGTGGGGTGGTGTGCGAAGAGAAACAAATTATTAATACCCCCGCCAGGTATGACACCCCCCTCCCCCTACGGGATAAATCTAAGGGAAGGGATGGGTGACTGATGCCGTCCAAACATATGCGCTTTCTTTTGAAAACAATTTTTTTCCGTCCACACTTTGGAAAGTGTTTTCGAAAAACATTTGCTTTCGAATCGTTTGCTTGTGGACGGAAAGCTAAAACTGATGGGGGAGGGGAGGGACAAATAATAGTGTACACGTGTGGACGGGACCAGAGTAAACGTTTTTCAAAAAGGATTTCCAAAGATAGATAGATAGATAGATAACCTTTATTTTCACACGATAATCATAAAAGCTAGAAGCTTGTGGGGTCGTACACAAATTAACAGTAAAGTAACATTTAACAATTATTCGCCGAAGGCGAAGTGATTATCGTCTCATAATCACTGGTCGCTCGACCAATCACAGCGCGCGAAGCTCTATATTCACTGTCTAAAATTATACTAAAAGATAATATTATATATATAGATACACTTAATTGCAAGTGAATTGTAAGGTTTAAAAACAGTGTAAAGAGTAATGCAACGTCTCTTGAGCTTTTTGAAGCACAACCTAAAAGGTTTCCACACTCTGTTTGTGGTATCATAGACACTTCTAATCGTCGCTACAGATGTCTCCTACGAATAGATAGAATAGATTGTTTTATAAAGTTAATGAATTGAGATATGCCATCGGGGTCAGGTTTTTTCTCTTCTCATTTTCGGCCAACGGATTTCTATGGGTAATTTGTAACACTTCAACTTTGCCTTAATTTCTGTGTGTGTCATAGAAGTGCTACGCGGGCACCTGTCCATGGTGTATTTGTGTAAAATGTCAAGACGCACTTAAAGTGCTTATGAAGCTTATTTTTTTATTTTGAAAATCGATTACATATGAAGTGAATAATGGATGGTTCAGTATATTGTGATTTGAGCTTGTAAAGGTTTGAAATCGTGATCTGCTAATTCGGTGACGCCAAAGAACACTTTTGCCGTAACTTATTTAGATTTTTTCAAGTAGCATTCTTTTCTGAAATAGAAAAAAAGTTTTACATCATTTATATAAGTTGTAGAAAACTTTTTGCCAGATTGAAAAATGTCAGTAATTTGTACAAAGGCGCTTTTGTATATAATAAAGTAAGTGTTCTTTGACGTCACCGAATTAGTGAAGCAGAAATCTATGAAGGAATGACAATAAACCAAACCAATTGTTGTTGTTGTTTTTCAGCAATAAGAGACCGATGTAGTAACTGGAGAGATTATCTATTTAAATGTCTATCTGGCGCTAAAACATTTTCAGCCGAGTTCTTACAACAGGTAGGCCAGAGTGTGTTGGTTATAACATAGAGTCATTTTCGTATGAGTGGGGAAGTTATGGTACCGTGCTGTGCCCGAATTGAAAGAGTTTGATTGGATGAGATGCATCTAGACGGGTTTTGATTGGTTCAGAATGGAAGACATTTGAATGTCACGGTACCGTAGATTTCCCACTCATACGAAAACGACTCTATACTTTGTTAATGGTCGTTATTAGGGAGAGTGAGCGTGCAAAACGTGTTCGTAGACTAGTACGAGTTTTTAGAAAAAATTTCAGTCAAAGTCGAAGACACGAGCTTAGTGCCGTGATGTTCTCTGCGAGGGAAAGTAACACTTAAGGCCCAGACACAAGATGCAACTTTTCTTGCAACGTTGCGCGCAACAAGGTGTTTTTTTTGGGGGGGGGGGGGGGGGTGTCACACGATGCAACGTTGCGCGCTACAGTTGCAGAAGTAGAACTCAGTCGATCCTACTTCTGCTGTTGCGCGCAACGTTGCAAGAAAAGTTGCACCGTGTGCCCGGGCCTTTATACCATAACGAGAAAGGACGACAGGATTATCGTCTGAACTCGTTCTGTTCGTCCATGCATGGCGAGACAAGATTTCACCATAATCACCTCTACTATCGACCACCTTCCAGCGACCCTTGCGCTTTGCGACTGTTTGCGCATCATAGTCTTATCTGTTCTCGAACGATTTGATCAACGAAGACTCTATCTGAATGGAGTATGGATTTTCGAAGGATCCATTGATCACATTGTTGATTTTTCGATGTTATTTGATAATTACAATTTCACAGCATTCCTTTTGGTCATAGCTTTCTTGACAATCAACCCGATAACGTTTATGCAATTACAGTCCGCGAACCCCTATTAAGCGGCCACCATCGGGAAAAATGGCAAGTGGGCGCTTGATAGGGGTTTTACAGAAATCAATAGTTTGGAGATCACTGGCCGCTTAATAGAGGTGGCCGCTTAATAGGGGTGGCCGCTTAATAGGGGTGGCCGCTTAATAGAGGTGGCCGCTTAATAGGGGTGGCCGCTTAATAGAGGTGGTCGCTTAATAGGGATGGCCGCTTAATAGGGGTGGCCGCTTAATAGAGGTGGCCGCTTAATAGGGTTCGACAGAACAAATTTATCATTCATCGCCTTAGCAGCATTTCAAGTTGCCATTTCATTCTCACAGCTGCAAGACCAACCGTTCAACCGATTCCAAAAAGGAATGAAAGTCGAAGTAGCAGACAGAAAGAACATGTACTCGATGTGTGTGGCAACCATCGTAGACGTTATTGGTGATCGATTAAGACTGAGATATGACGGACTAGAACCTGACGTCGCTGAGGACTTCTGGTGTCATTACCAGTCATCAGAAATCCATCCCATTGGATGGTCATCTCTTGTTGGACACACCTTACAACCTCCAATCGGTAAGAAAACCTTTCGTTACAACCGTATTATTCGTTCACGTTAACAAAGCAGGTAACAGCTTCACACTTGCAAATTTTGACGTCTTCAAAACTCTCTGTTCTAAAGTTTCTACGATGTATATTGGTTTGCGCACGCAAATGATTACGATAAAATGTACTGATTCGTCATACAGATACACTATGCACTAGATTATATTGAGTTTCCCTTATATATATATACACCTGTTTTCAAAAACGTTGCCCTTTTACAAAATACAAAATAGTAAAATAGCAAAATAGGAATTAATTAGAGAAACAAAAGAAATGCGCTCAAGCTGAACTCTGGCTCATTGTTTCTCTAATTAATTCCTTTTTACTATTTTGTATTTTGTAAAAGGACAACGTTTTTGAAAACAGGTGTATATATTATTGTTCATTGATGGAGAGATGGGTTAAAGTGTAGATGAAGTGTCTTCCTGTGTCTTTGTTGAGTCTGTGAATATATTTGACAGTAGTATTCACTTCCACATGAGTTGTTCTCATGTTTTCTTTGCGGTGATTTTCAGGATGGAAACACAGTTTAAGCAAATGGAATGAATTCCTTGCAGAAGATTTAGCAAACTCTGTCGACGCTCCTCAAGAATTCTTCGTCCAGGTAACACATTATGTTGATGCTAGTCGTGGTAGCTATGAAGGCAGTCGACGAGAATGATGATGATGATGATGACGGTGGTGATGGTGATGATGATACAGTGAACTCTCTCTAAGACGGACACCCTCGGGACCACCACCAACTGTCCGTCTTAGAGAGGTGTCCGTCTTATGGAGGGTTATGCAATTTGACACCATTAACTAAAGCAACATAGAGCGGGTACAGGTCAAAGCTGACAGACAATTGTTTTACTGAAGCAGTTAATGGGACAAGAACATTTTGCGTGCAATTCTATTAAAAGTTTACATTTACTGTATGACACGCTATACGTGATCTGTTTGTTTTCTGTCATTGCCTTTAGTATCAAACATCTGGCTAGTGTCCGTCTTACAGGGAGTTTTTTTACCTATTTTTAACCAAAATTAATTTAAAAAGTGTCCGTTGTCCGGCTTAGAGAGGTATCCGTCTTATACAGTGAAATAACGGGTTTTCGGCAGGGACCAGCAAATGGTGTCCGTTATAGAGAGGTGTCCGTCTTATTGAGGTGTCCGTTAGGAGAGAGTTCACTGTAATCGTGATGGTGTTGACATCAGTGATAACCAATAAACAATATTTAGAGGATAGTGATATTGATGTACATCGTGTTGGTCATTGGTGGTGATGATGATGATGATGGTGCTGACATCAGTGATGATGATCACGATCATGACAGTAACATCAAACAATGTTTCCAGGATAGTGATTGTTGTAGGTGGTGGTGATGATGATGATGACGATGATGATGGTGCTGACATCAGTGATGATGATCACGATCATGACAGTAACAAACAAACAATGTTTCCAGGATAGTGATTGTTGTAGGTGGTGATGATGATGATGATGATGATGATGGTGCTGACATCAGTGATGATGATCATGACAGTAACAAACAAACAATGTTTCCAGGATAGTGATTGTTGTAGGTGGTGATGATGATGATGATGATGATGGTGCTGACATCAGTGATGATGATCACGATCATGACAGTAACAAACAAACAATGTTTCCAGGATAGTGATTGTTGTAGGTGGTGATGATGATGATGATGATGATGGTGCTGACATCAGTGATGATGATCACGATCATGACAGTAACAAACAAACAATGTTTCCAGGATAGTGATTGTTGTTGTTGTTGGTGATGATGATGATGCTGATGGTCACTCTGATGACTCTGATGACTCTGATGTTGACGCGATGAGGTTAATGATGATACATGATGATAATAGTCTATTGATGGATGATGTTGATGATTATATTGATGATGACAATGAAGATGAAATAACTAATGCTTCATTACACCCATTATTTCCCAGGATTCCACGGGCACAGCCCCAGGTCCGCTTCAATTCAAAGTGGGCATGAAATTCGAAGCCATCGACCCATTCAACCCCAGCCACGTCGTAGTGGTGACCGTCATCAAAGTGCTGCGGTTTAATTACTTTGTGCTGGGCGTCGACTCCCTCGCAACCTACTTCGTTTGTCACGCCAACAGCAGACATATCTTTCCATGTGGCTGGGCCAAGTCACAGTCGTTACCGCTGACTCCCCCTAGAGGTACTGTTGGTTAGTCTGACTGAATGATTGTGGCAGTAGAATCCGGTTATACTGTGCCGAGAGGCATTAACCCCCAAACCACTTTGAAATCAACTGATCATTAAAAACCGACCTTAAAATAACACGTCAATTTGGATGAACGGAAACTAAACACTCTGAAAACACGATTGAAAATAAATCCATTTGAACCAATTTAACCCGATTAAACGCATTTAAACGTAAGTCTAAATCATTTCTATTTGACTAAAGTTTGATATTTATGGTCCTAAAAGCTTCCTAAAGACACTTAAAAACCACCTAAACACGTGATCAACGGACACGTAAGTAATCGAACGTTTGATCGCCTTGTTATAACCTGGTTCCGCTGTATATGTCGTGTATGTGGAACAGATTCCTGACTTGCCTGATTAGTTTGGCGATCGCCCTTCGTTTCAGATTATACACCGGAATCATTCAATTGGCCAGAGTACTTGGAGAAGACTGGAGGTATAGACGCCCCCGTACACCTCTTCAAACAGGTGTGTGTAGATGTTGTTTACAATGGTTTTATCTTGTTATTTGAATGTTCGTATGAGTAATGAGATCACGTGTGGCTTTTCAAGAGTGTTATTGATCTACGTGCTGTATTATGATTATTTAGTATTCGTTTATTCATTCATTTATCCATGCATTCATTTATCCATTCAATCATTTATCCATTCAATCATTTATCCATTCATTCTTTCATTCATTCATTCATCATTTATCCATTCATTCATATATCCATTCATTAATTTATCCATTCGTTCGTTCATTCATCCATTCATTCATTTATCCATTCATTCTTTCATTCATTCATCATTTATCCATTCATTCATATATCCATTCATTAATTTATCCATTCGTTCGTTCATTCATCCATTCATTCATTTATCCATTCATTCATTCATTTATCCATTCATTCGTTCGTTCATTCATTCATTCATTTATCCATTCATTCATTTATCCATTCATGTATTTATCCATCCATTCATTCATTTATCCATTCATTCATTCATTTATCCATCCATTCATTTATCCATCCATTCATTCATGTATCCATCCGTTCGTTCGTTCGTTCATTCATTTACTTATCATTCCATTCATGCATTATTCAATCAATATATAATTATAACTCCCAAATACGGCATACATTCGTGACTGAATGACTTTTATGTTTAATTGATTTTCAACTTCATACATCTGCTCAGCATGACAAACAGTTCGGTGGAATCAGCTGCTCTGCAATAACGCTGCAATGGGCAGTGTTCTTAGTGCTTATTGTCTCCTCTCCTTTTCTTTCTTCTCCTTTCCTTTCCTCTCCTTTCCTCTCTTCTCTCGTATTCTTCTTTTCTTTTCTTTTCTCTTGTTTTTCAATTATCTTGTCTTCTTGACAATTCTTTTTCCTTTTCCTCCTTTTTCCCCTTTCTTTTCCTCCATTTCTCTTTGTTCTCTTCTTTGTTATGTTGTCCTCTCCTCTGGTTTCCTATGTATATATACCCGATCTCACTGGCTAGTACACATAACCTATCATGATTATGGCCACCTCCCTGGTGTGGAGGTTTCAATAATAATACTATAATAAAAAGGGAGGGGTCCGTTAGTAAAGGGTTCGACTGTACTTTGTTCCATCCACAGGAAAGACGAATGAATGGTTTTCGAATAGGAATGAAACTAGAGGCCGTGGATCTACGTGAGCCCGCGCTCGTTTGTCCAGCTACAGTAACTGACGTCAAAGGTCCGTTACTAAGGATACACTTTGACGGCTGGGACGACTCGTACGATCAGCTCGTAGACATGGACTCTTTAGATATCTTCCCTGTTAGTTACTGTCTGTCTGTCGGACACCCGTTACAACCGCCAGGGTAAGAACATACTTGGTGTCTTAAAGTGAGAGTGGGTTCCCTGTGGTAGGACAGGTAGAGCAGGGCGTGGGAATGACTGTTTCATCCAGGTGGCAAAAGTCCTACGAATCTGTCGTTTGTCTTGAAACGGCGTCAATTGAGCGAGCAATAAGCGCATTCTGTTCTTCTATTGTTCTTTCGTCACCACAGGAAGCCCAAAGTAGCGAAATCAGCCATGTCTAGTTATTGTCGTAGATCGTTTGACTAACTTTGTTTCGTGCTCTATAGACCCATGCCGGACAAGTATGTGGAACGGTATGGACCTGAACTCGAAGGTATAAAGCAAGCACCGAAGAGAAAATCCCCCACCATGGAAGATAAAGGGGCTAAAAAGAAATGTAGGTCTTGGAAATGGTGATTTTAGATTCTACAGTCAAACCTCTATTAAGAGGTTTGACTGTATGTGATTGTGTTGGCCATGCAAACGCTCCCAACAACACCCAACGATGTTGGAAGCGCTTGCACCGGCCTTTAGGTAGATACACGCTAGGTAACCTTTTATATCGCGGGCTCAAGTCTGATATTAAGGGGTTGTATCTCGGGGCAAAACGAAGGCACATGTTCGTTTTGTGTCAACGCGTGCGTGCGTGAATGTATATATGTTGTAACTATATTTATGGATAGTGAATTGTTATGCCGGGATACGTACACAGTCATCACATGGCGTCATTAGAGTCGTTTTCGTATGAGTGGGAAACCTACGGTACGTACCGTGACACTCAAATGGCTTCCTTTCTGAACCAATCAAAAAGCGTGCAGTTGCATCTCCCATCCCCTTTCCTTTTTGAAGGCCGGATACTCAGGCTACATCCAATCAACCTCTTTCAATACGGTGCGGTGCGGTGACGATGCGGTAACTTTCCCACTCATACGAAAACGACTCTTCTAATACTGTAAGTAATATATTTTAAGTCGAGCAGCTTTTGTATGACACGACACTGACGACACGGCACCATCACGACAAGTCCGTACGTTTTTCACGGCAGTCGTACGAAATGTGCTCTAATAGTACGGTGTGCACAAGGTTCTAGTATTGTTTTTATTTGCTTTATCTAAGACCACACCGCTTCTCTCTTTCTACAGCCAAATGCGTTTACCCGCAAGAAACCGTTTACTTCAACCGTAAGTGTTTTCCTGGTCCGTACTTGAACCGTGAGCTCGTCAAGAATTTACCCGAATGTGCGCGGGGCTCCATTGTGGGACCTGAGAAACACAACATTATGAGAATGTGTATGCAGAGCTTAGTATCGTCAGCAGTCAACCCCAAACAGGTTAGTCCAACACGTTAGTTCACTTACTCAAAGGTTCCCATCATGCATTGCTTCAACATTTCCATAAGCAATGACTTTACGATTTACACGAGGTAAGGGCAAGGTCTTCGTGTAGCTGCACAAATTGTCCTGGCTATTGTTTTTTTTATGTATAAACAATACATAGAACGACAATAGAACAATAGCCAGGGCTTTTGTGCAGCTACACGAAGACCTGACCGAGGTAAGATGGCCTTGTAGCACCACAGGCAACCCAAGTCTATTTGTGTAAATGTCATTTGACGCGTATTTCCATCCCAATTACCCACGGTCTGGGCCCGGTCCCTCAAAGCCCCGTTAGTCTTAATCCAGGTTTAGAATGAATGGTTTTCTTAAGATTCAATCCTGGGTTAGGACTAATCGGCCTTTCAGCAACCCAGGCCTGTTCATGGTCTCGCCTCAGTCGTAGCTCAGCTGGTAGAGCATCGGTGATCAGATCCTGAGGTCCTGGGTTCGAATCCCATCGGGGTCAGAATTTTTTTCTCTTTCACCTTTTGGGCCCATCCCAGAAGCATTTTTATATAGTACTGTATCTCCTTATTTCTATATCCCAATTTTTCCGAGCGGATTTGAAAAGCCTGGGTTCAAGGCTAAGTTCGGATACTTTTTCTTTTTACTTTTTTTTTTTTTGCACTTTACAATAATATATGACAATGAAATGTCGTTCGTTAATATTCTTAATTTTCATTGTAAAATGTTATTCCCAATCCTGCCTTATAAAATAACATTAAGGAGGGACAATAAAACAATAAAACGTTTATGGACTGCAGTACTACGTATCTGTGCTTACTTGTTGTTTCTCTTTCAAGGTTTTAGAATTATTCTCTCGCGAATTTTATCAAAATAAAAAGAATAAAGACCTCCAGCTCGGCGGCACCGTGTGCATCGAGATGAAGAGTAAAAACGGCAAACGCATCATGCGACGAGTACGAGTAGCCAATAAGCCTGAGCATCTATTCGCGTACCTCAACCGTGTTTGCCAAGTACTACACTGTTGTCCAGAGATTGTCAGTGCTACGCGTTATCCAATGGGATACTGCAGTCCGATATGTATGAGTAGATGTAAGTAGTAATTATACACTCGCTATTTCTCCCCCATATATATCAACTTGTTTGTACAGAAATATATAGTCTTCTCTGGTAGATTATCGCGGTGGCTGGATTGTTGTTTTTGGTTAAAGGAGCACTCTCACAGGTAATGCATTGCGCGCCGTGTTATTGTTTACATACGGGATACTACTTAGATTTGACAAGAACGCACATGAAAAGTACACGTGAAAAGTTCGCCTTTCGAATTCCGATACGGATCAGCAATGGCAAGTCCGGAGTTCTCCAGAGAAACTCTTCCTTCTCGTGTGGTAAGTAGAAATCCGCCATTTTCGTATCATACGAAAATGGCGCTGAGGGGTTCAAGGCGCGCAATGCATTACCTGTGAGAGTGCTCCTTTAAGTCCATATATTTACTTCTTTTCTGCATATAGAGTCCTTTTCGTATGAGTGGGAAACCTACGGTACCGTGACACTCAAATGGCTTTCCTTCTGAACCAATCAAAAAGCGTGCAGATACATCTCATTCAATCAAATTCGTTCAATACGGCACGGAACGGTACCGTAGCTTTCCCACTCATACGAAACGCCTCTAATACGACGCTGATGCCCTTAGATGAAGTGCAACACGATCACTAGAATGTAAACTTTCGAGCCACAAATCCATGAGTGCGCCAGTGGATGCCTTTAACTCTAACTTCATCTCAATTTTTAGCTAAAGAAAACGGCGTCTCATCAACAAGTGACGGTCGACGTGAAGTCGAAATCCCCACACCACCAAAAGCGGAAGTCGAAGAGAAAGACCCCCACCCCCAGGACCAACCACCTGTGGGACCTGAAGGGGAGTTACTTTCACTTCCGGTCAAAGGCGAAGGGAAGGATTCACCTCACGAAGCAATGGTTACTTCGACTAGTAACTTGCCTGGAGCACAGGAACAGGAATCGGACGCAGCATCTGTGCTGTTGTATCAGAGTTGTAACAATGGCAAGGATCCTCGTACATGGAATATGCAGGATGTAGCAAACTTTATGTTGTCTATAGGCTGCTCCAACTATGCAGAAGCCTTCATCAAAGAGGTATGTATGGGATGCTGCATGCTTCGTTCGTTCCTTCGTACCATTCTCCCTTCACCCCTTCTTTCCTATCCTTGTTTGCTTTAACGTATGCTTTCCTTCTTTCTTTCTTGCTTTCCATGCTTTTCTTCTTCTTTCTTTCTTGCTTTTCCATCTCTTCCTTCCTTCCTTCCTTTCCTTCCTTCCCTTCCTTCCTTCCTTCCTTCCCTTCCTTCCTTCCCCTTCCTTCCTTCCTTCCCTTCCTTCCCTTCCTTCCCTTCCTTCCCTTCCTTCCCTTCCTTCCTTCCTTCCTTCCTTCCTTCCCTTCCTTCCTTCCCTTCCTTCCCTCCCTTCCTTCCTTCCCTTCCTTCCTTCCCTTCCTTCCTTCCTTCCCTTTCCTTCTTCCTTCCTTCCATTCCTTCCTTCCCTTCCTTCCTTCCTTCCCTTCCTCCATCCTCCCTCCCTTCCTTCCTTCCCTTCCTCCCTCCCTTCCTTCCCTACTTCCATCCTTTTGTTCTTGTCTTTTCATATCGTTTTCTTCTATCCATCTATCCTTCCTTCCCTACTTCCATCCTTCCTTTCATCCATCCTTCCCAACTTCCACCTTCCATCCATCCTTCCATCCATCCATCCATCGTTTTCTTCCATTTATCCTTCCCTCCACAAATCGTGTAATAACCCTGTGTATATTTTACAGGAGATCGATGGCAAAGCCTTGCTACTTCTCACTCAAGAGATGCTAGAATCACTAACAGAAAACAAGCTGGGTCCCATGACTAAAATCCACAACGCCGTAAGAGCACTGAAGCAGTCGTGGGGTATTTAACCGATCTACTCGTACGACCTTGCTTTGATACCGCGTCTTGGAGAGCACCCAAGACGAGAATCCTCACGTCACAACACATCGAATTATTATGAATTATTTCTTGAATTTTGCATGATATATTCTCCAAAATATTCCTAGTCAATTATCACGACAGTTCCTCTCCAGAATAGGTTAAGGTTTCGAGGCTCATTTTCGTAACATAATTTGTAGTTAGAGCAACTGGTACATAAAATTGCTAGTTAACGTCTTGTGCATACTTTACACTTGTGGGTCGTCTGAATAATTCCACACACTCTATTTTATTTGTACATCTGTCGGTAAATATCTTATCTACGTCATTACGGTGTATAGAGTCGTTTTCGTATGAGTGGGAACCCTGTGGTACCGTGACACTGAAATGGCTTCCTTTCTGAACCAATCAAAAAGCGTGCAAGATGCATCTCATCCAATCAAACTCTTTCAACACGGCACGGTACCGCAACTTTCCAACTCGTACGAAAACGCCTCTAAACTCTCTCCGTACACTGTCGTGAGGCTAGCCGATGTTTATACCACAGAGACATCGTTGTTATTCCCGCTAGAAGGAAAAAGTGACATACAATCACATTTACAGACAACGCACTTGCTAAATAAATAACTGTTGCTAATAACATTTGCTATCGAGGTGTTGCGCAAAGAAATATTTGCCCGACTTCATAATGACGTCACATGTAAACAACCTCTTGTTTTAGCGCAAGACATCATGGTCTAAACGCGTTTAAAAACATTGTTCGCTTTGAAAAAGTCGCCCAACACTACAATCAGCAGTAGTAATCCAAAAACACATAAATTCCTGCTTATCTAAATTAATTGAATTAGAATTCTTTTTGTATAAAACTTCCATAGTCTCGGAGTGTTTCATCCCCCTAAAATGGCTGCTTGTTGTGACTGGTTGCGTCATTTTGAAGTACAGGGCAATAGCATTGGCATATAGTGTATAATATATTAATACTGCTTGGTATGACGTAGAAGTACTAGTGTGATAATTATCGGCTATCACTCCACTAAGCATGATACCTGAATTAAATACTAACTCTCACATGCATATGGCTTTATCTAATGCATTAAGGGTTATTCGCTGATTGCTATATAATGGTAACATTAACGCTAGTATTGTGCTTTAACTAACACGTACTTTGCAGGAACTCTCACCTCGATATCATCTTTAGCCAGTTATCTACGCCCCCAACAATACCCAACATTGTTGGTGGTAGTGTGCAGTAATGTTTGGCGAGTGTTAAACGTTTTGCATAATTACAAGAACTAGGAAGTAAGAAAACTGTTTTGGCTTGCGTGACTCAAAATGTCGTAAAAAGGGGAAACAATTTATGTAATGTTCCTGTTCCGTTGGAGTGAGGATTTCCAAATCTAGAATCACTTCTGTAAATATTGCCACACCCACTCGACACCACACCCACCCACCCACCAACTGCAGTCCATACAGACATTCAAAGTACTTTATTTCCACCCAATGATATATAGTATAATTGTACAGCCTGCTACTACAGTAACCCTCGTGTCAGTAGACTATTTTACAGGAAATGAAAGGCAAGTGCATGAAAACGAGGCTCGTGTTTGAAAACCTTTCCAAGATGGCTGCCATGACTGTAAAATGTCTATTTTTGTACATGAAGGTACCTCATCATTTTTGTAAGTTGATGTAATAATGTAACACAATTATACTCGAAATATTCTAAAGTATATATTGTTAATGAAGGCATAGGTATCTAAAGCCGGTTTGCATTCATTACTAGAAAGGTATAAACAATGACCCAAAAGTGGCGGCCATGTTGGTTGACGTCATCCAAGATGGCCGACTTTGACTACAAACCAATAATTCTTCTTTCTATCGCTAGAAAATGTTTGCAAATGTCGGACTGACCTATTTATTAATGTAATTTAATTCCAATGCTCTACATGTATAAACCTTAGGACAAATAAAAGGTGTATAGTGATATGTAGCTTATGGAAACGTCAAGGACTGTAAACGCTTTCTACTCTTTCCTTTATTCGCTTATAGATATATCGAATAATATTATGCTAAATATCATCAAAGCAAGTCTTAATTGCAATATATTAAACGAGGAACGACAATGTAATAAGTATTATTTATACGGGGTCCTGGGGGTATATAACTGTTGGCGATGGAATGTGGATCTGGCCCCGGTTGCATGAAAGGTGGTTAGCGCTATCCAACGATTGAATTAAAAAAGTGACGCAGTTATCCAATAAATGTTATCCGGTGGATAGGACTTATTAGGTGGATAGGACTTATCCGGTGGATAGGACTTATTAGGTGGATAGGACTTATTAGGTGGATAGGACTTATTAGGTGGATAGGACTTATTAGGTGGATAGGACTTATTAGGTGGATAGGACTTATTAGGTGGATAGGACTTATTGTCCTTATTAGGTGGATAGGACCTATATGGTGAGCGGATAGCCCTATAACCACCTTTCATGCAACCGGAATTAACCTGGTATCTTTGATGCATGGTGTTAAAACTGTGGCATTCGATTGTTTTATCGTCTCACCAGACGCGTATACGAGGAACTTTGGCGTCGAAAGTAAACTTGTAATCTGGGATTTGCTATACCTGGACGACTGGTATCCTGCGCGATGCAACGTGACTCCATTCAGAGGCGCTTATCTTAGCTATAGTCTATGTCCTCAGAATCCACTGAAAATGGCGGTCTGGAGTCGTCATTTAAAGGTTGAAAAACGTTCGATCATAAAGATACTTGGGTAGCTTTCCAATTCATTTAGTTGGGCCGAACCGGTCTGTCCGGTCACACAAAACGGGCGGGACTACCTTGCCATACCAGATCTCGATTTTGAGGTCCATCCTGCATATCCAGACCGAACTGATGTGCGTTCCGTTGTTGAAATGAGCGGAGAAACCGCGGTCGGCCGGTCCAATTAATGGCAAGTTTGGTTACTTTATTCTCAGGGGAGTGGAGAATAATGGCAATATGGTCTGACATTAATTCGTATTCGTTAATTTGAGAAGCCATGCGTGTTTGTTACTCCTCATTGAATGGGCATTTCTCATGACTGACCGACTTCTGTTTCTTGCTTTCCCCTCGGAACACCATCGTTCGCTTGACTGATGATTCCCATATTGATACACGAAGTTTTGGCCGCAATTCGACTTGCGTTTCTTTCTCCATTCTCACAGACATTCAGGGGGCTCACATCATTTCTACATCTACGGAGGCAGAGAAGCATCTATTTAAACTCGGCCTTGAATTCTCTGTTAAGTACTCCATATATAAAAGGATTCACACACGAGCTACATCCTCCAGCATAACTGGCGATTTGGGGAACTATTGTTGGTATATATACTTGGTAGTGACTGGACATCCATACAGAGTAAACTGGCGTCCAGCAAAGGATAAAGCCGATGACCACAGCTACAAGTACTTTAGTGATGCGCCCCTCTTCCTGGCTAAATCGGCTTTGGTTTCTGGAGGAACTTTGACTAAGGGACATCTTAATGCTTTGTTTGTGTTTTCTAACTGTTATAAAGACGCTACTATAGCAGAAGGTGATGACGAAGAGATTAAGTGACAGTCCCGTCACGCCCGTGATTACAATGAACTTGGGTAACTTCTCTATCTGCAAAAAGCAGTAAACATCTTGCGGGTAAAACTTGGCTTTACCGGAAGAGAAGAAGTATGGAAGTGGCACTGAATGTAAGGAAATCCAAGTCCCGACGATGATCCCCAGAACGGTTCTCTTGCGGGCGCAGCGAAGCGGGTGAACAACTTTGACGTAACGATGGATGGCCGTCTGTGTCATGGTAGTCAGACAGTAAAGCAAAAGTTAATAGCATGTAGGCTTGTGCCTGGCAAATCCAGTCAGGGAACGTCACACGTCCGGTCAGCACCATCACGAAGCTCAATGGCATGCTAATTACAGACATGGCAATGTCAGTGCAAGCGAGGGAGATAATGAAATAATTGCATGCAGTCCGTAGGGCGCGGTTACGCCACACAGCAACACATACCAGTATATTTCCTGGAAAAGAAACAAAAGAACTTCAAGTAATATTCCAACAACTGACCGAATCCCTTAGTTTCTACCTGGCAAACTGAGCGGTGAGTGACTTAGTGTCGATACCGATCTGACTGACTGACATAGCGCCTGACTAACTGACTGAATGACTTAGTGTCTGACTATAACTGAGTGAACAGTCTTACTGACTGAATAACTTAGTGTCTGACTATATAGAGCAGATTTCGCATGACTGTGAAAAAAACACGGCGCAAGGCACGGCACGGCACGGTCACGGAACGAAATCGATCATTCGAAATCCTAAATCATCACGGCACGGCACGTCCGTGCCGTAAGTTTTTCATAGTTATACGAAATCTGCTCTATAACTGAGTGAGTCTTACTGACTGAATGACTTATGCCGCGTGTTTACACTTGAGCGCTCTACCAAGGTACAACTACCAAGGTACAAATCAGTCTCCCTCCGCCAGTAACACAGGCAACCCAAAGACACGTTTATAGAGAAAACCGAACCGAGAGAAAAACGAGTCTTACGTGAGATGCCTGCGGAGGAGGCTATGGATCAGCAAATACATCGCCCCAGATATCTCACTTCTCATTGCTCTGTTAGGTTTTTGTGAGAAACAAACTATATAACGTTGTATTGTTTCGGAATTAACTTGAAGTTAATGAAAACAGCCACAACTGATATGATACCACACAGTGAACTACGGACGGATGCGAGGAAGACTAACCACACAGTGGCATGCACGCGAGAAAGTCATTGCGTTTTATATTAGTGTTTACACTTCAAGTGAGCGGCAGTGTTGTATATCAGAATGGATATTAATTGAATCAGCGGAACTCACAAACTAGCTTATTGTAGTGGCAAATTCAAGTCAAACTTTGGGCCGAGTTACAAAGTCGTTGTTATAAGAAAAGCAATCAAAAAACCCAGCCTAGTCCCAGGCGTTATCTCTCCTAACCGAGCGCGAAGCGCGAGACTGAGTACGAGCGCGTCAGCGCGAGAGAACGCCTAGTGAATAATGCCAAATACTACCCTGATTTGGCTAAAAACTACCCTGATTTAAAAAAGCGATAATAAATTTCGTATTTACCCGACTTTACTGATCCAACGATATTTTGAAACAATGAATATAGATATTGCCCAACACGGGGCAAGAACCAGACATTTCTTCGATTTTAACAAGAAATCAAACGGCTAAAAGCGGGCTAAAAGAGCCGGTCACAAGTCCAGCAGGAGGATACGTAACATGTCATCTCGCTTTGAAATCTTTTCGCATTGGGTGAATAATTCTCAGTTGTTTAGTATAATAAGGTATTCCATCTTTCAAATCATTCATATATTCATATATGTTCTACTTTTGTAACGCATAACTGATTCAACAATTATGCATCGTTTTAAAATGAGGACAGCAGTGATTCCTTTGTTATTCCCCGGGTTATTCAGGCTAATATTCGCTGTGATCCTATTCTAGTATTGCACTGTCTGGAGATATACACTCCTTCAGGTAGGAAATCGACCAGTTCAGTTTAAAACAAGTTTATTCAGATGTTCACAAGTACACAAGCGAATATGAGCTCCTGACCCTGTTTGTAGTGAGGTCAATGAAGGCTCGCTTCAGCATCAATATTCGGTGAAAGTTACCTTGATTATTTTGTAGATAAAGGTCGAAATTCCTCACGATCGACTCTACGAAAGGCAAAGGCCTCACCTCCACGGCCTCTCGTTTTATAAATTACATATAAAATCTCGGATCTGGCATTATTCACTAGGCTTTCCCGAGGAGGCTTTCCGGTGACGTCATCAGAACCTCCCTCGTCGGAGAAAGCCTGGAACTAGGCTGCAAAAAACCTTGACAATCTGTCAGTACGCTCGATCGTGAGATCACTGGTAATCATATTGTGTAGGCAGGTGGACCCCCGGGGGTGGACCGCACCACACTATTTGGTGCAGTAGCGAGAGATTGTCACTGTTATTTAATAGTATAACTTGTGATTGAATGATTATTCTCACAAAATATGGAAGTTGTTAGGCTTTTTTAATTAAATCAGAAATCTTTTATTTCATTCGAGTTTCTTAATATACAAATGTGAGGGACACAATTGGACAACTACATTGCCAAATTGATTGGGCTCCACACGAGTTTTTTGTTAGTCCGGCAACATGGATGGAGTAGTTAAAATCTCATCGAAGAAGCCTCTTCTAATTGTTTGATTTTCAAATTTTAAGCATGTAGTCCTCTTTGTCGAAGTATTTGTTTCAGAAAAAAACATTGAATGCAGTTGGTTTTACCAATACTACAAAGTTCAACTGTCTTTAACGATAATACTGACTGACCCTACCCTCCCTTCCCACCTGACATTAGCTTTTTGTTGGAAAACGTGTTTTTCTTTTACAGTGGCGATCACTAAACCAAGCCGGACTAACCCCCCTCCCCTTGAGTTACTACTAATACTGAATAATAGTCTTTATTTAAAAGAGGGTGACAGACAAATAGCATAAGCTAACAAACAAGTGACCCTCTGTAGCCACAAAACTATATAAAAATATAATATACAATTTACTGTTGGCGCTACCGACAGGTTATCATTACACTCCTGATGGGGGAGGAGATCGTACTGGTGGATATTGACGCGAAATGTAGCTTTTCCAGAAAATGTTTTGTCCATTAATCATATG
The DNA here is from genome assembly GCA_033675265.1 of Actinostola sp. cb2023. Classification (NCBI taxonomy): domain Eukaryota; kingdom Metazoa; phylum Cnidaria; class Anthozoa; order Actiniaria; family Actinostolidae; genus Actinostola; species Actinostola sp. cb2023. Next base: position 89,034 of record JAUJYZ010000683.1, on the reverse strand, counting down.
TCCAAATTAAGCGGGTGACGTCACTTAATAAACGCCCTTCTCCGGTGTAAAGTTCGTGTAAAGTTCGTGTAAAGTTCGTGTACAGTTCGTGTACAGTTCGTTTAACGTTCGTGTAAAGTTCGTGTAAACTGACGTTCATTCATGTTCTACTGGAATCAGTTTCTTTTGTTTTCGACAAGTTTCTTTCAATTAAGAAATCTCGCGTGACTTTTTGTACACTGCTTCGCTGTCGGTTGTTGTGATAAACATATGAAACGACACACTGGTGCAGCGGTGCAAAACACACTAAAAAACATGTTATTTTCGTCACTATTTTATAAGTAAACTTTTCTTCGTGTTATTGAAACAATGCCTATGTTATATTGCAGGGCATGCATTGTATCTCACTTCCATGCAAATAGCTAACTTAAATATAGGCGGCCTTTTGTCCTCACTAGCGTGGTTGGACTGCAAAAGGGTCGCACGCTATAGCCTATAAATAACACCAACCGACTATATAGCTGGTCACCATGAATGCATGCAAACCATTAGCTGTACGTACTGTATGTTCTTAAGCTAACGTGTGCGTATGGTGACGAGTTGATCTGTCCCGCGTTGGAGGGGGGTTTGTTTCGTTCGTAGTTCTTGGTCCCCTTGGACCGCTTACACACTGGGACAGAGTGATTATGCTCTGGACTTCCGCTGGTGGAGCTGAAATTTTAGTTACAATCGTGTCACCACTTATCGCCCAAGCCTCTGATTCCGTGTAAGATCAGATAGTTTTATCATTGCAGAATTACGCAAACTGACAATACCAAAAAAAAATGAATTGACTATGTAAACTTACTTCTAGCCAATCGAGTACTAAATAAGTATAATCCGATTTACATGTGTGAAAATTAAAAACCGTGTCTTGGTCAAGTGTTAGTAATTGGCTGCTAGCAAAGACCGTCTTTTGTGATGCTCGTTTTTATATATTCTTGAAAGAGTGTATCGTTTGGTGTGACTGGATGTCGGATGGGCCGGTCTTATCTAGGGCGGTGCGGATCGGTATTATGTACCGACAGTGCATGGTGTTGTCTTCTTACAGACGAAGCCTTAGGCCAATATTTGAAAACGTGGCTGAACTTAGAAAATGCTATGGCTATCAAACAACGGTCGACAATGTAAATGCCAACCATTTCCTTCGCTAACCACTACGTTTCCAAACACAAAAAATGTGTTTTTAATATGTCATTGTGATTATCCAATGCGCGCTCACCGATAGACTCTATCTCTGAAATTACGGGACTGTGAACGATTGAAACTGATTCATTGATCCTGACCTTCTAGACGAGCATGTTCTCGAACACCGTGGAGCTTTCTAATTAACGTCACTTTGCCTATATATAAAGTCACTGTTCGTTTCCTTAAATTTCACAGATTTTTCTGGTTCAATTCACAGCCGATCGGCCCGCGTGTGGTAATTAGCGTCCGTACCCTTTGACGCTCGTCCTTCTGTCATCAATACACTCCGTTGACACTAATCTACCGATCGACTGGTCCACTCGATTACACGGTATACGTTATTGGAATTTCCTGACAAGACAAAATGAAATCGTGATGGAGTCTATGGAACGAAAAGTTCCGGTTACCTTACCACAAAAAGAACAATGACATTCCTTTAGCGGAAAAGTTGGAACATTTCTGGGCGCGCATTTGTTTTTACACTGGAATGAAACGAAAGACGGAGTAACCGATGTTAAAAATCTTGTACGATTTGTATATACATGCACGCTCTGGCTTACCACAAGTCAACACAAACCACCCCACGTCAACACAAGCTGCCACAAGGTGACATACAAATAGGTTGTTCGATAGTGACAGTTCATGGGAGCAACGGACAACTGTTTTATGACCAAAGCTACGAATACTGACTGTGAGGTCAAATAGATTGGATGTTTATTCAGTTTCTTGATCCTTGGAATTCCATTCTTAGATCCCCACTTTGGGTACTACAGGATTACTTGTTAATCGGTATATTTATATATTGAATCAATCGCTTAAAGCAGGGACCACATGGACATTGTTTTCTTTTTAGTCACACAGATTCCCGTGCACAGACCTGTATTTTCGGAAGAGATGAATGGGCTCCCAAATGACGCAATCTGCATCCGGGACATCCCATATCATCATGACCATTGCCTTTCCCACTTTTTTATCATTTTTCCACGGTTGATTTCGATCTACTGTCAGTATTTATACAATTGTATAGGCATGCATTAGAGAGCCCTCGACTATCTAGTGTTGGTTTAATTGATGGAGTGATATATGGCCTTTATATAGCAATCACAGCGTGCCTCAGCTAATGAACAGGAGTGTAATGTGGAATGACTGGGTGACCTTTCGATAGCCAACTCAAGTGGGCTGTGAAATCCTGGTCACGAAATTGAACGTCGTTCACGCGATATTCTCAAAATGAATTCAAAATCCAAACACTGTAAAATACTACAGAATCTAAGCAACTTACGTTAAGAACATATTGTCCCGGTTCGATTCTGTGTCTGTTCTTTGTGTAGATCTAACCAGGGAGAATCGTGAAACATAGCCTAATATAATAGATACATGTAGAAACTATTGCATGAATGTGCGTGGGGGTCATGGCTGAATTCTTATGTCGAAAGCTCGTCAAGAATACCGTCTTTTGATACCTTAAAACAAAATTACAATTATTCTAGTACCGTAGTCAGAATTGTCCAATACATCTCACTGGATTGCATATGCTGTAAGGTACATGTCAGTGCCAAGCCAGTCAATTCAACTGAGAAATCATGGACCGGTGGTCGTCGGTCGTATAGTTAAGTTAAGTGTAGTTTTGAGTCGCCGGATTATCATCACTAAGGATCTAGTACAACGTTGAAGGAGATACTTTTAGAAGACAAAAGCTCGACCTCTAAGTGTTACAGGATAACTTTTTGAAGCTTGCGAGGCATTTTCAATTTAAGTGGCGATAGATAGCACTTGACAAGACTATTCATCGCCAAACTAGATTCAAATCAACTGAAAGGAAATAGCCAAACTAAGCGATAGTGGGTTTGTGGAGTTTGCAGCATGCATAGCGATTGTGTAAAGGGTTTCAGTCTCTCAGTGGTATCCAGCCCGTTCATCTCGAACAGTATATATAAAGCTGCTGGCCGCCATTTTCTCAGGATGTTTCTCTATAGGCAAAATTGTATGCTTGCAGCTTTTCAAACTACTTTATTCAATAAAACTGAATAAAACATCGTTTCTACTACTAATATATATCAAAGTAAAATATTCCTCGACGACGTTGAGAATATCTTATTTTATACTCAGCGTATCAAAGTTACTGGCCGTATTGGCGATAGACTAGTTACTAGCAGTCACTAAAACCAGCTTCATCATGGACGATGAAGTGTTACAATGAACTCGGTCTGCTGGTGCAGAAGAAAGAGAAGGCAGATGCGTCGAAAATTATAGAGTCATCAGTTGAATTTTGCGCAGCTAGTGTTATCGATCAGACAAGTGTTCGGAAAAAGACGCGATATCAGTTAACTCAGTGAACTGGAATGATCTCAATTTGAACAGCGCGTTTGCCGGAGTTTGTTAAACAATTCATTCTTTTGGTTCGCAACCACGTATAGCAACAGGAAAGATTGAGTTAATATCTACATCCAGCAAAGTGGTTTTCCCTCGAAAGACGTGACTTGAATCACAAAACAACCTGTTTATTGACGTCATGAATGAAGATGAAGTACTTTGTTGTTGTGTTGTTGGTTTTCTGCTGCTGACGTTCCCAGGATCTTAGCTAATTTTTTTTCTCTCTCAAGCTCTTGCCGCAGACAGCACTTGCAGTTTTGAATTCAAGTTTTGAAGTCCGACATGGAATTGAATAAAAGGGCAATAAAGAACAAAACGAACAACTCAGTAACCTATATCATTATTATATTTTTAAATGCTTTGCGCTGTTTTGTATGCCACTGAGCAGCTTTGACGACAACTTTGTGAACTGTGAAAATGAAAGTAAAATGGAACATTCGTGATGGATGGTAGAATGTCATTTTGTAGCGTCAAATCAGTTGACACCTTGCAACAATCAAATAAAGTTATTATTATTATGATCAGTATTATAAAGAAATGAGGTTGAAAAAGTTCGCATACATGTATCTTGGAGTACATAGGTCATGCATGCGTTGTCGATTCTCTCTCAGCAAAACCTTTTTAAACATTCAGTGTACAATCTTTTGTGGAATGTTTTATTAATTGTTTGAAAAGTGTACGTATGATCTTTTTTTAACTGTTCATTTATGAAGAACTCAATGATTTTTACAGGTAATATATCATCATCTGAAGAGACAACCTTAATTAGCAATGATCATTATCTGCTTCGACGCCTTCCTGTATTAGAGAATCACGCGATGGGCATACCGATACCCCGGCACATCATTCTCATTCAGTAACATCCTAAAATCCTAAGTTATTCCTTGGGAAAATTCAACGTTATTGGGATGTCTTGGAGATCACGACTTTGAATGAAGAGAGACGATCTGTAAATATCGCATAAAAACTTTGCCCGAAATGTTCAGGAGCGTATCACATGATACAGTATTTTTGGCATCAAAAAAGTCACACGCTTTGTATAGACTTTATGGATATGTTAGTTCGAGTGTTGTTTCCCTTTCAGGCAACATTGCACGACATTAATTTGTCTTTTCCTTATCCTTATCAGACCTTAATTCCTTCATCTATATTCCTCGGGTTTCCTTCGAGGAAGCGATGTGTGGAGAAATGGTACAGTACAGGAAGGGCACGATACAAGTGTAAGATGACACAGGCAACACATTGTTTTATACAGAACTTGGCTGTACATTCACCTTTATTTCCATATACTAAAATAGTTCAGCATTTTTCTGTCATTATTAGCGAATATTCTCTCCTTGCGTGTTTTGCAGATTTTTCCGTTCGTTCAAAACAAGGTTATTTTTTGCGATGTTTTTCACGTCGTCTTTTCTGGAAATTTGAATGACGTGTACATGTACGTCACTGAGATATTTCGACGTACACGCGATATAACTGTTCTCGGTCAGTTCCACCTAATTTTTCGTCTGCCATATCGTTCCACGTTATTTCCAGATGAGAGCCAAAGTTCTTGTTTACTTTAAGTGGGATTTCGGAGAAAAGTGATAAACACTGCATTTGATAAGATTAAAAAAGGAAGTTATTATGCCAATTAGGCGAATCAGAGTATTGTACTTAAAGCGATACGGTATGCGGCCGACAGAGTGACGCTTTGAGTTCCTCTTTCGCGTATCTTTTTCTGTTTTCTTTTGTGATTTTCTTTTGTCTGGACTTTTTGCAGTATTTCCATTGCTTGTTCAGTGAGTTATCTTCGTGACTTGACAGATAACCCCAGGGATAGATGACAAGCTAAGGGACAAAGGTTTTTTTGTGCAAAACCTCAAGAACATAGATTAGAGATAGTGTTTTTAATGTAAACATAGTGGGTTACGCATCAAAGTGCGTTTCAGCATGTGTACGAGTTACAATAACACACAACCCCCAACCGTTACACTGATCTACACAGCGCCAAATTCCAAGTCTTGGAGACAACGATATATACTCTTGAAATCATCAATATATACGTTAGATAAGCGCGATAAATCAAACCTAATCCACTAATAGACACTCGCTTGATTACATCAACCATTTATCTGAATGTCAGCCGTATTACATCTTCAGTTCCGTTCCAATAGCCAGATGAAGAGACGGCGATTCGTCTCGCTTGCTTTCGTAAACGAAGTCACGCGATCGTCAGCTCATCACGACAACATTCTCCAGGCAATCACTGGATTCAAATCAACGTGTTAACCAACGGGTTAGAAGCATTCTAGTTATTTGCGTTCTGCAATTAAAGCGTATCTGAATGGTTAACATTTGTCATTCAGCTCATATACAAGTAGTATGACATTGCCTCCAGGTCCAGAGACCTCGAGTACACAAGGTCCTCGAGCCTTGGCGCAGCTTGAATCTTTTGTGAGTTTTTAACAGGCACGCAACCTTACTAGCGATAAACAATAACAATGCTACAACTCGGACTAGAACTCCTTTATTCCATGGATTATTTCGATAGTAATTACAAGATATATATATATGTACAAGTACACTCAACATTGTAATGTTATATATTATTGCATATCTACATCATAGCAAGTTTATACAAAAGGCAAGTTAATTAGTGATATTGTTTGCAGAAATCGGACGCATCCTTTAATATAATATTTTCAATGCAATAATACTTCCCCAAGTTTCGATACATCCTCCGGTACATTTTGTAGCATTTTTGAAAGTTCAGTTTTATATCTCGCGCAAAAGTTCTTTTTTTGCGATAACATTTTCTTCTGATCATAAAAACGATCTTTGATCTTAAGACTAAGAAAATTATACAATGCTGTGAAAATAAGCTCTTCAGGCCCTCTTGCGGTTTATCAGTCTTTTTCTGTAGTGCGATAGCCAGTTTCTAATGTCGGAAGTTTTGTACAGAGTTGGGCCCAGTCCTCCTGCATACTGTACTTTCTCATTCTGGATGACCACAAGTCTGATAGGTAATGCTCCATAGGCTTTGTTTGCAGCGTTTTCCATGGTATCGACCACGAGAGGTGATTTGGAGTGTACACCGCCAAGCTCAAGCAAGGTTCTGGCTGCGTTACAACGCTCGTGCTGGTTTCGATGCTGCAATATCTCGAAGTTCCCCTACAAACAATGAAATGATTTAACCTCTGCTCTCTGGTTAGCTAAACTTACTCATTGGAAATCGTTTCACAAAGGTCTGTTGGTTCGATATCAAAACATTACCTTCTCGAAAAGACTACGCCTTTCGGCAGATGCTAATCATTAGGTCTTCTATCAATCAAATTCGCGCGTACAATTACATGTACATGTATTTACCTTGAGTCGCCACTCGTCCGTCGGATGGGCTTCTTCGATGTAAATCGTCAAGAAGTCCGCTATGCTGCTGAACTCTTCCACTATCTCCCCGAATTCGCGCAATCTCGCCATAAACACAGGGCACGTGCAGCTCCCGAAATTCACAACCAGTGGACGACTGCCTTGCGCAAAGTCGAGCATCTGACAATAATTTTTTCCGTCGACCGACACAAGAGAAGGGTTGGGGGCTTGTCTTCCTTCTTGCGCTTCTTTCAAGAGGTGTCGCAAAAGACAGTTCTGATGGGATTTGAACATTTTCCATCCAAATAAATCGTCCCAGTAGTCTTCCTTGCGCATATCAATCGTCGCCACTATTCTCCAAAGACGCACAATGGGTCTCTCCATCCAGTACATTTTGTGCAGGACTTTGAAAATCCCAAAGATGAGAAACATAACAAGCGAGCTTGCATAGTAGACCAAGAGAACCTTGGTGGATGCACCCATTGCTGCAGGCTTGCAAATGTGGCTGGATGTTTGTTTCTGTCTTGTGTGCTCTTCTCTGTCCACGTCGTGATACGTATCTGAGTACGCAGAATGAAGCACAATAGCTTATACAGGTTGTAGAGATATGGCTCTAAGCATCTGAAGAATGGACCGTATATGACCTCAACCCCAGTACCCCACAATGCGTAGAATTAGTTGCTATATACACTTACGTCAGATATCTGCAAGTTTACTCTATCCGGTGTTATGCTTGATCATAAAGGGATAGTTATTTTCAGCCATTGAGGCTAACAACTCTTTCCGTTGGCTGTTCCACTTAGTAGTATTTCCTTTTTCTTGTATTTTACCTTGAAAAAACGCCATGTTTTTCTATCGTCTGATGTCAAAGCAGTCAAGGAATTTGAACGTGACCGGTGCTACCGGGTTTTTATCCCCACCGGGGTATTGTGAACGTAATCGTTTGCGCAAACTGTTAGCAAAGCTTCGATGATGTAACCGGGGACTTCACGGATAGTGGCATCCCCTTCTTTCAGGTTTTTGACAAAACATAGCGTGGCGAAGATCTATCTTCACCACTAAATGCGTGAGCTGCTGCAAATTAATGACCATTAGTCCTTTATGATCTCTTAACCTATTGCTGACAGCCTTGACTGTGCGTCCAGCTCCTAGCTAACTGCGCGCTTAAAACTGCGGTCAAATCTGCTAACAGTTCAATAAACAAGTAGTTTTATTCAATTCTTACTGAAAGTCTTATTCTAGGATCATCTGTATCAGAAGCACAGACTGTGGCTTGCTTTAGTTATCAGAAAAGATTACACATCAAACTGGCAGCGTCAGTACCTGTCCATCTCCGAAGCAGATCAGTAGGCCCAGACGACTTACAAGGGAATCTAGCAAAGTTATGTGGTAATAAGTCATTAAAATGAAATAATCAGTAATTTGCGGTTTATTAGTGTGATAATGACATCAAGTGTCTCGAACCTCGAACTTTTTATACTCATGACACAAATTGCTTGCATTGTTCGGAACGTCCACAAGCTTCCTTAATAATCAACTATTTGGCGCGCTATTATCCACAGCTAAAAATGAAGTTATATCTGTGGAATCGTCCTCGTACACTAACGTTTGGGCGGTCGTTGCTGCATTAAAGCAGGCAAAGGTACTTCAAGGAATCTGTGCGCGCGGGCGTAAGCGTTGTGATAAAATCTTGATTTTTTTAACCCATACGCTATCAACCGTTCCAGTTGGTTAATCACTGTTGCGTGAGTTCGTGATACTAAATCACTTCAAGTAAATCTCTTACGAAAACATTTAGTTGTCATGTCTACCAAAGTCATGCAAATAAACTCGACGAAGAATCGCGAAGAAACCTCCAAAATAATTTGTCTGATTGTCATTTCTTGGCTGCCGCGGGACGACTTTTCGCGTTTTCTTGGAGTAGTAACCATCTGTAAAAGCGTGAGCGGGGCGAGAATCTATTCACTTGTGCTAGCACCATGACAACTTCTAAATTTATGATGTCATTGACGTGAAACAAAAACAGAGATAGAACCGCCTCCTATGTGTAGCTGTTTACCAGAACAATGAGTGAATCCTGAGATCAAAAGCTGTGTTTTTGAAAGCCGAAAAGAAATTGCAACACTGTTCGATTTGCGTCGATGTGTTTCACTCAAATACTTGTTGAATCCCTGACGTGTTCAACCCCCGCAAAAAGTAATCAAAAATTAGAGATCTTCGCAACAAAGGCTTTTTTCTCTGCGATCGACAGTTATTAATACATCATTTTTTGGTCAGATAAGTGGCTCCAAGTCGACAACATAACATCATGCTCACATCTAGGTTTTATACGCAGTCGCCCGCGGGTCTGTCATCCTGTCACAATGTCTTCCTCGAGAATTTTTTTTTGCTTTTAAAAGCGAGAGTTTGATGATTTTTTATGGTGTTTTTTTCTTCTACTCTTGCCACATATATTAGAGTTGGTTAGTTCCATCCTGTGTTTATTGCATGGGGTAGCAGCTCGAGAAATCGAGCTCCATCGCATGTTTTGTATCTTCGTTAGTATCTGACAAAGCTCAAAGGTCACATCAATAGGTTGTCGTAGTTGTTTCACCAGTTTTGCCCAAAAGATTTGATCAAACACAGGCTTCGCTTCCCCTACACCAAGGTCAACTACATTGCACGCGACACTAACTGAAGACAGCAATTTATTTAATATCCCGATTGCTCTTGCTCTCAAGACACACACACACACACACACACACACACACATTTTTCTTATTTACTTGTAAAGAGCATTGAGATTTATATGTAATGCGCTTTTCCAAGAATTAAATTATTATTATTATTATTATTATACATACACAAAGCCTTATAAAACTATACTCGTATTGTTTCATTTCTCTGAGATTGCATACGCACCCCACCCCTTCCAGGGTAGCATTCGCTAGATGAAGTCACGCTTAACGACTTTGATGGCCTTTTTTGCATGACTTTTTCCTTCTGTGGAATCCAAGGTCATGATATTTGAAGCACTGTATTTGTGAGTTGAACAGAACTTTTTACATATTTCAAACACCTTCTTACCGGGGCGCAAAGTGGTTTTGTCCATGTTAGTCATGCAATGCAAAAAAACATATCCATCTAGGCATCTTTTCAACTAAACCTGACAGTAGAATGCTCACTAAACCTCAGCCAAACTGGCCTCGTAGTCACGTCAAAATGTTTTTGTTTACTGTGGGTTCTGGATTGTTGAAGGATATTGTCATCACGCGTTGAGTTGCTATTGCTCGTCCACAAACACCACCTCACACCTCAGCACCGTGTACGTAGTTGTTGTATAGAAAGACTCAAGATTTTCTGCGCAAATTGAGACTTCTTATTTCCGTGTTCTAGGCGTTTGTTTATCTTTTTATAGCGTGAACTATGTTTAGTATTTCTTGCGCGCTAATGTTCTAGGGGAGTCTAAACACCTGGTGCGTGCGTGTGGAGGTGGCCGGTCTCTGAAATGCTATAGTCAGCTCTCTTTCCTTGCTGACATGTATGCTTGCTATGCTGTGCGCGATCGTTCGGTTAAACTACCCCATAAGGGCACTGTGAATCATAATGTTTTTTTTTACATGCACGAACAGGCGCAATGTCGTGACTGTCTGACTGCTGATCGCATATAGTAAACAAAACCAGAACAATCTAACAGTCGGGGGACGTGAGATTGTAATTACTTGCGGGCTGTTACATTTATTGGAACCCGTAAAGTGGCTAGCTCACGATATTGAACACGACTAAGAATAGAAATACTTCAAAATAACAAAAATAACTTAAAATAAAATAACTTAAAAATAAACTCTACCAACGTTTCCACACTGAACGCGGTTTGCGCAGTTACTGGTTTTATTGGGTTCTCGCGCAGGTGTTGCATTGTATCGATAATTAACATTTCGTCCGTTGGTGCTATTTGCGGGAGCGAACTTTTAAAATCTTTGCGACTCAACTAGGTCCAGTTGATGGTTCCATTTCCTCACTGAACCACAACTTTTCAATTGCGCTACTTTTCAAGTTGCTGAGATGGACAAATGCATAACCACCTGTACAACCACAGAAGACTTTAGTAGACTGCACCACTATACCACCACACCCTTACGAGGTATTCCCATTACCGTGCGGTTAATTGCCACGTTATTCACACCTATATACGAAGACACAAAACGCAGAGGTCGGATTCTAGAAACCTTAATAAAATATCGAGCCTTGAACTAGGCGACAGAATGTCTGCGAGAATGTTTTTTTTTTCGGCCAGTGTGCGTATTTGCACGAAATGTAGGCACTAGTGGAATGCTTCGTTTTTCGTGTGTTTCATGTCGGGGACAAGACCTAATTTCGTCCACAAATGTCGCAGTGAAAGGAGAGCTAAACTGCACTTTATTTGTTCATAGATTTGAATCTAAACAGCGATCTATATGTATAGCGATGGTTGGGTAAACATACTATTTATATATTGCACCAATATATTGATATATGATTACATTTTACTAACACTAATCCTCACGCAACTGGATTCGAACTCTGTAATGTCAACTTCCAACAACTAGAATGAACATAGAACTGCTCTTATATGATTGATTTTGTGATAATGAATGTAGGAGTACGTACGTGTCATTGTTTCGATAATGGATCCCCCTCCCCGTCCCTTCCCCCCTTAACGTATCTCGCTAGCTGGTGCGGCACCTGGTGCAAAGATATGTTGCGACGAAAAATCCTCGCCACGAAGTCAGAAAGATTGGAAATTGGGGAACAGAATTGCAGGGATGCTTAGGACAATTTGCGCACACTGTGTTTGGCTAAGAATCTGTTACTATATAACAGTACTTATAGTATTGAGACTGTATTGGAATGCAAGACTGACTTGTATCGAAATGTTGTTGACCACGAGGACGTATAATCTCAACAGGTTCTTTCTAACCTCATCAAAGTCCCTCGATCACCATCTGTGTCGAAAATGCTCTTTCAAACTAGACAAAATGGGTTTTCCTTTGCGCCAGGCATGCAAAATATGAAGTACATATACTGTTTTACACGTCAAACCATTTTTCTTTATTCAACAGTGTACCGTGATTAACTTCAATATTTCCTAAATACGCTCATCAGGATTGATATACAGCTAAAGTTTCTTCATTGCATGGGAGCGATTCCTAAGTGTTTGGGATTGTTTATTTCTGATACAAAGGGTTGTGCTAGCATGGGGGTACACCCTGGGGCGAGACGTGCACCTACGCCGGCAAATTAACACAGACATCTGATAATCAATTCGGCGGAAAAAATGCAAATCTGTAAACTTACTGCGCAGTTGTGTAAATATCAGGCACGTCTTATGATAACCATATTTGATGAAAATGTTTCCTCTTGGAAAACAAATATTATTTATTAGGAAAACCAGCGATAAGATGCGACGTTGCGTTGTCATCATGACAACATTATCAAGCAAGTGATAATGCTTGATAATGTTGTCATGATGACAACGAAACGTCGCATCTTATCGCTGGTTTTCCTAATAAATTGTCTATCCAAAGTCACTCTTATCAAGAACAAATATTGTCATAATATTGAAGTTGGATTTAGATTCGTAAACATTTGAAACTCCGAGTGACTTAATACTTTGGTCGTTAAGACTTGGGTTCCATTGACTTTCTAAAAGTTTTTATACTTCGTTTTTTTTAACAATTTATATTCAATGGGCTGATGTTGGGCAATTCTATGCTATGGATTCTTGATGTTTAAATTAAAACACAATTGTACTAAAGAAATTACAACAGGCGCGTCAGTATAAAAAACGCGTTTGCGCGTCTTATGTATAAAGCGTTTGCGCGCGTACCAAAGGATTATTTACAGCCCTAGCTATATACGTTAGCAAGCCTTTATATGTAAGCACTGTGGACCGGATAGGATATATAAGCCGGCTGCGCTTACAACAGTCTACTTATTGTTTCACAGTGTTGTTATTATTGGGATCGATTATTGCACAGTTCTCCAGCCATTCTGCCACCTCAGCGGTGTTGTAAAAAGTTGGTCCAACGCCACCGGAGTATTGCACCTTTTCGTCCTGTATGATGTAGAGTCTAATAGGCATCGCAGCGAATGCTTTGCTGGCGCTGTTGCATATTGTGTCAACCATAAGCGGCGTCTTTAATCGTCCTGAGCTGAGAAGAGCCCGCGCGGCTTTGCAGCGTTCTTCTTGACTTGTATGCTGAGGGATCTCGAGGTGATTATTCTTTAAGCAAAAAAAAACACATTAGTGCATCATTGTTACGAAATCATGTCATGACGCAGTTCTGATAGAAGATCAATATTCTGCACAAGTGTACGTACTGTGTCTCCGTGTTGCTACAGCTCATCTACGTATATATACATTATATGCAGTGCAACCACTTGTTACAAGATCACAATCATACAAAACCCAGCCCAACGTCGACCTCGCGCTGATGTGTATCGCTGCGTCAATTAGCGCTGGTAGACATGTGCAAAGGTTTACAACACTAAGACAACAAGAAATTCACAATTGCCTGGTTGTCGCGTTTATTATTCACCTTGAGGCTCCACTCGTCCGGATGGGCTTCTTCGATGTAGATCGTCAAGAAGTCAGCTACGCTGCTGAACTCTTCCACTATCTCCCCAAATTCGCGCAATCTCGCCATAAACACAGGGCACGTGCAGCTCCCGAAATTCACAACCAGTGGACGACTGCCGCGTGCCGATTCGAGAAGTCGCTGACTCGTGCTTCCGTCTACAGAGAAAAGTAGAGGGTCGGGGGTCTTGTGGCCGGCATACGCTTCTTTTTGCAGCTCTCGTAAGATGATTTTCTGATAGGCCTTGAACATTTGCACGCCAAAAAGACTCTTCCAGTAATCTTCTTTTTGCATTTCGATGGTGGACAGAATCTTGACCAATTTTTGCAGAGCTTTATCGGCACACGGGCACAAGTGGATCACCTTGAAGATTCCAAAAACGACCAGTAGCATGCTCGATGCTAGGTAGTAGGGTACCAAGACTTTTAACGGTGTGGCCATCGCTTGTCGACGTAGTTTCAGTTCCAGTCAATGCGCACAGGTTCGTGTGTAAAGCCAGAGTGATGAGGTAGACGTTGAGGACGGGTTCTTAAGACATTCCCATGACAGAAAGAATTCAAGCGATTTGTTTTGTGTAGTTGCTCCACTGGGCTGACCTCTCTTGCAATGTTGATCACATCACAGGATGTGTTCCAACACTAAACGATTGTCATGTCCTTAACTGATCAAGTGCTTGCTGAATGCCTAGACTATCTATCATACCCAGTATAGAGTTTATTTGGACTTGTTATATTGCACCGCCAGATCTCCGGCTGAGATTCACTGCAGGTAGTAAATACTGTCTTTGAGCGTATTTGCCGCTATTGTGCAGACAGCATGTGTACTACTGACCTTTGCGATGCTTCATTTTCACACGTAACACGCGAAACGAAAAAGTGATTTCAAAACCGAATTAACGCCACTAAATCCGGGCTTCGCTGTCCATAGTTCGTCGCTGCTAAAGATTGTCTTCAACCGTTGAACTATTTTGCTATCATTTTGCGTCTTGTTTCCTTTTTCTTTTTCCGTGTTCGCGCTTTATTTGCTTTATAGCGCTGGCTTTGTTTTCGCGTACAATCAAGGGCCGCTAGCTATAGAGCCAGGCCGCAATCCCGAGACTTGACAAGGTGCCGTTAAGTTGACGAAATGAATGCTGACACATCATTCTACAGCTGATGATAAATGGTGGAAATCGCTATTCTTAATTCAACGGCTCGAATGAAAAATTACGCGTGTCGCAGATTATGCGAAGCGTTACGTCGCCATGGTACAAGCACGCGATTTCCTAGTTATCACGCTTAGTATCATTTAGCACAATTAACACCAATGTTTCCGGACTTTAAACACTGAGATTACTGTGGTCTTAGCTACTGGTAGCTCATCTCTGCAACTGCTTACATTGCCACCGGAAGTCGTTAAATTGATCCAATTAAAGAGCAATGACTTTAGCCGTGCGTTCAACCTGTAGTGCGTACAGTGGAACCTCGATTTAACGAAGTGCAACTGAAGGGACGGGGAAATTGGTTCGTTATATCGAGGGTTCGTTATATCGGGGTTCTGTTCCATACATATGTTTTACTGTAACTTAGGTCGGGTGAAGAATATCCTTCCTTATACCGGGCACTTCGTTATATAGGGGTTCGTTAACTGTACCATGCCGCGCTAGCTAGTGAATCTATTTATACACGATGGAGCTAGATGTTCTTCGTAATGTTTATTGTGATCACTGCCTGAGTTTCCGTTATTGAATGTAAACACCGGACATAGAGCTTGGGGTCGCACCACAGTAAGAAAACCCAAACACAGTCGGTTTATAGCAAGAGTTTTCTTTCTATCTTTGAGAGATAACTTGAGAAAACTTGTTCAAGAGTTTGGCGTGGTCTTCCTGTGCATCCGGCTCAGCCACTGAGAAAGAAAAGACTTCGTGCTGGAGGTATTTACCAATGCTTTTCACCCAGCACCCCACCCCACCTGCCCCACTCCCATCCTCCTCCCCCTCCCACACACTCCTGAAATTGACAGATCTATTTGGCTCGTTCAGTTATGAAAAATATTCAAAGGGCTGCGTTAGTGTGAGTGATGGGCTGTCACCATGGATCATGATCATGAGATAAGACGGACCTTGACTTCTCAATCAGCCTCTCAGAGAAGGTCAGCCCTTCATTGACAGTGTCCACTTCGATCAGACCAAAGCGATGACAACATCATCATCAAGAGATGCCATCAAACGTCATCTCGTCCGTACTAGAAAAACTTGCACCATGGCTGCGTACCCGCTGCGTACTGCACTGCAGCATTTGCCGTCGTCTGCTATATCTTACCCTCTCAGCTCGTTTTAGCAGTTTTCTATCCACGATTTAGGCGTCGTAGCTTTCTCAGTGTAGGTTGAATACCAAGTCTCGATCGTTCCGTGATATACATCGTGTAGACTTCCCGGAGACTCGAAGGGTGTTAGGTGTCTCCACGACTCCTGTACACTGGCTCACTGAAATCATTTCTATATCAGTGGGAGTACTGCCCGTAGGCTATACCCACCATTGCATCTGGGCAAATCTGATGATACCTGAAAAGCCATTCAATTGCAAGGAATGTTGTTGTTCGGCTAGAATCCCACGTCAGTTCAACGATGACAAACTTGTACCGGCTCGGTGTGACTATGCTTTCTATTCCTCGTCGGCAGGAATGCGCCATCATATATGAAAAAATCTGATTTCTTAGTTCAGTTATTTGAGGGGTTTTAGAGGTATTAATTATTTACCTCTTAACTACATGCACTGAAACTCTGTCGCCTCCATATCTTTGATGTAGCTAGTTTTCTAATGAATTCGCCAAAAAGAGTCGATAATCTCGTCAAATTAATTCCCAACAATCAATTAAGTTTAGCTTCAATTTTAATTTTCATGGTTTCTTTAATTTTTATTGAATGTACCTTGCCTGTCTAAACACAAACACCCCCTGAGGTTTTAATTATCAGTTCTCCAAGTTGTCGGCCTGGGCTACCTGTGGATTCAGTGGCCGATATTATATTTATACTCTTTCAGTACAATAATGTTTTCAGTTTTTAAATTATCCCCTTATATAACTTTTTTGGTTATATTCGCAAAGAGACCGGACTTGACGATCTTCATATTCCGAGTAAAGTCGAACTATCGGGGCTTTTTGCCGCCCTTGCCGGTCACTGCACGAGACCGAATTTATATCAACACGGAAAAACAACATTACATGGTGTGTAGTTTGAGGTAATTGATGAAAGCCGAAAGTTGAAATCTTCCGATACAAAAATACATACAAATTTAGTAAACCACAATTTTGGGATCACTCACCATTCTCGTCCCCAGACCCTTCTCAGCTTTCTAACAAAATCAAATTTCGTTAGAAAGCTGAGAAGGGTCTGGGGACGAGAATGGATACTCATGCTCACTCACTCGGCTGTAAACGTTCATTATGTTGCCGCTGAAGTACATCGCAGGCTCACAACTGTGTGGGAGGGGTAATCTGGCACAAGATGGCCAACGGGTGCCTTTGCCCTGTGGTATTACTTGACCCACGTTTGGGTATAGGGGTGCCGCGGAAGGTTTGAAGCTCTGACCCTATTTATAGGACAAGTACTGATACCTACCGTGTCTCGGACAACACCCTTTATTTTAGGACCCTGTTTAGGACACACTGTCTTCTTTTACACACAATTCTAATGCGTTTTATGTTGACTGATGACCTGCTAAAGACCGGCAAACGTCTCGGATCTCAACGGATAAAACCATATTTATTTTGCAGTCACCTACATTCCGAGTGGAGTCAGGACGCTTCAAAGGACTTATGGGCTACCTGTGCACACCGTCCAAAGTGGGAGAGCCGACAAGTTTGTTGAATGATTATTGGACTTTCTGTGCATGTATTGCCTGTCAAAATCAAACTCAGATCGCACATTTGTCGACGCCTTGTAACCCTCGATTGTTTCATTGTTTTTTATTAATTTAATAAAAGATCGTAGAAGTACAATTGATAAATTACACTCAGTGATGTATACGAAAACATTTTTAATTATAGACATGTTTCGGCATAACCCTATAGCCTTCTTTGCAGACGCTTTTTATGTTTTTATGTCGAAAAAAACCGCGACACAAAAAGCGTCTGCGAAGGAAGCTAGCATGCCATGCCATCTTCATTCTTTCTACCATGGGTTATGCCGAAACATATCTAGAACAAGACGCTCAATGAGCGTTCACTCGGGCATTGTGAAAAGGAAAATGTCAGTTGTTCGAGGAAGTACTTGAAAATGAATGCCAGTTGGTTGAAGAACAAGGACAATGTCAGCTGCGCGAGGAGAGACCTGACAATGACTGACAGTTGCGTGACGAGGGAGACTATGTATATACATGTATGTGTCGAGTTCATTTGATTTGCCTTTGAGTTCATTTGATTACCTTTTGAGTTGCCGCTGAGTATCACAAGATGGCCACACGGGCCAACGCCTTTGCCCTGTGGTATTACTTGACCCACGTTCAATTGATTTGATTTTGATGAGTTTGTGTAAAGGCCCCCTCTCTAGCTTCAGATCCCGAAACGTCGAGTTTGGAATCGAGTTCGGGTTCGAGTTACGGTTCGAACGTCGAATAAAACAAGGACATCTTCTTCAATACAATATAATTTTGACTGACGTCATGACAATCAGTGACAGTTGAGTGACGAGGGAGACTATTAGTCCGGTGAGTACGAACATGATACGTCTTGAGGTTGCATAGGTCAGATGGTTCCGATAACGGCCTCGCGTTTGTTTAAAAATATATATATTTTACTTTCGAGCTTCTAGTCCTTTTACCACTTCTAGTCATTGAACGATGAACTAGAATCCTCGATTGACCTTTTTTTTATAGCTTGAAGATCTACAGCTGCTTTCAAAACTAAGATTCATAATCTACTTGAGTCCTGTGTCTCCTTTATCTTTTCAAATCTGCGGAGTAATCTTGAAACTCCGGATACGATTAAATACGTCGCATACTCGTCATTTTGAAGCCGAACAAAACTACTACTACTACTACTACTACCGAAATCCGCATTTTCTAACTCGGGCGGCCTGCGGCCTGGGCCCGAGTAATTAAAAATATTTTATGCACTCTCTGCGGGCGCTTCTTGCGGGACGCACACAGGAAGCCCAACATTATACGCTACTCAACACAGGGAACCCATGTCCAACATACGTATTATATATGCGCACGCGCGCTCTCTACCACAGGAAACCCATAAAAAAGGAATATGGTTGGGCTGCCTGTGATAATGCTTGGGATGCCTGTGGTTTGCGGAAGCGACTGGGAACGAGTGTTAGGCGGTTATGTGAGAAAATTGCGCACTTTGGGTTAAAAGCACCACATTTGGTGGAAAGATGGACTTTTATGTGTTTATTAAATATGGATATGGTGCCACCGCGAAAACCAATAGGTTTACGAGTTAAGGCCGATTTTCAAAATGGCGGCCATTTTGAACCGGAAGTGAAAAGCGCTTACACCAGAATTGGCCTAAACACTCTCGCATTAGTTCCAAAATAAATAATTATCGATTTAGAGATTGATGAAATGTTGTGAGCACAGAAATATTGATAGTTCCTTGGAAAATGTGATAACTTTCTGAATTTGGGAAATTTCGTAAATGGCCTCCATTTCAACCGGAAGTGAAAAGCTTTTTTTTCCTGAAAACATTGAAAAAGTAGTATTTGCTTTATATCATATCGATACTGGTTGGTTTATTATGTAATAAAGGTATAGGAAGCACTGCTCTCGATATTTTACCCCCATTAATGCAAAGTTATTGAGTGTCAAAAACCAGCCAGTCAATTACTCCCGGGAATTACTGACAGGAACCGTAGGACAACGACAATGACCAATACCTGACTTTACGAACAACAACGTTCGTCTTTGTTTTTACGCGGTTTGTGTCATACCAAAATCAGTATTGAATATTGCTTCATTATACTAGCTGATAAGGGAAGTATCATATTTGAGACACATAACCCGACATAAATGTTACCGCTGGATTGCAGTACATATGTCATTCACCATCACGTAACTGCTGGATTGCAGTTCATTCCCTTGACCTTGATTAGAGTACCCAGTAGCTCAGTGGTAGAGCATCCGACTAGAATACGTAAGGTCATGGGTTCATTCATGACCCACTATGACCTTAGCACGCCATTAGAGTACCCAGTAGCTCAGTGGTAGAGCATCCGACTAGAATACGGAAGGTCATGGGTTCATTCATGACCCACTATGACCTTAGCTCACCATTAGAGTACCCAGTAGCTCAGTGGTAGAGCATCCGACTAGAATACGTAAGGTCATGGGTTCATTCATGACCCACTATGACCTTAGCACGCCATTAGAGTACCCAGTAGCTCAGTGGTAGAGAATCCGATTAGAATACGTAAGGTCATGGGTTCATTCATGACCCACTATGACCTTAGCTCACCATTAGAGTACCCAGTAGCTCAGTGGTAGAGAATCCGACTAGAATACGTAAGGTCATGGGTTCAAATCCCATCTGGAACTCAGAACGTTTTTCTGAGTTGTTTACACTTCTCGTCATTATCATTCATTATATGTATGTCTACACAATATTTGCCTCATTATACTGATACATCTATACGCGTCATTTCGTCAATTGTAGAGACCCGCTAGCTGAAGTGCTGCTCGTAGACTCAGCCAGAGAAAGTTTGTTTCAGCAGCAAATATGGTTTTCTTATCAACCAATCACGAAAAGAAGTCATTACACAATTGATTTGACATGGTGCAAATTTCTAATGAATACAATCTGAACTCAGTTAACCAATATATACTAGCTAAGCTAAACGCGAAACCAAAGTAATCGTCGATCACTTGTGACAGTCATATGATAACAGCTCTATTTCATCTATTTCAGCTATTATATATTGGTGGAAGCAAAGTAAATGCACAGTAACATATGACGCTCAAATCTAAGCCGCTTGTAGCTGTGTTCACGTGCTGCAGCATTCATCATTGCAGGAGCAGATATAGCGCTGTGCATTTGAGGTTTGCCTAACAAAGGAAAAAACTCATGTAAAACGGCAGCCTATCTTACATCCACATCGGGCCAGCTCACGGCATGACTTCGTTACATTGATCTGGTAATGGTTGCCATACGTTTGCCTTTAGGGTCCATCCCCATTCATCTAGACTTGGTAGAATTGGGCTGACTGTTAGTGTCTGGCCCCAGCAGTGACCGGCCAGATAAGCTGCCCTCTTGATGTGCTCCAGTAAAGGCGCTGTCGTTGAGGGAGGGAGGGTCGCATAGCATCAAACGATCTTCCTTTCTCAGCAAATTAAGAGCTGTTTCCTTGCTTCATTTGTCTACTTCTGTCTTCGTGCTGTTCCTGTCGTACAACAGGATAACGAAGCATTATCGCTGGGACTGTGCGCCATGGCAAGAAACTCATTGTTAACCTCCCAATATGACTTCCATTCTGCCAATTCCATTTTTTTGCCTCTTCCTCCATTTAACATGACAGTGTCACATCCAGTGAAATCAGAGAGAACTGGTAGTGCCTCAGACATTTCATGAACTGCAAGGAAACGAAGATGTAAGCCAGTACCAAACCATATTTCCAACCGCCCCTGCTGTTGCAGTTGTTGATTGCTACTGCCAGTACCAGAACATCAATAGTTCGAAGAAGGATCTTGTGATGGCCCTGTTGGACTGTATCATGCAGCAACATGTGACAGCATCCTGGTGTCGACCTACTGAATCGTGTGTATACACAGAACCATATGTTACAGGGCCTGATGTTAGAGATGTCATCACGGACTGGGTTGCACAGTAGTTAGTCACCGCACGTGGGTGATAATAACTTGCTGGTCTATCTCTAGCTCTAATGATGTAGCCTGATCTTTCAGACGGCTTATGTCATACGCTGGGAAGGGAGCTACAGCGTATGACACATGAGCCATCTGGAAAATCAGGCTACTAATAATGCAGCACATTCAGCTAATAACCTGAACAGTTCACGTTTGTTGGCATCTACATGTAGATATTGGAACCAGTTCCGAGGCAGTTGAGTATTTCCATCTACGCGTCTTCGCCAGATACTCCTTGTCGTTGCTTTCAAACTGTTTTCTAGGTATTCAACCCATACAATGTCTATGCGGTCTGATGGCGGAGTTTGGCTTTGATGTATAATGTAGAAACGATTACATAGCATACTGAGTCAGATAATGTTTTCTCAGTTTCTGCTGGATTAATCATGTCACCGTTGCAGCACTATTGATAATGATTACATCAATATATCAGTACCATCGGGCATCTCGATCGGTTTCTGGCTGAGACATCCCTGGTTCTCATGCTTGAAGAATTCATCCAAGTTTCCGTCGCTAATCTGACAGTATATGTACAGTATTGAAAATAGTGAACAATCGCTCTTCACAGATTGATAGCTGCTGCTTGGTCTTAGATATCGTTGTCACTCTGCTCTTGTCCAGTGGTTTCTATCTGTCGCAATGTTATCACTGCATCTGAACCAACAATTTGTACCCAGAACCAAATTAACGGTCTTGGCTTGTATGCTTTTACTCTGTTCGTAGTGTTTTGAGTAAACAGTAACGACAGCAGGCATGATTCTAAACAAGTAGTTTTACATTCTGCCACCATTTTAACACTTTCATAAGTTTCCTTGTAAAACATCAATAAACGAGAACTTCAAAATGATGATCAGTCTTCAAACCGAATTTTGTGTCTCCTTTTGTAATTTGCCGGGAAATGCATCTTGCTTTATATTCGTGCGAAACATCGATAAAGCAACACACGACCATTTTCGTAGATCACTTTTCTTTTATAATTATCATGCGCAGTTCAGATGACAATTTAACCACTTCCGGTAAGATCAGTAGCGACTTCCGGTCAAGATGGCGGCCATTTTCAAAACCTCCCATTAACTCTCTTCTGAACACAATTTCGAGGTGGCACCATATCAGATATTAATCAGCATAACAAAACCTTTATTTCTACCAAATTTGATGCTTTTAACCCAAAGTGCACAATTCACCTAAAATTCTGCACATAACCGGCGCCTCACTATAAATAACGTTTGAGTATGGCAGATTTTGCCCTTAAAGCTTTAACGCTTGCAAGCAAATTAGTAGAGGACAAAATACGCCAGCAGGTTCTTTTTGATTTGAAACAAAGCGACGTGACGGGGCAACACTTTAGAGAGCTGATCATCAAACAACTCGATGAGTTCAAAGAGAAACTGGATGGACTTGCCAGGGTTGATCTGTTAGCAAGTTTAACTTTAAAGACGGGGTTACTTTACTATACGGGTTTCTAGAGAGACTTCCTGTCGAGGAGACGCCAGAGAATCATACTGAAGATGACGAGAACTTGTACTTCTCAACAAGTAGTTCATTCGATGTTGCCCCGACAGCTTCACGATCAGACACCGACGACGAAACTGATAATTCGTTTATCGTCGAGGCAAAGGAGAAATTTGAAAAGTCGATTGAATGTGCTGTCAAAGCCATCAGTAATGATGCCTTGAAAATAAGTGATCGCATTTTTGCAGCCAGACTTAGGATCATTGGAACTATTCTTAGGTACATTGACAACACCCCTACCTCTCTGACCCTTTGCAAGAGTTACTTGAACCAGCTGAATTCGATTCCTGAAGTCATTAACAATCTTAGAGTTCATTTTGGGAAAGGCACGGGTGCAGCACTCAGAAAGAAGCTTAATGCTGATGAAAGAAAGGGTTTGATTTGGTCTGTTGTGTCAGTCAACAGAATGATGTGGAATTATGCTCACCTACATAATGCAGAGGATTCTTACATTACTGACTGGCCACGGTTTGACATTGAAGTTGACGATAAAGTCCACCCAGTGCTGGATGGCAGACTTCGAGCGATGTTTGGTTGGTTACTTGGCGATGCACATGAACTTAGTAAGCTGAATTGCCCCCAGGGGATCTCAGTTGCACCAAATGGGTGCTTCGTGGTTGCTGATACATTGAATGAGTGTATTAAAGTGTTCTCGTATGGTGGCCACTACATGCATATGTGTGAAGTACCTCAGCCAGCATTGAATGATGAAGAATCTACTGAAGAATCAACTGGTGAAACAATATCAGATGACTCTCCATCAGTACCCATTGATAAACACAACAGGCAAATCAATTTTAAACCAAGATGCATTGCTGTGTACAAGGATTTGACAATTTATGCAGCATCCAGCAGGGGTAGAAGGGAAGATATCCCTATGTCAGCTGAGGTATTCCTTTTCGATAGCAAAGGAAAGTTTGAGAAAACCTTTGGAAAAGAAGTCTTCACTGATGAAGCTATCCTGACGAGCATGGTTATTGATGGAGCTGACCGTCTCCTCATTACCGATGATCATGCTAATTGTATACATGCATTCAGTCTTGAAGGGGAGTATCTCTCCAGGATTGGAGAATGGGAAGCCCATGAAGATTACTCCCACATTGCTGTGACTCTGAATGGACACATTCTTATTACTCATTGGGATCATATTAGAATCTACGATAGCGAAGGTAAATTTGCCTCAAAATATAATGCAAAGGATTACGGAGTTCCAGTAGGAGGAATTGCCTTTGATACCGCTAGACAACAAGTCTATGTGCTTTGTAAAGCATATAAACATCTTGAAAATAGTGGGAAGCCTAATTTGCAGATATTCGATAAAGAGTGGGATTTCCAGGGTACGATTGATCTGCCAAAGTCCTTCCGTTCTTCTAAAGGTATTGCAGTGACACCAACTGGCTTTGTTGGCATCGTTAATGTTGATTCTAATGAAGTGATGGTGGTGTGACAGAAAGTTCCATGTAAATGCATTTTGATAATTACCACCACTGTTTTAATGCAGTGGTAAAAAAAGGAAAATCAAGACTGGTACAAATGTAAGTTTATTTTAGTTTTTTTACAAAATAGTGTAAGTTAAAGGGGCTGTGTCATGAGCTGCACATGCGCATTGGTGCCTATTTTTAATGATATCGTTTGCCTTTGAACTTCGCACCAGAAGACATTTGAACATTAAAAGGGATCGAACATTAACTCAAAACGGATAAAATTTGCATATACAACTGGATAATCTACAAACTACGATCTGTCGTTACGATTCAAATCCAAGATGGCACTCGATAACTTGAAAAAGTGAGTCACTTTTTCAAGTTTAACACTAGTACCCAGTCCACTTGTTAACCATGACACAGCCCCTTTAAATTTGTACTAGACCTTCCCCAATCAGTGCTGCCTACATGTACTTTTGCCAGTTCTGCCAAGTATAATAGTCAAATGGCCACTTGCTCAATTAGTAGAACCATATTACCTGTATACACCTATTTCAAAAAACGTTGGCATCTGAAATCTGAGACCTAGAGGGATTGTGGGTAGTCTTGTGGGTATGAGTTGTGATTTGTCTTGTAATCACTGGAATATGCCACGACCTTTAGGCGAAGACCTGCATTGGCGAATAGTGCGGCTACGAATGTTTTTAAATGTACATGTAGGTCACAGATTCAGATTTCAGAAATAGGTGTGTACATGTACATATACATGCAGTCTAATGAAAACACATCAGTAACAGCTGTCAGCAGCACTATCATTAAAATAACAAGATGCTCTCTCTCTCTCTATATACATATACATGTTATTGATGTTATGTGGGGTTACAGCTTTATCAATTAATAAAGTAGAAGTATTTAGCCACCGTGGAGGACTGGAAATGAGTTTTAAGAATTAATCTAATTAGTAACAAATGAACAAGAAAGAGCATATCAGAATTAGTAACTTTCAGGAGTTTGATAGGGTTTGGACAAGCAACAACTAAACCTGCCGACATTTATATTAAATACTGCAAAAATTACAAAGAAATGTATGGTTACTCGGGACAAGTGTCATTTCTTTGTAAGTTTTGCGATGTTCAACACCTAACTAAACATATTGAAACTTTGTATACTTACTAAATTTGATATGCTCTTTCTTGTTATAGGATTCCTTTTTTATTAGATCACAGGAAGAAGCCCACGCTCAATACTTGTGAACGAACTTACAAAGGTTTTAGATTAATTCTAAAAACTCGTTCCCAATCATCCACTCGTATCACTTATTTTCGCGCGTCTTTAATTTCGCGAAAATGTCAGAGCCATATTTCGCGAGGCTTTAATTTCGCGATTTTGCAGAAAAAAACGTGTATAAGGGAACTTAATTTCGCGTTTTTTAAATGATGATCTGGCGCAGTATACGAACATATTGTTTTGAATCGGGTAAATGATGTAACAATTCACATATTGGCATATTTTTGTAACGTTATTCTAGATACTGAAGCAATACGTTCGTTTTTATCACTGTTCGTTCGTGGACTAATTGCTGATAAAAGACTCCCTCATGACATTAAATTTCGCGTCGTTAATTTTCGCGGTAACTATTATTCGCGAGTCTTTAATTTCGCGATTTTTTTTTCAAACGCGAAAATCGCGAAAGTAAAGACGCGCGAAAATAAGTGATAATAGGTAAAAATAGCAAACTTATTGAGTATATATAATAATAATAATAATAATAATGACGATGATGATGATGATAATAATAATAATGACGATGATGATGATGATAATAATAATAATGACGATGATGATGATGATAATAATAATAATAATAATAATAATGACAATGATGAAGATAATAACAATATTTTATTCCTCAAAACAAATTACAAATAAGAGATAGAAAAATGACAATGATGAAGATGATAATAATAATAATAATAATAAATATAATAAGAATAATAATGATGACGAAGATGATGATGATGATAATAATAATAATAATAATAATAATAAATATAATAATAATAATAATGACGATGATAATAATAATAATAATAATAAATATAATAATAATGACGATGATGATGATGATAATAATAATAACTTTATTTCTGTGTCAGGTAATATAGCAGTTTCCTACTAAGTAAGGGCATCTAAACTAAAATATTCGGTGTAAAAACCTCACAATTAGCGTAATTGCTTTCTTCTCATCAACTCACTTCGTCTAAGTTCTAAGGATCTCTAACCCCTTTGCAGTATAGTACTGGATTGATAAATCCATATCTCTATGAATTATTGTGGTTATTTTGATAATTAGCGATACAGTAGTTGTAATGCCAAAATATTGTGTTACGCAGCCATGTAAAACATGTCAGTCTTATGTATTGACTGCCCATGCTAATCGTTTTGACTGAACAATAAAAAAGTTGACTGACTGTGGTTGCTCTTTCTTACTACGAGTGTTGGACCAAGTTTGAAAGCGAGCTGATTGCTGAGTATAATGGAGGACAGGTACATAGCAAGTCGTGCGTGTCAACTCTGCATAACAAACTCGGGTGTTTTCTGTTATCTTTCTGCATCTTGTCTTGAAGGGAGGATAAGTGGTCAGTGATCAAGTAAACTCAGAGCAAGATACTTGTTGATTCGTTGTCTCTCATGTCTGAACATCAAATCAAAATCAAATTATTTGATTAACGAATCAAACACTGACTACTGCGGTGGATAATGGAAAGACGGAAACGAAAACATGTTGAGAATGGCACAAATGATAAGCAATGTTCACTGAATCGAACCAGTACAGCCAACGTGTCTCACTGATTGGTTGCTTCGGCTTATGTATGCGGAATGATCACAGTGCGTTGCACAAGTCGCGCAGTAATGACCCAGCTTTGTCAACTTTCTTCTTATCACTTGTTTACACACAGAAATGGCAGATTTAGCTTTCAAAGCAATAGCTCTTGGGAGCAAATTAATAGGGAACAAAATATGAGACCAGATTGTTATTGATTTGAAACGAAGCGACGTGACTGGGCAGTGTTTTCGAGAACTGATTATTCAACCTGTTGCTGAGCTCAAAGAGAAACTACATGGACTGGCAAGGGTTGATCTTTTATCAAGTTTAAACTTTATCGAGGAAGGATTGAATCTGCTTCACGAGTTTCTCGAAAGAGTTCCAGTTGAGGAGAATCAAGACAAAGTCGACGCTACAAATCTCGTCAAATGTCTTGCAGTGCCGCTAGATTCACCCGATGGACCCCGGAAAGCTTTACATTCATCCGACATCGACAAATTAGCTAATTCGATTCTCGAGGAAGCAAAACATAAATTCGAGGAGTCAACGAAGTGTGCAGTCAGAGCCATCAGTAATGATGCTTTGAAGTTAAATGAACGTGTTTTTGCAGCCAGGCTTAGGATCATTGGAACTATTCTGACTCACCTTGATAGCATCCCGATCTGTCTCATCGAATGCAAGTGCTTCTTGAAGCAGCTGAATTCAATTCCTGAAGTGAAGGAGTATGCCAGAGTTCTTTTGGGGAAAGGAAAGGGTGCGGCACTCAAAATGAAGCTCAATTCTGGTAAAAGAAAGGGCTTGATATGGTCTGTGGTGTCCACCAATAGAATAATTTGGAATTATGCCCATCTCTGTAAGGCAGAGGATTCTTTCTTTTCTGACTGGCCACTGTTTGACTTTGAACGTAACAATAAACTCCACCCAGTGCTAAATAGCCGAATTCGAGAGATCTATTGTTCAGGATTCAGTCAAATTGAGCTACCATTGAGTCCTCGAGCAATTTCAATTGCACCAAATGGATGCTATGTTGTTGCTGAATCTAATGGCGTGACGGTGATTTCGCCCAATGGAAAGATCTTTTTTAGTTGTGCAATAGCCAGAGCCCAACTGCAAGTTCCTCCAAAATCATCTAATTCGTATCATGAAAGTGTGAACGCTCCTATCGAAAGAGATATTGAAGTACATTATTCACCAAGATGTGTGGTAGCAGCAGTACACGAGAAAGACCAGATGAAAATCTTTGCAGCATCTAGCAGGGGCAGAAGGGAAGAAGAGCCCTTCCCAGCTGAAGTGTTCCTTTTCAATAGCGAAGGAAAGTTTGAGAAAACCTTTGGAAAAGACGTCTTCACTGATGAAGCTATCCTGACGAGCATGGTTATTGATGGAGCTGACCGTCTACTCATTACCGATGATCACGTCAATTGTATATATGCATTCAGTCTTGAAGGGGAGTATCTCTCCAGGATTAGAAAATGGAGGTACAACAGGGGTTACTCGTACACAGCCGTAACTCCAACTGGGCACATTCTTATGACCCATTGGGATCATATTCGAGCCTATGATGAAAAAAGTACGCATCTAGTTTCAAGATATGCGCCCAGAGAAGCTGCCCTGAATGGAATTCGGCCAGGATTAGAAAATGGAGGTACAACAGGGGTTACTCGTACACAGCCGTAACTCCAACTGGGCACATTCTTATGACCCATTGGGATCATATTCGAGCCTATGATGAAAAAAGTACGCATCTTTCAAGATATGCGCCCAGAGAAGCTGCCCTGAATGGAATTGCATATGATGCTGCAAGACACAAGATATATGTACTTTGTGAAACAAGTATAGGCAAAACTCCAGGATTGCTGATATACGACAACCAGTGGGATTTCCAGGAAGTAATTCAACTACCAAAGTCCTTCCGTTCTTCCAACGGCATTGCAGTGACACCAACTGGCTTTGTGGCCATTGTTAATGTTGCTAAGAAACAGGTGATGGTGGTGTGAACGTTATATATTGAAATACACATTGACTGTTTAATTTACTAAGGACTGAAGTTCATTTGTTCACAGTTCTATCTATCTAATATCTAGTTGTTCTATTATTCATACCTATTTGGTTTGGTTCAGGACCGAGGTTCGTTTCTACAATACGTTTTGTCAGTCGACGTTCAGTTCTACTCCAAGATTTTCACCGTTGAATTTTCTTCATGCATGCACTGCGAATGCCATGCATGCCTGTAATAATATTCACGCACTTTTTTCATCGTAAAAATTATTACATTGTAAAGCGTCACGGGAAACTAGTGGATATGTGCGCTATATATTAGACACTGTACTGTTAGTAGTACTGCATTATTCTTATTATTGTTAGCTTATTATCATAATTATTATTCTACATGACTATTATGCACTTTCCGTTAATAAGAAACCCCTTCAAAATCCTTGGGGTAAACCACATACTTCATAGACTATACGAGATTGTCAAAGTCACCAATATTATTCACAGAATTTGTAAGCTGGGATTCCATAGAATCAGTGATGGTGCTAGTATCCGTCGGATAAATCAACTTATATTATCCAGTGGATAAGTGTTGCTCGTGTTATCTAAAGGATATCTCTCTTGCATGGATAAGATTTATCCAATCAATGGATAGTGCTATCCACTCTGAACAACCAGTATTTGTGAATATTTATATTACCTGTATAATACATGTACAGTTCCCTGCGCCATCTTGAAGGTAGCCGTGCCTTTGCATCGAAGCGAGACCTTGCAATGATAGAGAAATGTGAATAATTGTCCAAGATGTTAAAAAAGGTTTCTATCATATCATTGCAATTAAGGTCACTGTTGGTCTCGCCTCGATGCAAAGGCACGGCTACCTTAAAGATGGGGTAGGGAACTGTGAAGGGGACTATTTATTTTATTTGAATCTGTAAACCATACCGGCAAAAAAAATCTGTAATCTGAATCTGTATTTACAAAACCATACCACATCGGTTGGGTATAATATATGTGCTCAATAAAATATATAACCTGTTTACCGATCAAGGACCATTTGCTTGGTGTATCCACCGAACTACATTGGCTTATGCTTGATGACGTACGAGGACAAAAGAAAAAAACGAAAATGTGTGAATAATGACAAATATGTAAGTGATAAAGAGGTGTTATATATCTTGAAATTGTAGTCAGGTTTACGATACATTATTGATTATTAGTGTTTGTCTCTGACTTCTAAAGAAGTGTGTCGCTTTGTAATAGTTCGTAAAGTAGTTTGCAGACAAATATGCATGTTCAAATGACAAATATAACCCATAATGCATATATCTCAAATTGTAATTTATAAGTGAGCACAATAAAGTTGTTGTTGTTGATATGCATTGGTCGAGGGGAGAGTTTTTTTCCGGTTAATTGTTTCTCCCTCCTTCCTCTATATTTATCAATCTATCTATTTTTAGGCCATTTTTCTTCCTCCTCCCTGTTTTTTTTTTCTCCGTTAAACAAAAAAAATTTGAGGTCACGTGACCAGGACTTTTGTCACCTCCGGGAAGAAGTTAGGGTTGGGGTTAACTCAAAACTAGGGTTAGGGTAACGATTCAGGCTTAGGGTTATTTTTTGCCATTGGGTTAGTTCTGGAAGCTAGGGTTAGATTTGACTGAAGGCTAGGGTTAGTCACGTGACAAGCATCACTCCCCCCCTGGATCACCATAGGGTGAATGTGACCATTGGTCTGACTAATATCCACGACAACTATTCTTCTCTGCTGTCTAAATTTCACAATGACCACTCCCTCAACTTTGACTTTTTGACCTATATGTAAAATTGGGCTTTTGAGGTCTATAACAAACATCCTCCCCCCTAAGTCCTTCAATCAAGCTCAGTTTCAAATAAAATTTGGCATGTATAACCGTCTTAGGTAGACTTATTGTTTTAAATAGATTTTGGTAGGAAAATGTCAAGTCAGTGAAAAAAATATTTTTTATTTAACCCTTTGACTCCCACGGCGCCCGAAACCGCCCGTAAAAATCGATACTGCTTTTAAAAATTCTAACTTTCTGAATTTTCGTAACATCGATCTCATGACCAGTTTTTAGTGACAACTAGATAACTCTTCAAATTTTAACTTCAAGTAAACTGACTTACAGGTCCGATTTCTGGGCACTAGTTCAATTTATTTTTCATAGAAATCAAAAATGCGCGTTTTTGACGCAATTTTACACCTCGAAAATGAACGACATTTGACTTGGATTCTCTTCCAAAATACATCCTTCCGAAACAAAACGCCACTTTCTCGGCAAACTTCCATCTCTCTTCTTGATATAGTCATGAATTTTTCACTCTCTCTTCCTTAGTTTGCAGAACAATAGCCATTTCCTTAGGACCACTTTCGCTAACACGTGTTTTCCTTCTGCACGCCCGAAAAGGATGCCGGGAACATCCGGGAATTTTCGACAGAAAGTATCCCGCCATTTCCTTTTTTTTAGAGTTTTATAGAGTGTCGAGCCACTCGGTCCTACAGGCAAAATATTGCACCGGTTGCATTCTTTTCAAGTTCAAAGTCGCCAAAAATGCCTTTGTAGGCCCTGGAATCCACCACAGAAAGACCAGAGAGACGATTTCACTTTGAGTCCGCCATTTTGGAAAATCCGTCTGAACGAGCTGCCGAAATGTGTTCGTGAATTCGTATCTTCCTCCTGAGTTCTTCCAGGAGAACGGTCTCTACCACACCAGTCAAGCTTAATGATGCTGTCCTGGGGGCTTCTGTGGTGAATAATGGCTATAAACACTCTAAAAATGCAAAATTGGCCTTTTCGAGTAGTGATTACTACTAGCCCCTACGAGCTCCCAAGAAGAAAGGCAGCACACATGAAGACGCGAGCCCACAGGCATTCAGAACTGTCAAGATTTCCATGGAAACCCCTTATATGGAATCGAAATTTCCTATGACGTGATTAGGTCCAGAAAATCGCTAAAAAACTCAAAAATCTCTGGGTGTCAAAGGGTTAATCGTTAATTATCTCTCCCTCCTCCCTCTATATTTTTAGCCATTTCTCCCTTTCTCTTCGCCCTTGGCAAAAACGCCTCAAGGAACATCATTGGAAATTCGTTGAAAATGCAATTTGGAGATATTCAAATTCGCTGGAACTTTTTGGGAAACTGTGTCCAACTAATTTCTATGATTTATTCTGAAGAGCGCGCGGTTACATCAAAACGCGCGCATACAAATTAATATAATTTTATTTATTACAATTAGCCTCAGAAGAAATGGTAATTGGGCTGCCTGTGCCTGTGCCTAGGCCTCCCAAAGGTTTGCAACTGTTTCTTTGCCAGTTTAGAAACTGAAGCTCTATCATACCGGCGTGTTGTCAGTGGCTGAACCGGCGTAATATTTATGGGATCATGTAATAACACCTAAAAAAGTTCTGAGCGTGGAAATTATGTTTTAAATTGTGCAAGTAATAGGCTAAAGCTACTTCTGTGTGATGATATAAATAAGCTATTAGGTTTCACATTTAAAACCTATCAAAACAGCTTTAAAATCAAGAAGCCCGAGTTCACGCTGGTAGCTAGACAATGAGCGTCAAAATTGTTGAAACATTACCCATTTTGGAACCTAGCTATCGGTGTAGGATTTCATTTTTTTTCCAAATCCCCTCCCCCTCTCCAATGTTGAAGATACATCATTGCCCATGAAAGAGCGCAACTGATGATCAACATTGTGCGGTGGGGGGAGGGGAGGAGAGAGTGTACAGGTGGGTAATCTCACCATCCATAGTGGTGATAGTGTTTTTTGCCGATAACGGTGTATAAATTTCCAGTGGGATTCCTGTGGTTAGGGCCCAGCCTCTGTTAACTTCACGTCCAACATGGCCGCTATCAGATGCAGTTTCCAGGCAACTTTCAAAAGCATTTCTTTTAATGTCCGGTGAATGGCAAACAGGTCTTTATCGATTTTGACGATGAACCAATAGAACTCAACCACCTCACAGAATTTCCGGTCGCGAACAATTTAATTTCTCGTGCTTTTGTGTTGAATGTGATCGACTC
The DNA here is from genome assembly GCA_033675265.1 of Actinostola sp. cb2023. NCBI lineage: Eukaryota > Metazoa > Cnidaria > Anthozoa > Actiniaria > Actinostolidae > Actinostola > Actinostola sp. cb2023. The sequence continues at coordinate 55,865 of JAUJYZ010000683.1, read as the reverse complement.
GGCGCGTGAGCGGGGACAAACTGCGCTGCCAATGCCGTTCTAATTTTCATTCTTCTTGCTCAAGTTAACGAATCTTTTCATAAGGTAAGTTGTACCTTCACACTGATGTTTCTTTTACGTCCTATACGAGCTTATTGTTTTAAAATCGATTATGTTTAATTGTCCACTGAATCTTGACTTTGAGCATAAAATCTCGATGTTTATTTTCAAATGAGCGGCGAAACCCTTCAAGTTTAACCGTGTTAATGAAATCACTGGAACAATACTTGTGATTGTAACATACAGTAATTGTTGTTCACTTTGCGATGAACTTCAATGTACATGTACTTTTCTCAGATTACAACTGTACAGGGAATATCATTGCATTCATAAGATTGCAGTCATAATATGACCAGCAAAATGGATAGATACAATGTAGCTCTATAATAATCTAAAAGATCAAAGCCTAGAGAAAATTATATTCATCCTTGTTGTTTGAAAGATAATACGTGCAAATATTTCCTGAGTTTTATAGTGTTTTTCTATAAAGTTTGTTGAAAAATACGAGGGATGAGTGAAATGATTGTGAGTATATATTTAATACACTGTATATGTGAGTATGTGTTTTATTATTCATGGGGTTGTCAGGTTTTGAGCTGGAAAATGAGAGTGGGGTGGGTTGGCAGTCTATCTTCCAAGGGAGAGTAATTGGAAACCCAAACCATTACTGCAATTTTCAAAATCATGCGAACTCAGACAGCCAAACAGTCAACTTGTTTTTGCTGTTTTCGCTTCCATCAATCAAAATGATAAATCAAAATAACGAAGAAATACAGAATAGAAATAAGGTCTGAACTGTAATGTATTATCTAAATTTTTTTTTTGATTATTTGGTAGGTATTTAGAGTGCTTTGAGATCATTGTTTATCATTTTGATCATAATTGACGGAAGCGAAAACGGCAAAAGCCAGTTGAGTGTTTGGCTGTCTGAGTTCGCATGATTTTGAAAATTGCAGTAATGGATTCCTGAGTAAATATACATTATGTATCTCCCTGTGATTTAATTTGGAAAAGAAGAAAACTGTTTTTAAAATTACATAGAAATTGGTGAGATGACATGTTTCTAGCCTGCCTGTTCTCCTTGTGGACAATTATTACTCGATCATAAGAACTCTGTCATTGCGCTCTTCGCTGTGCTAAACAAACTTTCTTTCCATACCCCCCTCTTCCTAATGAATCAACATCGGATGGGTGGGGTGGGAGAGGAGTGAAAATATGTACTGGCCTGGTCAAATTTTATCAAAAATATGACAATCAATCTCAAAGGTTCCACCCCAAAATTCTGGGCTTCTAAACTAGCTACTGTGTTATGTACAATGTAATATATAAAAATCGAGCAGCAGTGTTTCATCAAGTATAAAAACCCAAGGCGTAGCGGAGGGTTTTTATACTTGATAAAACATGTGCTGCGAGTTTTTTTAAATGGCTTAAAAAATCCATACCTTCATTTAATATTTTCTGCAAAAATATTCAGGATTGAAATAATTTTGGCCAAGAAAATCCAAGTTAAAATAGTATTCAAATTAGGACAAATCTATATCAGATATAAAGACACTGTCACGGTCAGGTTGATGCAGATTTCTATTGTATTTTCCTAATTAAGTAATTTATTCATGCATTTTTTAATTTAACTTTAAAAGCATTAAATTACTTTTTTATATCACTGTACATGATAATAGAAAATGAAGTCACCGCATTCAGAACATGGTATTATACAAAGAATCATGGTGTACCTACTGTCACCAGCTGATCCATCAAACCTGGGAGTATTTAGAATTATTTTTGGTGAGTAAAAAACATGTCTTATTCAATTTAATAGACTTTACATTGGTTATTACATTTACATTTATTTTATTGGTTATTACATTTACATTTATTTTATTATTATTTTGGGTGGGGGATTGAATGCAGTGTGACTGTTATTAGAGTGCAGATGAGACACATGTATACATGTACAAAATAATGATGTCAAAACATCATGCAAAATATTAGGTAAAACTAATTTATAAATTGCTTCTAATTGACTAAGAGCAGTGCAGTTGAATATATAATTTGCAAGTTGCAGTGCAAAGTAATTTTTTTCAGGAATATTACCACCGATTTCATTACTATGCGCCCGACAGAGAAAAGTTCCTGGTGCGAGTTTGACGATTCTCTTCCATCAATCAAACACATTTGGCGAGACTACCAAGGAGTTTGGCTCAATAACATTCGTATGATTGAGAGATAAAAGTGCCTTTGCAATTATTATAACTCCAAAAGACAAAGAGAAATAATTTTGTAAGTATTTCCATTTCATTTCAATGAGGAACATTTGCACTGCTAAATTTGATTGAAATTGACAACCGTTAGTCCTAATTAGTCTCGCAGAACTTCAAAGCTGCGTTCGACACCAAATGAGCAAGTATTTTATTCTAACTAATATATCCTCTAGTTATCAGATCGACAAAAGTAAATAGGAACAAAACATTTATAAATATTCCTACCAGTTTAATCTCTCAAACAACCGAATGTTTATTGAGTCAAGCTCCTTAATTTTGGTTGTAATCGGTAGTCTCGCCAAATGTGTTTGATTGACGGAAGAGAATCGCCAAACTCGCACCAAGGAACTTTTCAATATCAGGTGCATAGTAATGAAATCAGTGGTAATAAATTAATTAATCATACGATTTTTCATTCAATTTTGATACTCTTTGAAAAAAACACTTACAAAAATTATTTCCAAATTGAACTCGAAACCGTATGATTACACGTACCTCTACTTGTAATGTAGATGCACAAAAAGTCAAAAGATGTCAAAATGTGGTGAGAACAATTTAACAGTCATGCACTCGGAGTTGTCTCTTTACATATACTTTTTAGAGAGGAATGGCAAAATGGAATCTACAAATGTATTTGTTTAATAGAGCAAATGGACCAATTAGTCTAGCCTGGAATTGACTTTACCTTATACATAATAATAATAATACCTACAATGTAGTTCCTAGGACTACAATTTATTATTATTAATAATGAATAAATAAATATTTGACATTATTTTTGTTACCTTTCATCTTAATTTAGGCCTGCTTATGGTCATTGATATCCCACAAGAGCGTGGTTTTGCAAGTATTTATGATAAATGGGAACCAGATATGTGCTACTTCTCACTATTTCACTTCATAAAACCACTATCGTATGAATGGATGCATGTTGTGTATGTGGCTATGTTTTTGGGGGCACTTGGGGTTATGCTAGGATTTGTGTATCGTCTTAGTTGTTTATTGCTGATGATGTCTTATTGGTTCATATTTCTGCTGGACAAGGGTGTCTGGAACAACCATTCTTATCTGTATGGATTAATCACTGTCATGTTGCTGATTACTGATTGCAATCGATATTGGTAAGATAATGATGTCTTTGTACCCATTTTATATTTGCTTAGAGTGCTTTGAATGTGCCATTTTTAAAGATATGTGAGACTGAACAAGTCTGATAGCTTTTTACGGTACATTTCACATCACTTCTGAAAGTTTGTTCTGAAGTTTGCATTGAACATGAATTTGGAAATTCATTGGAATTGATGTATGTACATGTACAAACTAAATTTGCTTCAATACTGTGAAAATCACTAGAGCGGTAAATTGGCCGCCAGGAATTCGAACCGGCGGCGAGACAATTTGTATCACGTGATCACAAAATATTTATCTCATGTTTGAACGTTGAGTCAACATTTCTTTTTGAAATGATCGAGGGAGATGTAAACAGGTAAAAAAACGTGATTAAACAAGAAAGGGTCTTGTTGTAAGGCATTTTTTTTTACCTGTTTGCCTCTCCCTCGATCATTTCAAGAAGAAACGTTGACTCAACGTTCTATCTCGAGACACATATTTTGTGATCACATGATACAAATTGTCTCACCGCCGGTTCGACTTTCTGGCGGCCAATTTACATGTACATACCACTCTAGTGATTTTCATAGTAATCAAATTCAAAACTTTTTTAGGGAGAGTACTACAAACGTACTTTGGTTTGGAATACAATTTCACTTTGCAAATTGAGTATGAACTTCAATTCCAATGAATTTCCTAATTCAAAGATCAAAAGTGAAGTGAAACGGTGCACTTTAAAAGTGAACTTCAATGCCTTTTTATTGCAATTAATACTACTATGAGGTGTTCGATTTAATACATTTGTCAAATTATTACCTTAAAATGTGATCAGGTTGAAATGAACTATAAATATATCAAAATTTTATTCTAGGCATGTAACTTTTGGCAATAGCACCTCCATACATGTAGCAGTAGAAAGTGACAATAATTATTATTGTTGGGGTAGAATCATAGTTTACTCTTGAAAATTCTTCTTCTTATGCCTTTTCATTTCATATCCAGGTCAATAGATGGATTCCTTTTTCCTAACATTCGCAACACCCATGTTCCCAAATGGAATTACATTATTCTCAAATTCCAGGTATTGAAAAAGTCTTACATGCACATGTAGTTCTAGAGTACTACATGTACAGTTGAACCTCTACACAACGCCACCCTCAGGACCAAAAGTTGTGGCCGTTGCGTAGAGGTGGCCGTTAGGGAGAGGTGGCCATTAGTAGAGGTTCGACTGTAGTCCTTGTTGTTGTAGGTATAGCATTGTTCTACACGGAGCAACTAAGGGGAAACTTTCTGGTGATATTTCCCCCCTGTTCAACCCTCACAACAGAAACTTTATTACATTAAATTCAGAAATAAAATTGTAATATGTACCATTACTACTACCATTATAAGCCAATCAGCTTCCATCAGATTTACAAATTGAGGTCTGAAAGGAATTAAATGATGCCCCTGATCCCAGTGAATAATCATTGGATCATTATTAATCCTGATCCATTTATCTTGTGATCCATTCCTGTGATCCCTGATCCTATACCTCGTTACGAACCAGTGATTTACAGTGTGATCACTGCATGCTTCTCTTAGACTTGCCACAAGTTGACTAGATCCCAGATGTGCTACACTTTACATGTAGATCAATTAATCAGAGAAGTTGAGACAGGGGATGTCGGTCATTAAATCTTTCATCAGGGCTCTCTTTCATAAATATCTATAAATAATAATTCATCTAACTGATCCACCCTTGCTCCTTGGTACAGGTAGTACTTAATTTCGCGCGTACTTCATTTCGCGATTTTGCTAAGACAGCATTTCCCGATCGAGGCTTTATTTTCGCGATTTCGATAAGAGAAAATGAAAAAAGAGCATTAAATTTCGCGAAAGCGGTGTCAACATGGTCAACAACATTTATTTTTTCTAAAAAAACAAACTTATTTCTATACAAACAGGAACAAGATGACAATCAGCTAGACTAACTAGACGTTAATAAACTTGTAGCTAATAACGTTTATTGTTCATGTTGATTAAATGGTTTCGATATGTATTTTTTTCTCTGGGTATTATATTTCGCGTGTTTAAAGTCCGCGAACCTTTTTATTCGCGAGGCTTTAATTTCGCGATTTGTTTAAAATCGCGAAAATCGCGAACTTAAAGCCTCGCGAAATTAAGTACGAATAAGGTACATGTATATCAATACCATATCAGTCATTTACCTATTTTGTTCTTTTAGATTTTCCTGGTCTATTTCTTTGCTGGTATCAAGAAGCTTGACCGTGACTGGATGACTGGATACTCTATGACTGGACTGTCCAGGAAGTGGGTATTTGATCCCGTTCGACCATTCATGTCGGATGAAAACATAGACTTCTTCCTCGTTCACATCTCTGGGCTTTGCTATGATCTTTTTGTTGGTTTCTTCTTGCTCTTTGACAAGACACGTATCTTGGGGATCATGTTTTCTCTGGCATTTCATGGAATGAATTCCCAGATGTTTCACATTGGTATGTTTTCATACACTATGATGGCGTCGCTGTCTCTGTTTTGCTCTGAAAAATGGCCCAAGAATTTGCTCTCACACTTGCCCACTAGGCTGTCATTTGTGACACCTTTGTTGGGTGAAGCTGATCCAAGCAGCCACTGTGTCTATCCAAGTAAAGGAAAAACTAGAGAAGAAGCCCCTCGGAGAAAAGGCGAAACACAGACAAAAAGTCCAAGTAGTGAAGGCCAAGTGAAGTGGCACCACAAGATCATGTTGGTTTTGTTTTCGTTGTATGTTGGAATTCAGTGTTTTCTTCCTTACTCACATTTCTTGACCAAGGTGAGTATCAATCAGTAATAGAAATGAAGATTGAAAGAAAGGAAGAAAGACAAGACAGACGGACAGACAGACAGACAGACGAACAGACAGACAACAATCAGATTAACAGATTGTCAGGTTTTCTGAAAGTATTGATTTCTTTAGGGTTACAATGGATGGACCGAGGGCCTTTATGGCTACTCTTGGGACATGATGATCCACTCCTGGAGTACACAACATGTACGCATCAAGGTGTTGGACCAGTCCACTGGGAAAGAGGTTTTTATTCGTCCTGGGGTAAGTTTGTACTTATTACAATCAATTTTCTCTAGATAGAAACCCCTCTAAGTCGGACACCCATCTAAGTCGAACACCCCACTAAGTCAGACACCCCACTAAGTTGGACACTCCACTAAAGTTCTCCTAAAGTTGGACACCCCACTAAGTGGACACCCCACTAAATCGGACACCCCACTAAATCGGACGCCCCACTAAATCGGACACCCCACTAAGTCGGACACCCCACTAAGTCGGACACCCCACTAATACGGACACCCCAATAAGTGGATACCCCACTAAATCGGACACCCCACTAAATCGGACACCCCACTAAATCGGACACCCCACTAAATCGAACACCCCACTAATTCGGACACCCCACTAAATCGGACACCCCACTAAATCGGACACCCCACTAAGTGAACACCCCACTAAATTGGACACCCCACTAATACGGACACCCCACTAAATTGGACACCCCACAAATACGGACACCGCTTTGTCTGGTCCCTGCTGCACTGTTTCATAAACTCTGTAACGCGGACACCTCGCTCTTAAATCCCTCCCCTGTATGGCCGCTACGCAGGTGTTCTAGTTCCGATGATGTCCAGTTTAAAGACACTGGACTGTACTATTTAGATCATTCTGGCAAGGAATTCATGCTCAAATATTATTGCGCACAGCCTTCGTCCCATGCAACCTGTGATTGTGGGAATAGACATTTTTAATTTGCACTTTGCGTTTTCAAGAAAATAGAGTTTGGAAATACTTTTGTTTATTGTTTTATATTCTGTTTGTATGTTGTAGTTACAATTGTTGTGTCCTTGTTAAATTAGTCAGTGTTTTATTCTCACGACTAGGCGTTCATTGGGGGTGGCAAAAAGGCACACGCAAGATGGAACTCTCATCCTGACATGATCAAACAATACATCACTTGCCTGGCTGAAAAACTAAAAACACACGAACAAGTCAACGTCACACAGCCAGCGATTTATCTCGATGTGTGGCGATCTCTGAATCAAAGATTTCAACAGCGGTTCGTGCATCCCAACGTTGACATTGTCACAGCGCCTTGGTCTGCGTTTGCGCATACTCCATGGGTGCTACCGCTGTTGACGGAACTCTCCCCGTGGAGGGAAAAGATGAAAACGATCTACCGAAACCAGCTTAACACATCCATGGGCAACTTTTCCGACATTGTTTTTGTCGCTGATTTTCCAGGCTTAATGTTAGAAAATTTTGTCAGCGAAGATTTGAACGCAACGTTGACAGTTTTACGCGGTCGAGTTCATGTGGAGGTGAAGAATGAGAATCGCACATTAGGCGAAGACGAAGAGATCACAATACCATCCAACACGACGCATGTTGTATACACTGTGTCTGATACTCCAGCGTGTTGGATGTACGTGTACCTGAATACGACATTACTCAAGAACGAAACCCTTAAACAGTGGATGTTACACCCTGGTGAGTGTACCTCATCTCAATATTTCACTTATAAGATTGGCTTCTGTACATTTTTACTACAATATTCAGTTTGCGATGGTAGTCTTGCACACCCTGAACGAATGCAAAATTAGACTGCAAAACAGCCCCTACTTTCTCGCGAAACTGCTGAGTTGAAGTTCGATCGAGTTGTTGATCGGGCCGCGAGAGAATGAGTCGAGACGAAAAGAGTACGTGAGGGGATTGAAGCGAGAAGGGGAGACGCGCGAGGGGTACTTTTCATGCAGTCTAATCCAAAATAGGTTCACTCCTCGAAACCATGGCTCACAATCAAACATGTCATAGAGCAGATTTCGTATGACTGTGAACAACCACGGCGCACAGCACGGATTCATTCGAAATCCTAAATCGTCAGTTTTTCACAGTCATACGAAATCTGCTTTAAACGGGAGTGACCTCACACCACCCCGCCACCCCCTGAGCCCAGAGGTCTTAATTATCACAGGCTAACATTGGATAACCGACATTTGCATTTTAGCAGAATAGAACTATTAAAATCCAACTCGTTCTCTTGTAGAAACCCGTCCATCGTCACAGGAAAAGGCACAGCTACAGCAAAAGCCTGTTCTAGAGAGATTCCGTGAATTTATGTTACAAAAGTACATGTTGTTCTATGTCAGTTTCTGGAATTCTTACTATGCATTGGGCCACTTAACGGTCGGGCTAGAGTATCCATGGGAGAAAGAAGATGCTACCAAAGCTACCAAGGAGACAGATCAGGACTCCCATGAACAGGACACTAAAGGAGATATGGATCGTTCATACGGTCAAGGAAGCCACACAGAAGGACAAGTCGCAGACCAGAGTGAAGACCAAACTAAACGGGACGACAATGACGAAGGAGAATCACAACCTGATGTAAAAACCGAACTCTGAAGGTCTACTGGCGTCTATGTCAATCCGTAACATCACGTGGCTAAAGCAACGTCTGTGGAGGAGAAAGGGGTTGGAAGAGGGATAAAGAAGGAAGAGAGTTCCTCAGTCCCATTCTTTCTTCCTCCCTTCCATTTCAACAACAGCAAATTTAGGGTCTATTTGCTTGTGGAGTGTGTTGACACTATGATAAAACATAAATTAAACTGAATTAAAATAAAACCAGAATTCCATAACTATCTTTATTTGGATCTCCACGTTGCGTTACATGGGTTAGCCCATACATTTATTGAAACCTTCCCACTACGGCCAAGGTTTCTTCTCCCCATACATTTATTATTGAAACCTCCCCATAACGACCAAGATTTATTCTACCGGCCACAAAACTAGCCCATACATTTATTGTTGAAACCTCCCCACAACGACCAAGGTTTCTTCTACCGGCCACAAAGCTAAAGCCCATACATTTATTGTTGAAACCTCCCCACAACGACCAAGGTTTCTATTACCGGCCACAAAACTAGCCCATACATTTATTGTTGAAACCTCCCCACAACGACCAAGGTTTCTTTTACCGGCCACAAAACTAGCCCATACATTTATTGTTGAAACCTCCCCACAACGACCAAGGTTTCTTCTACCGGCCACAAAGCTAAGCTAGCCCATACATTTATTGTTGAAACCTCCCCACAACGACCAAGGTTTCTTCTACCGGCCACAAAGCTAGCCAATACATTTATTGTTGAAACCTCCCCACAACGACCAAGGTTTCTTCTACCGGCCACAAAGCTAAGCTAGCCCATACATTTATTGTTGAAACCTCCCCACAACGACCAAGGTTTCTTCTACCGGCCACAAAGCTAAGCTAGCCCATACATTTATTGTTGAAACCTCCCCACAACGACCAAGGTTTCTTCTACCGACCACAAAGCTAAAGCCCATACATTTATTGTTGAAACCTCCCCACAACGACCATGCAAGGTTTCTTCTACCGGCCACAAAGCTAGCCCATACATTTATTGTTGAAACCTCCCCACAACGACCAAGGTTTCTTCACTTCTCAAGTTTGGAAGGTATCTGCGTAGGAAGGAAGCTACCCGGAAAGATTCACAGAGGGAGCGGGAGGGAGGTGAAGTCACGCGAAAGAGTAATTGGTTTTCTAGAAAGTTCAGATAGTTACATGCGTGAGAAACTTGTTGGAATTGCTTTTTGTTTTATGAAACTTTCTGGAATTCTCGGTAATTTTGCTAACCCATATCTGAAATCAATAGGACTTGTTTATTCCAAGCACTGATTTCACCGCAATCACACAGCTAGAGAAGGAAAGGCCGGATGTGGTTGCCGGCAAAAATTAAATATCCACCAACGATATCTTTCAGGCTATATCTTCCCCATAGCCTTAGGATTTTTCATCTGCATCGGTTAATATAATATTGATATTGTCTGGGGGCTTGAAGTCATTTGGAATATTTCTTCTATGAGATTTAAATTTACAGTCGAATCTATAGAACGTTGAAATTGTTTGACCGTACCGTGTTTTTCTTTAAATATTTTAAGTGACCGTACCGTGGTATGAGTACAATTTTCTTGTTAGCCTAACAACAGCGAACACCATTAAAGCCATGCTTGTATGTAGTGTGTTGCGTAGGAACTATTCAAAGTCTAACAAGTCAAGTTCTTTGGGATTCAACATACAACACTTAGCGCTTCGATAAACGTTTTAGTCAATACGACAGCATTTTTCGTAAATAAATAAATAAAATAAATAAATAAACTAACTATTTTTACTACATGCTGGATAATGATATTTTCTTCTTTCAACACCTTTCAAATTCGGTATTCACCGGAGGAAAATAAATATCAGAAATATTAGTCGCTTTTCGTTTTTATAATTCGAGCACCCACTTGCTACCACACGCCAAATATATAATATGTATAATTTTGGCACAATTTCAAAGGGAGAGAAATGTTAAAATCGTGCGAAATCCTCACGCCGAAGTGGGCAACAGCTGAGCGCTGTACCAGCTGATTCTTGTTGATGTCGGGCGAGCTTTGGAGACTTTGTAAACACATTCAGCAAAACGGATTTTGATTGGCTAGAGCTGGGTAACATTTCATGAGTCATGTTGAGAGAATTTAGAAAATTCCTCCAAAGATTTCTGTGTATTTCCTAACTTAATACACATTTTAAATAATTTTTGTTTAGATAATATTAACTCAAATAAGTATTTTAGTATTCATATACTCTTGGAGAGGTTTTTGCCGATTTGTGCTTTATATTTGCAAGACATTTCTACAATGCATTTAAATTCTCCTAACATAAATATTTGACATTCCTCTGGAGCAATGCATTCAAATTTCTTCCCTCGCTTATTCGGTCACCTGATCTGCTAAGACAGCTGGTTCCCGCCGTTTCTGTGTAGATGTGAGCTCTGCAAGATTTTGCTTCGATTTTCTGCAGTGAATAGCGGTAAACCTTGTCTAAAATCGATCCCACGATAAACAAGAAGTCCTAATTTACGACTGTTGAGGATTGGCTGAAGAAATAGTTTGGCTTGGATCGACATGACATCGGTTTGTCGAGAGGAGAGCCAGCTCGAGTCGCTGCTCGACGAGAGCTTTGTGGATGACACGACTAGTGATGTTGACTGTAGGTTAGTAGCCGAGGTTTTCCAGATTGACTATTGATATAAAATTTGCTCTCATGTGCCATCGATTTTTGTTTCTGCTTTGGAACAGCTCGAGTCCTGAATCAGATCGTGATCGTGAACGGCGACTGAGACGAGAAATAGCAAACTCCAACGAGAGACGAAGGATGCAAAGCATTAATTCGGGTTTTCAAGCCCTCAGAACTCTTATACCAAATGCAGAGGGAGAAAAGCTTAGCAAGGTAAATTTGGCGTCGTTCCATTGCTTTTTTCAGCTCGTAGCTCGGCTTATTCAGGTCGAATGCATCGCTCATGGGTGCTGTTTTGTGTTTTGACTTGATTCTGTTCATTTGTACTTGTAGGCAGCGATTCTGCAGCAGACTGCGGAGTATATTTTTTCACTCGAGCAGGATAAAACGCGCCTTCTGCAGCAAAACACAACTCTAAAGCGAATATTGAGCCATTGTGAGCGAAATGACGAGACAAAAAGCGACGAAATTGAGCTTCCGAGTAAGCGATTGCGATGTGTATCAGACACGGAGAACTCACTGTTAGCACGTGGCATCGTGAACCACAGTAAACCAAAGGCCAAGGACGAAAATGACAATAATATCACCGAAGATGATCTCATGGAAGATTTACAAAAGGAGCTGATCGATCTGCGATGCCACTGGAGAAAGAACGGCGGTTACGTATTTCTTTAGAGGGACAGAAACAGAAACTTGAATCTGATTTCAACGAGCTGAGATTGAAAGCTCACGTCAAATACTCAAACACCAAAGCGCTTGCTACAACCAGACAAAATTTAGATACCATCGTACAAGCAATAATACACCTCGAGGGGGATGAGTGCGAAGAAACCCCTATAAAATTAAAATCCGACGCGCTGGGGAGCACTACAGACTTAACTTCCAGACGACTCATAGTTTGAGAGAGTGAAAGCTCAGCTGATGAATCGTCATGGCCGCTCAAGTAGAACTAATGGCATTTATTCAAGGCCAATGCACGTGTGTTTGAACTCACTGAAATAGAATTAAGATTGTAGAGTCTTTTATAAGCCATCATTTAACCTTTTGTAGCGAGAAATATGATTTGCAAGGGACAAGAAACCGTGGCAGTTTTATTACGAAATATTGGTCGTATACAAACGACCTGCTTGTCGACAAGCTCGGTGCTTGACAGATTTTTTTACACCATGTATTTATTGTGTTTTTAAGGTATTTCACACTTCAAATTTTCCACTCGAGATTTCTAAAGTCTGAAGCTAAACAAGCGTACAATTTCTGCTCTGAAAAAGTCTCCAAACTGCCAGTAAATAAAACAAAGTGTACAAATTAACAACCTAAATTTTGGTATTCTGTGTCGGAAACAGCTGACAGTTACCGCCAAACAGCTGATATAGTGTGGTTTTTGTCAACATTGCTGTAAATAGATTATATACCATGGATTTGTAAATTGAAAATGAATTTTAATCGTAGCTCTTCACAGATGAAAATCCATTACATTTCGTGATTATCAATGGCTCATTTATAGTACCATTTCCCGGATCAGTTCTCGTGCTATGTCGAAAGCGACCACTCTTCAGTGTTGTCATTTCAGGTGGTCGTTTACAAGAGATATTGAGTGTTTCAACTGTGTGGGGGAGGTGGGGGAATATTGAGTGTTTCAACTGTGACAGTGTGGGGAGGGGGAGATATTGAATGTTTCAACTGTGACAGTGTTGGGAGGGGGGATATTGAGTGTTTCAACTGTGTGGGGAGAGGGGATATTGAGTGTTTCAACTGTGTGGGGGGGGGGGGGGGGGGGGGGGGGGGGGGTGTTTCAACTGTGTGGGGAGGATATTGAGTTTCAACTGGGGAGGAGGAGTATTGAGTGTTTCAACTGTGTGGGGGGGGGGGGGGGGGGGGGCAGACATTATGTGTATAATGTCATACGCAGCTCATTATTTATGTCCATCCTACTTGGGTGCGGAAAAGGTGCGTCCACCGCTCCGTTAACCGGTGTCCATATTAAGTGGGATGATTCAAGAGTATATGTATGTATGAGCTTTCGATTCCTTTGTGCCTGGGAAAAACGCGCGTTGAATTTCCAAGATTTTGACATTTCCAACTTCCAATGATTTGTGGTTTATAATTCGTTGGAAATCCAATTTTCGTTGGAAATTTTGAAGTTCCAGTGATAACCGGGTGTCCGTATTCTTGGTGGGCGCTGACGTAAATGGAAAATATTCCTTGCTTTTAATAAAACCAAAGTACCTTCTTCTGAAAGAGATATAAAAGATAAATATCTCTGCCAATTTTGGGCCTACTACGATGTTTCATTTCAAAGATATGAGCCTTCTAATATGCCTCGCTTTTACAGTAAATGTATAATGGCGCCGCCATGTTGACACCACCATGGCGGACCAAATATCAAAGCTCAAAATTACGTTAAAATTTTATCTAATTCCTTTGTTTTAGACTTATCATTTCCAAGTCCAGAAACCGATAAATAATCTAGGCAGTTTTCCCCAAACCAGGGATACACGGTTTCAAGCGAGATTGCGTGACAGATTTCAGTTAATTAATAAATCGAAAACCAAACATCGGAATCGTCTGAAATTTGGCGAGAAGACTCATTTTAACACAACTACAGAATATCAAACCTTTAAGATTTTCGTGACGTCACGGTGCCCACCAAGAATTGCCCTATACCACTATGACGTCAAATCAAAACAATCTATTGTTTAAACGCTAAGGATCATGGTCGCTAGAGGGGGACAAAACAGCAACAACACAAAGGATTTCCCAAATAAATGTATTTTACAGACGGTCTGAAAGCGATAAAAGTCACCAAACACAGTAAATATTGTGGGAAAAGCATCGATGAACATAATATCTGGAAACTAGCCAAATTTGAAATCTAGCGAACCTCAGCAGAGCAGATTTAGTTCAAATTTCTATTGTTCTTCACGATTCTGTCCCCCTCATGAATAAGCCGTTGCGTCATAATGGTATAGGGCAATTAAACGAGTGACCGTTTACCGGGGTTCCACAGTCGCCTCTCACCGGACCTTTTCATGATGTTGCACCCTTGGTTTCAGATCACACAGATGTGTTTGTTGATTTTCGTTATGCAGCAGTTCCCGTGGTCTTTCCAGATACCATTTTCGCGAAATGTTTACAAAATTTGTAACGTGGTTATAAAGAAGACTGTTATAAACAAACTTTGAAGACGTAATTCGATTACATACCGTGCTTAAATCCTGCACTCGCGTGAAAGGTAACTTAGAAAGAGCACTGGGACGCGCTACGCAGTGTGACGTGGAGGGAAAACTGTGAGGGCGTTCGGTGTTAAAATCCCGACCGGGTCTTGAAAGAAGCGAGAGGAATTTCATCGGCCAATTTTATTTATTTTTTTAATTATTTATTTTAATTATTTATTAATTATTTATATTTTTTGAAATTTTATTTAATTTTTTTTTTTTTTTTTTTAATTTATTTATTTTTATGATCATTATTTTTTATAATTTATTTTATTTTAATTTTAATTTTTATTAAATCATTATTTAATTTTTATTTTTTTAAATTTAAATTTTAAATTTTAAATTTATTTCCCCCTCCACTTGTCACTATTGATCCACCCACACTCCACCTCTTTCTCCTTTCGATATCATCCATACCCAGCCTTCAGCTTTCCGTACCAACCTCCTCCACCATCCACGAATTAACCCTGATCCGTTTCCCACTTTAGTTCCATATCCCATTCCTTGTGATGGTCCGAATACCTTGTTAGCTCTATCGCTCTGGAATAACCAGTCGATTACAAAAAATGGCCGTTCAAAATGCTTGTCGTATGAGCCGCCAATTTAATCCCAGTCGGGATTAAAATCGCCATTGCACTGCTCGATATACTCATGTATAATGACTGGTCAGCTAGTCGCCCAGACTGAAAAATGAGAAGTTATTGTTTGCATCATGCATATTATCCATAAACGTCTTGTACTAAACAAGAACATTGCGTGAAGCAAATTCAAGTGACATTCAAAATGAGTATCTTGAAATTCAGTATGTGAACTATCTGGAATTCTAACCAGTAGTACAGTCGAAGCTCAGCGACCACGTCGGGAATTCCAAAATGTTGTCGTAACTAGACTGAGCTGGTCACTTCAGACGAGAATGGTCGGGCTCTCAGAGCTGACAACGTACGGGGTTTCGTATAGGTGCATGGTTTGTAACTACTGAGAGCGGTCGCTCACAAGAGTGGGTTCTCAGAACCGACAACGGGCCGTTTCGTAAAGGTGCATGGTCCGCGTAACTACAGCTGGTCGCTCACGAGAGTGGTAGCAAGGAGAGCTTCGACTATATTAATTAAACTTAGCAAATAATATAACCCCATGCATGATTCTCTCGGTATCAAAGGTGACTAACCTTGAAACGAGTGTATTTAGCTGATTCAAAAATTATTGTCGGTATCAGGTACTCAAGCCTATGCAACCAGATCGAAAGGAAATATGGCACTAAATGTTACGCTTTGTCGATCTTAATGATGGTGACTCAGTAGCCTTACAATTGCGTGCGCCTTTTTCGGTGTAAAAAAGAACAAATAATAAATAGATTTCGTATGACTGTACCGACAACTTGCGGTACAGACTATTGCTCTAAGTCTTCTTTGAGACGTTGATTGAGCCGGAAAGATCGACAATCAACTGGAGGTTGAAAAATAGCATTTCAAACAGATTTCTTTACTGTCACTACTGATGTCATGTAAGATTCTTCAAATAAATAAAGTCAGATTTTTTTGCCAGTCAGTACAACCACGTGATCGTAATCCTGCAAAGGGCCTATTGAGAATCAGAAAAAAATGGAACTGACCCCTAGAAAATTCAAAGGAGTAAACTCCTTGCACAGAAACTAAGGATGCGTTCGATTGACCCTATTCCAGAATAGGAATACACGGAATAAACACTTGGATGCTTTTATTTCAGCACATTTAAAATTCCAAACTGTTCCTTGTAACTTTATTATAACACAACAAGGAATTGTTTCATTTTACAGTGGACAGTAGCTGCGTGAGAGCGATTTAGGGATGTTATACCGTGTATTCCTATTCTGGACTGAATAAGGTCAATTGAAGAAGAAGGAAACGAGAAATAAAACTTACTTAAAAAAATAAACGATCAGAGCACAGAGCTCATATAATTACAGAGAGACAGGACAACTAAGAAAGAAGGCGTCAAGATGGAACCTCACACAAAGTCGACCACTGAAGAAAGAAACTAGAATCCCCCTACTGAAATGAATCACCACCGAATAAAGACGAAGAAACACGAAGAAATGAAACTTTGTTTCAGAATAAGGAGATGCCTAGCTAGCATCCTGCACAAAGCAACACTGACTGAGATAGACACTCGTTCTCTGCTAAAGGGGTCAATTGCAGATTGAAAAATAAAAAAAATGAAGAAAATGAACGGCGTTTATTTTGGCAATTTGTTTTCTAAAATGTGAAATGGGATTTGAAATTTACCTTCCCAAAAGTTGACAGCAATATTTTCAATCTATTTTGATATATTCGTATTTTTCATCATTTTTGTAAAGTATGTTACTGGTAACGTAAGTTACATTTTGAACCTTTTAATACAATTTTGGCTAAGAAAGATTTAAGTGTTGGTTTCCATATTGATTTCCGCGAGTATAGTTACTCTCCTTTATACACCAGATGCGTTTGTTTTAGTTTCTGAATAAGCAGCTTTGAGAACTGAACATGGTAACGTGTTACACGAACAAAAAGCGACACTCGAGTGAAGGCTAGAAAACAGTCTCCCATTTTAGAACAAAATCAAAATTTTACTAAAGTACTTCTCCATAAGAAAGTTATATAAATATAGGTGATTTGCGCATAAAAAGTAACCATGAACGATTTAACCAGCATATCTTATTCTGAACGTTGTGTGCGAAGTAACGTATGTTACAAAATCGTGAGACAAAACAAAATGCGCTCGTTCGCTTTGAAAATTACATTTCTCTATCAAATGAACGTTTTCGTCTTATTACACTTGGACCTTTTGCTGGATTATAAAGGTTAGAATATATTCGTAAT
The DNA here is from genome assembly GCA_033675265.1 of Actinostola sp. cb2023. Taxonomy (NCBI): domain Eukaryota; kingdom Metazoa; phylum Cnidaria; class Anthozoa; order Actiniaria; family Actinostolidae; genus Actinostola; species Actinostola sp. cb2023. The sequence goes on along the minus strand of JAUJYZ010000683.1, from coordinate 38,277 downwards.
TTACGCGATATTTGAAATTGTTTTTCAAAGAATAGCCGTGAGACACGAGGTTTTCACATATTAATCTGCCAGACAAAAAGTTGGGGAAATAAATTACAATTACCAACACCCTGGTGAATTTATTATTATTTAACTACACATACACTAGGGATTTGGAAAAAAGACATAAACGTTTAATGTGTGGTGGTCATGAAATACTGGGTGTGTTTAATGTATGGTGGTCATGAAATACTGGGTGTGTTTAATGTATGGTGGTCATGAAATACTGGGTGTGTTTAAAGTTAGGAGACATGATTTTAACCGAATTGACCCTTTTAGCAGAGAATGAGTGTAGACTGACCCGGCTGTCGTTCCTACTTCTTCGAGCGAGAATTGGGACGACATGGTCCAGAGCTGAGCATGATGACTGAAATTCTAGCTATTTCCCGTTACCGATAAGAGGCACAACTGAAGAAGACTGAAACCAAGTCGCTTGTATAAAGAAGGTGAACTGGAGAAATACGTACCACGAAACACTCACGACTCGACTCACATGATCACTTGATGGGAACAACATTTCCCCCAATAAAACACAGAGAAAAAGAGGAATGCAAAAAAGGTCAGTTTGTAATAGTTTTATTTAGTGTTACCTATGTACAAAGTTGAGTATTATTCACAAAATCTACCATTTGTTCGGCTTAGCTGCCGGACTACCTTGCGAGAAGAGGTTATTTTCTACTCCAAAGTCTTTTCTCGTGTTCAGCTGACAAGTCATGACATACTGATTAGCCATCGGTCTTGACTCGTGCCGCCGTTTTCTGTTATATAATCTGAGACCCCGCGATCCACACTACTCCGTGAAAACGTTACTTTCTTATGCATTTTTACCGAGCGTCCACTAATAAAACGATATCGGAGACGTTTATCTATGAAAACGGAGGTTTTCGAAACGCTTTCCTAAACGGAAGCTTGAAAACGCAGGTCTATGATTTTAGATTTTGAAACTTCCTCACGACCACTGACCTCTACACACCGGTCACAAAAGTTCGTCCCGAGGTGGCCGTTGTGGAACGGTTCGACTGAAAAGTCAATAACGTATTTATAAAAACATTGCTTAAACTGATGCGTTCTCGAAAGCACTGTACCGGGGGGGAAAAGCACGCTTTTCAAATCTATTCGTTGTAAATTCAACACGCGCGCGCTCTTCAAAAAAATTCCGCGTTGGAAATTCTTTTGGACGTTTCTAATCAGTAGTCCCCTTCCTTGCGCCATCTTGAAAGGTAGCCGTGCATGCCTTTGCATTGAAGCGAGACCAACGGTGACCTTGCAATGGTAGAGATCTTTTTAACACCTTGAACAATTATTTACATGTCTCTAGGTCACCGTTGGTCTCGCTTCAATGCTAAGGCACGGCTACTTTTCAATACGGCGCAGGGAACTGTGAAGGGAACTTCTCTTGGAACTATCGGAGGACTTTGCTCACAGTCATCTACTTAATTACTAGATATTCGGCAGTTTGACTAAAACCGCCGGCAGTATTTATCACAATTCTATATTCATGGTATATACAATTTCCTTAAATTCAGGTTGAAACTTTATAGCTGTCTGATGGAAAGAGGAATTGATCGATTACTCTGCAAGTGGTTTATTTGGAAGAAGGTAGGTGGTGGATACCAGGGTATACACGAGGTGTGAACATGTAGAAGTATAGTATTTATAGATGCAGAACTGAAAACTGCACGAATGACATAAAATCAACACAATTAAAAAAAACCGGTACGTAACGGTTCTTCTCTGCAAAGCCATGGAGAGGGAGGGGCATGGGGATATTGGTGTGGGGGAGTTAAATTTTATGGGTGGGTATCTATCTATCTATCTATATCTCTATTTATTCTATTTATTAGTTTATCTATACACTCAGTTCTTTGCAAAAATTATGTCATATCCAAACATATCAACATAACAGGTGCATTATGGGAATACTATTTCAGAGATTTCCTGACAGGATATGCAGCAGAAACTTAGAAACAACAAACATAAGACCAAATCAAACATGCCGTAAATATTTCTACCAACTTTGCTAGCGTCAACCTAAGGGGCAATTTCCGATTATTCAATTACCCATACTGCACCCTATATAGGTTGATATGTTTGGATATGACAAAAAAAGTAAAAGTAAAGTAAAGCAACCTTATTTAACGTCGGTAACTCGTAACAGTAATTCAACTGACAAACCTGAGGCCGACGGTGCGCACTTTACTCCCCTCTTTCTATCAGTGCTCCGTTTTACGGGTAATTAAAGCCGCACGTTCGCAAAGGGCTGTTTATATACAGTATATTAAGTATATGTACATTTTAAGCTCAGAAGGATTTTTATGTGTTACTGTCACTAAATCTTTATCTTGCTATCGTGCTACGCGGGTCGATACGCGGCCATCTTTCTTGTTATGGTTTAAAAGTCTTGGGTTTGTGCCACAATGTTTTCCATGATGTCTGAAATACGAACGGTGCCGATAAGAGGGACAAAGAAGAGCTCTTCCACGATGGACCTGTCGATGGCTCGAATGGATGGCAATCTGAGCAACACTTTAGCGAATCTTTCTGGTTGAGTGGGGAACTTTGTGTCCACATAGCGCTTGAAGGCAGAGTGTGATTGCTCTTGCAAACTGTCTATGTGTTTGGGATCTGTAACTTGAGCATGTGGATCTGCAAGAGAGTAGGGGGAGAATCACAGGCAGCCCTACCATTTCTTCCTAGGCTAAAGGTGCGGACACACGGTGCAACATTTCGTGCAACATTCCCTGCAACATGTATTGTTGCAGCGTATGTCCACCTCTGTAACATGTTGCGCGCAATGTTGCAGAAGTAGAATCGAGTCCTACTTCTGTAACATTGCGAGCAACAAATTACGTCGTATTAGCGCGCGCTAGTCAATTGCGAGCAATCAGTTTCATGGGTGGACACACGCTGCAATAAAATTGCCAGCAATATTGCACGCAATGTTGCACCGTGCACCTTTATAATAAATAAAATGATATTCGTATGCGCGCGTTTATTTATGATGGGTTTTCTGTGGTAGGGCGCGCGAAATAGGTATTATGTTGGGCTCCCTATATGTGATTGTAATTGGGTATGGAACGAGCAAACGAGGTTAATAAGATGCTTAAATGGCTTGTTTTCTTGTCTTGTAAAATTTTGTAGGTCCGTACGGGAAGTTATGGACCGTAAAGTGACCAATCACAATTCACCAATTTGATTTGCCAAGGTAGGTTATAGCACCTATAGGTAAGTACACTAGATGAGCTTGTGGCCCCATAATCTAATATAAATACAACTGTATGCTCTTCAACAAAATATATCGCACAATCAGGCGCTTCCCTAAGGCAGTTTTATTTGTAATTTAGTGTGGAGCTCTTTAAAATTGGTGATCACGTAGAAAAAATTAGAACAATCTTGGTTACATACTGAAAATCCTAAAACGCTTATGAATTTCGATTCTATTTTCGGCAATCTTTACGTTTTTGGAGTTGTTCGCTAAACTTTAAATCATCTTCAAATCACTGAAATGATAATTGCCAGAACTGAACACCTTTGAACAATGCAATTCTTTTTAAAAGCAAACAAGTTCTGATTAACGGCTCAAAATCGCCGGCTTTCAAGTTCAAATCCGCTCTACTTCTTACGCAAGTCGCTACTAAGCCAATGTTATCGATGAAATTAGATAAGACGGAAAGACTGAATGATACGTCTCATTCATTCTGCATCAATTACTGTTGTCATTGTTGTTCTAATGCTAGAGGAAGCAGTTACCTGAATTAAAAAGAACAATTGCCTTGAGGTATGCATACTCCATAGGATCCATTTCCAGCCTGCCAAAACTGAACACAAAATCCTTCACAATCATGATTTTTTCAAACATGGACAACTTTCCGGCGGGAAGCGCAGAACAAGACCCTTTTGTTTGGTATTTCTGTTTGTCAGATCTGCAGTTGCACAAGTAAGCAGAGGGGAGAACGGGAAGCTTTCGATACACTGTGCCACCCCGAGCAGAAAGATCTCTGGCCACGATTTCTGTAACAGGGCAACCTGGTCTGCTTTCTTAAGACTTCGGAACGTACTGATACTTCGGCTCCAGTCAACCGACACGAACAGAAGCCTTGTGGCAAACTCGTAGATGTATTCCATTGAGAAAGTAGGAACAGCCAGTGAAGGGATGTACAGTTTGAACTCGGCATGTTGCGGGCCCAGAATGCCTACTATCTCTGGGAAAGTGTTGGGTGGTGACAATGGGTCGCTGGGCGACAAGACTGGCGGAATTGGCGGAATGACCGGCGTGAAAGTCTCATTCTCACAGGAATTGTAGCCTTTGGTTTGTTCTTGAGGCGCGATGTGGTTATTCGGTGCTGACATTGTGGATGTCATCAGAGGTTTTCGTTCGCACTGAACAGCTGTTTAAACAACAAACGAAGATTTCGTTAGTTCAGAACTTCATCAACCAGTGATCCATTTTACGACCTAGCTTGAGGAATAAAACAAATGATGGCTCCAACTGACCAAAAAAAAACACTCTAACTTTATGATGTCATTGTCTTCTTTCTAAGTCTATTCTCACTACACCCATCTTTGTCGGCTTGCTGCCGGTCCTCGTGAAGCCGGACCACCGGAACTTGGGCGAATTTCCAGCAAACCTCTGGCCGATGGACTTCAGTTGATGCTGAGGCACGACTTTTTTTGCGTCGCATTCACATTCACTCACTAGCTCTAATCAGTGTTCTTCAGTTCTTGTTTTAAAAGTGCACGAAGCTCCCAGACAAATTATAATAGAATTTATAAATTTGCAATTGCGCTTCACACACATTCACTAAGGAAAGGAAAGGATTCTCATTTACATAGCGCACTTTTTCTATGTGTATATAATCACATACGCTTTACAAAGCTCCTATACGCCTATGCGCCTATACGCCTATACTCCTATACTCCTATACTCCTAATACTCCTAATACTCCTATACTCCTATATACTCCAATACTCCTATATTCCTATACTCCTATACTCCTATACTCCTATACTCCAGAGTCCTATACTCCTATACTCCTACTCCTACAACTATTCTCCTACTCCTACTCCTATACTCCTACTCCTATACTCCTAATACTCCCATACTCCTATACTCCTATACTCCTATATACTCCTAGCTCCTATACTCCTACTCCTACTCCTATTCCTACATTCCTATACTCCTACTCCTATACTCCTATTCTCCTACTCCTTTTGACTCCTACTCCTATACTCCTACTCCTATACTCCTACTCCTATACTCCTACTCCTTTGACTCCTACTCCTATACTCCTATACTCCTACTCCTATACTCCTGCTCCTATACTCCTGCTCCTACTCCTATACTCCTACTCCTATACTTCTACTCCTACTCCTTTGACTCCTACTCCTTTGACTCCTACTCCTACTCCTATACTCCTATACTCCTATACTCCTATACTCCTATACTCTTACTCCTATACTCTTACTCCTATACTCCCATACTCCTACTCCTACACTCTTACTCCTATTCTCCTACTCTTACTCCTATACTCATACTCCTCTACTCCCATTCTCCTATACTCCTACTCCTTTGACTCCTACTCCTATATTCCTATACTCCTATACTCCAACTCCAACTCCTATATACTGCATATCTGTATATGTCAAGCAAGTTCACATATTTACGTACCATCTTGGATCATTCCCGCTGTAAAGCACTTCTCCAGACGGCATCTCTGACAACGATTTCTTTGCACCTTATCGATGACACAGTTCCCTTTGGCCCTGCATGTGTAGATGAGCTTCTTCCGAACACTTCGTTTAAAAAAACCTTTGCAGCCTTCACATGCAATGACTCCATAGTGCTTTCCAGTGGCTCGATCATCGCACACTCGGCAGTCACCCCAATATGACTGCTTGGCGAGGAGGTTGGATGTTCTGATAAGTTGGAGAGGAGGTTCTCTTGCATAACCGTTCGTTATGTGATCTGGGGAAGAAGAAGTGGGGGACGCACGCCAGGTATCTGATGATGAAAAACATCAATTTCTTTAGAAGAGGAGAGAGTATTTTGGGGGGGAAGGGGGACTTGTATCTTTTAGGGTTTAAAATAAGCGATTATTTATCTTTTAGGGTACGAAATTAATATTTTGAACCTCCCTCTTACTTTGGTATATATTAGGATGTCGAAAACAGTATTTTATTAGTCGAATACTAAACCCCGCAAACAGTGCGTTAAGGTTTATGTATGGTGTCTTTTGGGTGTTAAAAAACTATGCGCCACTACCATTAAATGAAAACACTTGCGGTATCTTTTAGGGGTATTTTTGAAAGACGAGCATCCCGATACTTTTATACGGGAGACCCCCCGGGTATTTTGCTAACATTCACACATTTACAATACCCGTCCACACAGAATCTGTATTGTAATATGCGTCGTTTTCAAAGACTGCTGCACATGCTATAAAAGTTTGATATGATGGCTGTGTATTCTATAATTGTTCCAATTTCTTTAAGTTTTGTAAAACTACAAAAAAAGTAACGATGAAATCGATCAACGTTTCGACATATCTTCTTGGCATCATTGTCAAAGTGTAATTTCAACTAGACGCTTGGTTCAAGCGCTCACTCGTGCCCTGGTGCAATTGAGTACTTGGGGTACACCGTATCATGAACGACCACATGAACGATCAAAAGATCAGTATGCTTTTTCTATTTGAGTGGTAATCACAGGTATAGCCCAAGCTGACTGTTTGTGTTGAATGTATGTGGTTTATATCGTGTGAAAGATGGAATCTTGATGATTTGGGTACATTTTTTGCAATGTATTTTCTTTCGAGCATCCTTATTTTTCTGCTCTTATATAAAGCACGTGTAAGTCGCCTCACTGGAATTCTGCTTGGTTCTCCACAGGCAGCCCAAGCTGTGATCTTGTGAATAATTGTAGAGAATGTATGTGATATTTACTGCATGAGCGGCCGTGTTGTATCGGTAGCCGTATAGATCCGAGCCGTAGGCGAGGATCTATATCTCCGATACAACACGGACGCTGAATGGCTTCTAAACCTCCATCCCAATTTACCTTGATTTAAAACAGCATTACACGAAATCTAAGCAAATAACACAAGAAAATTACAGAACTTTCTTGTAAAGGTACTTTTGACGTCACTGTCATGCGCAGGATACACCTAAAGTCATCCCACATTGGAAATAGCTTTTGTATTTGTAAATAGGAAGCCGTAATGATATTCGTAACTTGCTGTCGGTGCTATGCAAAGGTCAATGATACGAGTAAATGAGACCTTTGCATGACTTGTGTCAGTTCTATATCACTGATATAGAACTGACGATGAATAAAACATTAGTGTTGTATCAGTGATACATACTCTGATGAATAAAACATCAGTGCTGTATCAGTGATACAGACCTAATGAATAAATTTTATTCATCAGAGTCTGTATCGGGGTATACAGGTTGGATCAATTGCTCATGAATTATTAATGAGGTTTAGAAGTAGAATTACAAAATAACGTATAATGGCACTTACGTTGTCAATAAAGGACTGAAAATTCACCACAGCGTTGATAATTTACTGTTCTATTGCCCTGATGTGTTCCGGAATCAGCCGACTTGAACCAGCGATGATAAAGTCGGCCGATCTCCGGAATCAGCCGACTTCATCATCGCTGGTTCGGCTCGGTTCGGCACGTGTTCCGAAGAAAGTTCGTTGAAACCGAATACGTGGAATGTCAAAGCTGTTGGTGCCACGGCTAGTCACAAGCAAGGTTGACTTCGAATTGAGTTCAATTCACGACTTTAAAAGCGAGTAGGTCAGTGATGAACCGATTGGATGTGTGCTAGGGGAATGTGAGAACGAGATTATGTGAAAAAATTGCGAACATTTCAAATTTTTGTAGGTTTTTCGAGGCCTCGAAGATCGCCGTAGCCAAGATTCGGCGTCCGTAGTTTCCAGCCTTCTCTTCCTTTACAAGAAGAGGGAGAAAAAAATTAAAAACGGCCTAAAACGCAAAACTAACACATCAGGGCAATAGAACAGTAAATTATCAACGCTGTGGTGAATTTTCAGTCCTTTATTGACAACGTAAGTGCAATTATACGTTATTTTGTAATTCTACATACATTCTCTACAATTATTCACAAGATCACAGCTTGGGCTGCCTGTGGGTTCTCTATCACGAACTGCATGGTAGTTTAATGGTATTTGGTAGTTGTATCTACTATTTATATACCCCATTCACACCAAACCTTGTTTAGTTAAACTAAGTTTATTCTCGCTTCTATCTAATACGGTTATAATAAATAAACTTTGCATACAGTCAATTGCAAAAATTCTGGCCGCTACGAAGTATCAGTATATCAATATATCAGGTGCATTATGGGTAATTAAATAATCGAAAATATCCCTTAAAGTGGGTTAACGCCAGCAAAGTTGGTAGAAATATTTAGTATAATGTTTATTTCAGTCTTACGTTTGTTGTTTGTCAATTTTGCTTCATTTAATAGTATTAGTGATGCACCCGATATATTGATATATTGATATACCGTGGCGGCCAGAATTTTTGCAAATGACTGTATCGTGATCTACATGTTTTTATTGATATAAACTGTGAATCCTTCTCATCAGTATTGACAGATAATTCGCTTGCTTTCTCAAATATATCACAATCATAACTGTTTAAGCTTATAAGTAGGTAGGTAGCACAGCAATAGCATGCATAAACTTGTATGACAACAATAGCAACACTCATGTGAGTCGAGTCGATCATGACACAAATAATGCAAAGTAAAGTCCACTTCACCTTCGTCGGGAAACATCGTGGGTTGCTTCCAGCCATCCAGATTGTAGTTCATCAACGGTTTGTATAATAAAGGCTTTCATTCATAACATATTGATCGTAATTTATAAGTTTGGCATTGCTTAAGCTTATAACTTTGGCATTCGCTTTCATCGCATTCAAGGCTTTCATAACATGTTGATCGAGTATAACTTTGGCTTTCGTCGTTTTCAAGGCTTTCATAACATGTTGATCGTTTATAACTTTGGCCTTCAAGGCATTCAAGGCTTTCATATAGAGGAAAAAAACAGAAGACGAATCTTGACTTTCTTCATCGATCGACACTACAAAACGTCGCTACAACGTCGACGATCGCTGCAACCTAGTCTCGTGGTCTCGTTCCCAGTCCCACTCGATTGCAGAACGCGACACCGAACAACAACAAAAATACGGCCTGTATTTTATACCTCGTGCGGCCTTTGGCCTAGCACGAGTAATAATAATAACACACCTACAAAAAATACTCGTTTCTGATTGGCTGATTGACTGTGGATTTTTTCTTAATACCGTGCAATTAATTAATTGCACGGTATTAAGAAAATTGCACATGTGCTATTTTATTATTTGTGGTTGTGATTGCATTACGCGCGATTTGCTACTATAAAGAAACTCGTATTTTTTGTAGGTGTGTTATTAATAGGAAATACCACTTAGTTCTCGAAGAATTAATGAAAAATACCGCACGAGTGGTATTCAACCACTTTCATCAAATACAAGTGGTATTTTTCATTAATTCTTCTCGAACTGTGGTATTTCCTATACTAATAATAATAATCATCATCATCATCATAATAATCATAATCATAATAACAATAATAATATTAATAAGTTCTTATATAGCGCATTTCACATTGTCTCAATGTGGCTTTACAACCAATGGAATACTTTTTCGGGGGCTACATATGATAGGCGCCCATGGCAGCCGAGCAGCTTACAATCATGAGGAGTATATGGTATATGTGTGGCCTGTCTTCGTCGCGCCTATACGAGGTGCATAGGGCCTCATGGTGTATATATACACAGCATATGTACATCCTTAATCAACTACTTCCTGCTTTACATTGCGTCTAGATCAGTTTGAATGTCTTGTTGTTCGCGAGTTTACCTCCTTTCAATTCCCTTCACCCTGAGGTTTTTTTATGGGACACAATGAAGTGGCATCGCTTTGAATCACACTCAACAACTCAATTGGAAATTGAACGCCTTTTCGACAGCAACGACAGAGCATTTGGTACTAGTTTTCGCGATCATGTCCTGAGATTGCTGGGCAACAATGTTGCGCGACAAGTTGCACGATTTTGTTGCTCGTATTACTGCACCTATAATTACAAGTGACACTGAAAGGTAATGCCGTCCAACTGAACTGACGTCAAGCATGAGTAATTTATCGTTCTTGGGCGTCTTTTTCCGCAAAGTTTCATCAACATTGTTTATACTTCTTTTCATATTTAATTCCCGCCGACCTTTGTTGGGGAAAATGAAGTCAAAAGTCCATTGTTTCGAACCTCTATTGCCAAATAGCGACACGCACTGATCAGTTATTTTTCATATGTCGCAAAGCTTCTAGACTCCACGTCTAAACACGGCTGCTTCCCGCTCTGTTATATATTAACGACAACATATCAGGCCAAGGTCACGAACATCATGTTAACTTTACGCTCCACGAAATATTAATAACAATGACTCGGCACATTCTTAATGTGGTGCTGCATGCTGAAGAGTTTGTCTTCTGCGTATTACAATAATAGAAACGTGCGTAAAAGGGCGAGCACAGTTGCCGCAGAATGACAAAATGGGCTCAGTCCTGAAAGGAAAGTCGACAAAAACTTCAGTGAAAGTTTGGCAGAACAACTGATCCACGCAAGAACAGAGGCATGACTCGGAGCACGTCCATCAAATTTGTCTTTGAAGAATAATTTAGAGTATTGTAACGTTATGACCTAAACTGAAAATCAATTCAAACTTGCCAAAGTTTCGCTTTTTTTCATTTACACCAAATCGTGCTAAGTCAGTGGAATATGCCACTGTTTCAGTTGGCAAGCTGACGTTAAAGTGTATTGAGTCAAAGTCTACTGACAAATTGGAACATAAGTGTCCATTCAAAATAATACTGAGTCATTATGAAGCAGTGGTGAATAAACCGGAACAGAAAGAGAGTTTTTTTAGGAGTCACACACCCTTCTGAACTAATTTATATACCGGTATAACAATCAGGTTTTGGTGTTTGAGACATCGAAGTGGTGATGTGAGTTGAGTATCAACAAGTCAGTCTACATGTACAAAGATTTCTGATGTTGTTTAGTTGGCTAAAACACACGTCACATGCAGTAAGAGTTGTCTCAAGCTCAAAGTACCTCAAAGCTCAGACAAGTCTTCTTCAGGAGCTGCAGTAGAATAATACTTTCAGGAGCCACTTATCAATCAGAGAAAACTAGTTGAAACTGTAGATTAATCAGTGCTTCAAGACGGTTATTTAAAAAACCTAAACCACTAGTGAGTTGCTGTACTGGATGTCCATATGTATCATGTAGTAGCTTGTTTCTAAACTGACTGAACTCAACGAAGACTTCCATGCGATTTAAATTGAAGAATTTGTTTAGCACTATGAATTTGAATTGGATTTTTAATATGTCCAAATTTACAATTCAGTACAATCGTTTTCCCTCAGTTTCTTGTGTTGAAGCAGGTTATGTTTAAAATTGATTTTCCTTAGTTATAACCCTGAACCGTGTGCTCATGTTTCCGGCTTGAGTCGGACTGCTGGAACTACTGATTTTACAACTAACCACACCAAAACAAGCTTTAAAAGGGTTCCAAGATGTTTTGTCAGGCAAAATACAGTATCAGATAAACATGTGTCTTTTTCAGGACCTATCAGACTCGGTGAGGTTTTTGAACAATCTGAAGTACCCTAAAATACACTACATTTCAGTTATCTCTCTGCGCATCTTTATCGAAAATCTGGCCGAAAAGGAAGGAACAAAGTAGCGCGGCGCTGTTCAACATAACTTCAAGTGAATTTTAGCTGTGGGAAAAATGAGGCCGTGAACGGAAAACCCAGCAAGATGAAGCATACAGTGGTAGCTGGCAGGAACCGCACGGTCGACTCAAGTTACCGCTAGTCTCCTTTCTCTGTCGTTTTCTTTGTCGTCACGCAACGAAAACAGCTACGAACTGAGGAGACTACAGTGAAACTGACTTTTATATTTGTTGAATACAATTTAAAATGTGTTTTCTTTAATATTAATTCTCGTTCAAAAGTGACTGAAATATCAAACATATAATTAAACATAGTACACTTTGTGATGGTCGAGGATCAGAATTCATAACTCATTTCCAAGTACATTTTATCCTCTATTAATGTCGTTACAGCTCTGATGTAATGTAGATTCAAGGACACTTCTTTAAACTTATTTAATGCTAACGTTTTGACTGATCGTATGATTATTTTGGGGTAAAGTTGAACTGTTCCAGTACCGTGCCGGATGTCAAGTCCGTAAATTTTAATAGATCAGTGAGATTCAGTCAGTTTCACATCTCTGAGTCCAGCAATTAGCGTTCAAAATATATAACAGAACTCAACTGACACTTTGGACAATGATGTAAAAACATTACGAGGAATAATACATGGGATGTGTTATTAAAACCATAGTCTAAGAATCATAGGCATACCGTTAGCAGCAAGTTATGAACTTCAATCTAGAATTTCATTCATTCGTAAATTTTGAATTTGTATTTAAATCATTTCACGATATGTCCCAGTTTCTTGTTGCTGAAAAGGATATACCCTGAAAACTCTGCAACAACTGAAATATATGCGTGTGCATGTTTGCACCATGGCCGAAGTCACGACAAATTTGTAGATATTTACTTACCGGTCATAGTTCAAATAATTAATGGTACATCACAACGTACGGTGCAGCTATGGAAGGACAAGAGTCTGTGTGGAAATGTTGTCTCTTCGTCTGAGTCAAACACAAGCTAAAGATAGAATGTTTTAGTTCGATAGGAAGAGAAAAGGTGCTGATAATTCTAGAGAAAGCCTATTCTTTCCTTCATCTTTGAACCTTGCTTTGAACTATGGTTGACTGGTGTTGTTATTATTAGACTAGCCAATCAGCGACGGCGAAGGTTCTGACTCAGGGAAAAATCGCCAGACGGCTTATAAACTCACGTTCCACCTCACGTGTATATTGATTTCTTAACACGTTTTACAGACGCTTGCGTGCCGGTACCCTGGGTTCCAGAGGCCGGCTTTCTTTCGGCCTCAATTATCCGGCATCAATTCCCCGGCATCAATTCCCCGGCATGATCAATTCCCCAATTCCCCGGCATCAATTAACCGGCATCAATTCCCCGGCATCAATTCCCCGGCATCAATTCCCCGGCATCAATTCACCGGCATCAATTCCCCGGCCTAAAAACAGCCTCTGTATTAAAAACCATGGTAGCGTGCCGGTGGAAACGACATGGAAATCGATTATTCAGAAATACTATAATTGTCACAGTATAATTGCCCTAGGCCATTATGACGTAACGGCTTATTTATGAGGGGGACAGAATCGTGAAGAACAATAGAAATTTGAACTAAATCTGCTCTGCTGAGGTTCGCTTGATTTCAAATTGGCTAGTTTCCAGATATTATGTTCATCGATACTTTTCCCACAATATTTACTGTGTTTGGTGACTTTTATCGCTTTCAGATCGTCTGTAAAATACATTTATTTGGGAAATCCTTTGTGTTGTTGCTATTTTGTCCCCCTCTAGCGACCATGATCCTTAGCGTTTAAACAATAGATTGTTTTGATTTGACGTCATAGTGGTATAGGGCAATTGGTTTATTCAAATATGCACTGAAATTAATGATTTGATTAAAAATGTTTATAATTGTATCTCATATGGCATGTCGAACCACAGGCAGCCCAAGCAATACATTTGACTGGTGGGCTAATTTTTCAAAACCCGCTCTAAAACGGCTAAAAACCAGCCAGAATGATGTTAAATAGCATTAACAACAACACAGGACCAAGGTATGTTTAAATTTATTAAAACAAAAATACGTATTTTTCGCCCCAAACATTCACTGTAAATCACGTTCGTACACTCCACAAATGTATTATATTGCTTGGGCTGCCTGTGGTCGAACCACAGCTGAGCCCAAGCTGGATAAGTTTACATCGTTTTATATGCCGGAGAAAAATTATATTTGACCTAAAAATTGAAATGAAATGCTCATTTGCATGTGTTGTGATTACTTGGTGTGATTGTGTGCGACAAATTTATTTCAATTTAATTTATTTCAGGTACGTCAAATCAGTAATTAGTATAATTTTTCCACTTTCCTATATAACTGATCGGTTAGAAGAATTCAATACTAAATTTAGTATTAAAATAAAGTATTAGTAAAAAAAAAAGGAAATAAAATTCAGTATAAACTGAGTATGGATAAAGTGTTAGTTCATTTGATTTGGATTTTTAATAAGAATCAAAGCGGAATTATTTGTTGAACTCAAGTCTAATTGGACCGCAGGGGAATGGAACGGGAAAAAAAAACGAAAAGCAAAACGAAATGGAAAAGGAAAAGGAAAGCAAAAGCGAAAACAAAAACTAATTCAAAAAGCGTAAACAAAAACGAGAAGCAAAACGAAAAGGAAAACGAAAAGGAAATTAAAACAAAAGCGAAAAGGAAAAAAAACGAAAAGCAAAACGAAAATGAAAATGAAAAGCAAAACGAAAGCAAAATGAAAATGAAAACCAAAATCAAATCGAAAAGCTAGCATCAACAAAAACGAAATGCAATGCAAAAACGAAAAAAAAGAGCGAAATTAAAAACCAAAACCGAAAACCCGGCAAAACCGAGTACGTACTAAGACCGGCTGTGAGGCGAGGAGCTTATTTTAGTATGAATTGAACGACTGCTTATCCAGAGTAGTTGTTCTATTTTTGATATTTTTATAAGTACAACTACTGATAGACCTGTTTTCAGAAACGGTGTCCTATATGAATAGTAAAATGAAAATAGGAATAATTACCGCTGCATGTAATAACATAAACACAAAGCATATTACTCAATTAATCAGAAATAAATGGGTCGACCTCCGAAATAGAACTGTACTGAGTTGCCAAGTTTCTGCTATCAACGATACAGATGGTGAACAATTATTTCCCGAGGTGGAGGTGAGCTAGTAGTGGTGGATATTTACTGAGCCGCGAGTCCACTCCCATATACACCTATTTCAAATAACGTTGTCGCGTTCAAAGCAACAAGCGTCAAGCCAAGACCGAAGTGAATGCTGGTTATGTGCTGACAATTATTTAAATCACCGAATTGTTTTTACAAGGACTATAATTAACAAAATGTGAACATTTCCACGTGCTTGTTTGCATGTCACACTTCGTTCCATAGAAAATAGGTCTGATTTGAATAATTTGCCAACACAAAACCAGCATTCATTTCGGTCTTGGCTTGACGGTTGTTGCTTTGAACGCGACAACGTTATTTGAAATAGGTGTATATGCCATATAGGTATATGTGCCCCCGAACAGGGTATGGTTTTTGAACCTCCAGATCCTTAAATTGGGTACCATATTTTACTTTTTCACCATAAAATAAAATATTCGATCTTTAATTTGGGTACACTTTTTTTATTTTGACTAAAAAATCCGCTTAGCATAACAGCCAGCGTTTGTACTTCTGATATTAGCGATTTCCAAAGGAATACTATTAACTTTTTCCTTAAAATGGGTCTATATTTCAGTGACAAATCCTTGGAAAGGGTATGAATTTTCCAATTCTTCATCCTTAAATAGAGGTTTCGACATCCCGGGGGCACACCCCTATCCTAAATTTCCGGGAGTACCCCCCCCCCCCCCCCCGGTGCAGCTCGCTCAGTAATGATCCTGTTATTCTTGACACTGAGTTTTTTGTTTGTTTATCACATGATTCATACCAGAATCATGGGTCGGTAATAATGGTTCTGATATCATGTTTCATTTCAATTTGAGCGCCAAATCACGGCTGAAAAATCGGGTTAAAAAATATATTTTCGTCTTTTCTACCGTTTGTTCTGCCTTACAAACTGTTATGACCGCCAAGTAGAGAGACCATACACTTGACGAAGTATGGTTTCATCTTAAATAACTGAAAATAATAATTCCCTCGTAGCCTAACCAAACGGCGAAAAAGACGATGTTTTATGGACAAGCAAAGAGAGCAAAGAATGACAAGATTTTCAAGCAGACCCGCGTACAGTGGAGCAATTGACATTACATATAGCTTACAACGATACTCGCTTGAAATATAACCCCAAAAAATGACCCAAGCCGCTTGAAAATTACCTAGTGTGAACACAGCCTCTATGGTCTAAAAAACAACAACCGAGTAATTATAACAATCAGCTACAATAAGTAATAGACCTCTGATCTTTAGCTTGTATGCAAATTGCCCATTTCAGATCATGTGATGTAAACATGATATTCTCTGGAGAATTGTTCCTTTATATTTCTGAAATTTATTCGTTCATATTGAAAGGACTAATTCTCCAGAGAACACCATGTTTACATCACATGATCTGAAATGGGCAATTTACATACGATGCTAAAGAGGTCTATTACAACAATTGGCCATTACAAAAAAGAGCAGGGGACTGGGAACGAGTTTATTAGAATTAATGTAATTACGAAATTAAGTTATGACATGAAACAACATGTTGAAATTATCATATGTGCAAAGTTTGATGTGATTTGAGTGAATTCTGTCGGAATTATAAACTTTTGAAAATTTGAAATTTTACAGTGAATGTATGGTTTGGGTAGACAACGCAAAAAAATACAGAGTTTGTATGGGAAAATGTACATCTTTGATGCCCTCTACATCAATATTAAGCCAAAGTTCACCAAACTTTCCAGATTAGCTAAGTTTGATCTGCTATGTCAGAAAATGATGCCCATTTTTGCTAGTTTCTTATTGAATTAGTTTTACGGACTTGGTCCCAGTCCTCTGCTCTTTTTTGTAATGGCCAATTGGCTATGACTGCTTGGTTTTCTTTACAGCCGTTTTCTCTTGTGATCAAAAGAAAACACCTAGCAGCCGACGTAATGCCGGCCTGGATTAACACTGCTAGTCAGTTTAATACTACTTAAGTCATACCTTAAAACCCTGCCAAAGACAGGACTAGGAAATCGGGGGCTGATCGATTCTCTCTCGATCTGTTCGGAGTTTTCTCTTGTTTCATGCAGAATCCCGATGGCTGAAGATTGTCGGAGTTATGATGGATTTTTACACCAATTTAGGGCCGGCGACATGTAAAACATGGCTTTGTTTCGTAACATTTTTATACTATTATTGACGCAGACATCAGTTCACAGGAGATTAACAGCAGTGACTATTTTTGATCAGCCTTTTTCGTATACCTTAAATTAAACATTTAAAGAATTTCAGGAATTCGAAAATTTGATTCGATTTTTTTTTCTCTTTGATTTTTAGCCAGGTCCCTAACGATTTACTGGCCTATTTGCGGACCAAGAAAAAAAACCACGCGCGCGCGCTATTTCTAAAGGGTGTGATCATGAGGCATGAATCGTATGCAATATGAGCCTGGAAAACTCTCCGAACACCTACTCATACTGCATGGTCAGTGACACTGGGCGATAGATGAAGTTAATTTTCTAAAACGGGGTATGTATGGGAGATACGTTTTAATGGTATTTTATTGGTTTAAATTGACTGTTGTGTTCTTGCAACGTTCTGTTGTCATCGTATTCGCAAGCCTAGAGACACTTACCCCTGTAATAAATACTTGGCACAGGTTCCATCGTTTGCTTCAAGTGGCCGGTGATGAAACTGACTCGAGAACCTTCTTCAGACATGGACATGGTCACTTTGAGCTTGGTAGATTACTCTCATCGGGCGTCTGAAATTACTAACTACTTATGATATGGGATCGAGCGTAACCATGACAGAATTTGACGTTGACTTGATGCATGCAATGGCAACCTGTCATGAGACTTGCGTAAGTTCCCGTCGTATCTTTTATGCATGCACCACCTGATGTTTAAGACGAATATAGTCATGATCAAGAAGAGGTCTATATATACACCCTCTTCAACCTTTTTGAAACAAGGGTACCAAAGGGTTCTTCAGTATCGCCGCGAGTTAAATCCTCCCGTACCAAAGGCCGGGTACCTCAGGAAAAGGGACCGAATTCAATAGACCATCTAATAGTCATGACATCACAAACGTCAGAAAAGATGTTTTAGCAGTGTCGCTTTGATCTGAAATTATGTAAAATATTTACGACGGCGCTGGTTATTCGAGACAATACGTTTATACTTTGGAAAACCAAAACCAAAAATGAACAAACAAAAACTTAGAGCATACAGCGTGCTACGAGACACATTCGAGTGACATTAGTACTCCATCGCGTGCTAATTCTATACTGAATCAGATTTTCGCCAGAGATCTATTTATTTTGAAGTTTGCTATAAATGTCCAGGAGTTTGCTTCGTCTGCTCAGTGTCCCGTTCCCTCGTCGCCGGCCGTTTTCCACTGGTAAAAGGACATCATTTTGTTTTTTATTCTTGGTCTCATTGTATGAGCCGCCTCTTCGTAACGTTTTTCGAGGATATCAAATATCTGGCAGTGACCACCCTCAGTGAATGCTCTATAGAGGGCCACATGAACATTATCGTATACCAAGAGTATCAGGAATATAGACAGCGTTATCTAGAAAAACGAGTATCAGGAATATAGACTATACGTTATATGGAAGACCTGTCCAGATCTAGAAAAACGAGTATCAGGAATATAGACTACGTCAGTATGGAAGACCAGATATAGAAAAATGAATAGCAGGAATATAGACTACGTTATATGGAAGACACAGATGTGGACAGCTCAGTGTTCGATCAAACCAGAGGCGTTTTTCGGGATGGCGCCTGAGGGGAAAGAAAACTTTGGCTAGCTGATGAAGTTTATTTCCATGCCATTGTTAACCAAGCCTTGAATGATTGAAGTACAGCTACTAACTGTTTTTACTTATTAAACCATATTAAGCCTAGTCCCCTCTATGAGTAAACTGATGCCACATTTTTTTCTGATGCCACATTTCTATATCACACAGAGTTCAATTAATTGTTTCGGCAAACTGCAGACCGTTGATCGAGCTCACAAATAGTCTTATTGCTGGTCTTTGTCTTGCCCATGTTTTTTTACAGACTCTGGGTTGTTCTTCAATTCCCAGATGTTTTTCGAACTAATTAGTCTTTTTAGTCAGGTCTGTTAGCGACAAAAATAGCGGAGATCGTGCACTTTCGAGTACAAGCACCAAACTTGGTACAGATATTTGTGGGAGCATTACTGAAGAGATTTAGGGGTGGGTGCCAAAAAAAGGACGGTCAGGGGGGTGGGGGGGAGTATGACACATCATTTAAAGTGCATATGCACCGGAAAATGTCCTTCAAGATTTAAAGCTAATACTATTACTACATTATGATGAAAGTGCTGTTTAAAAAAATCAGAATGGCGTTTACAGTTTGTTGATATCTCTTTTTGTTGCAGAGATATCAAAAGTTTTCCAAATATGCAAATTAGCAACTGATAACCTCATAAATCATAAAATGAAGAATTTCTCTGTAAAAATAAGATTAAAATGACCCAAAGTTCATACAATTACATTACCAGGCCTAAACATCATTTTTGTGTGATTTATGTTGTTGCAATAGAAACACTCTTGGTTCCAGGCCTCTCTCAATAACTTTTTTTTCTTTCGAAAACCCCAGATTTTCAAGTTTTCATTACACGATTACCTTGACTCACTATATGACCATATAGGGGATCATTCTTACAGCCATTTCTTTCTTCAACAGTGCTAATGACATAGAGGGAATTATTTTGTAATTTTATTTGAAAGAGCCTGGGTACAAATTTGTTTCAACGGCAACTACTTAAAACTTTGCTCATGTGTCTGTTTTAACCAGTTCATTAATCATGTGAAGTTTTAGTCATTTTAGTCGTACTTTTACATATATATTCTTTTTTATACGTTTTGTAAACTGCCTCTGTCCAACCAATGACGTCATCAGTTGCTAATTTGCATATTTGGAAAACCTTTGATATCTCTGCAACAAAAAAAGATATCAACAAACTGTGAAACGCCATTCTGATTTGTTTAAACAGCACTTCCACGTTAGCTTGAAAACTTGAAGAACATTTCTTTCGTTTCATGTATACTTTGATAAAGTTGATCCATCTACACAGTAGAAAGCTGTGGCGGATTTAGGGGGGGGGGGGGGGGTTATTGGGTGCCCGTGCACCCCCTTGCTGCCCAGGAACAATTCAATAATACGATTTTTTTTAAATACAAAAAATCGGTGCGCGTAACATTTCCTTCTGGAGTGAACCCCCCACCTCAAAATCCTAGATCCGCCCCAGGAAAGTATGGCAGTGTCTCTCCCCCCGACCGTTATTTTTTTTGCACCCACCCCTAAATCTGTTTAGTATGCCCCAACGAACTTCTGTGCCAAGTTTGGTGCTTGTACTCAAAAGTGCACGGTCTTTTCGCTAACGTACACACCTGACTATTTCATGCAGTTGTGTGATCTTACGTTCTTTCTTTTTTTTCTTTTTTTTTGCATTAAAATGCATGCATGATCTTATTATTATTTTAGTATCGTTTTTAATAGTGGCATTTTCCTTAATCTTTTGTTTTATTGTCAAAGCGCACTGAGACGTTAGTATTATGAACTATATAATATTTTTTTTCACTGGTAAAACGACATGTTTGTTCTTTCTTTATTCTTGGTCTCATTGTATAAGCCGCCTAGCTCTTCGAATTCGTAACTGCAGAGGTAGAGAAAAAAGGTGAAGCAATCTTTAATTGCGCTTTTTGTTGTTTGTTTGTATAAATTGTTTGTAGGCATTATCGTGTTTGTAAACCAACTTTTCAGATGAATTTCTTCATATGGTATATGTGATTTTTATTAAAATACGGGTTGGTGCAAGCTTGATCAGTATATTCTTAAACAAATTAATTCCAAATTCAATTGAACTGGAAACCTTATGAAAATGAGACCGAAACAATTTCCCTTTAGAATAGAAATTTCCAAAAAAATCATTTCTGGGGACGCGCACGATGTATCACTCTACCATTTTCCAAAGTAAAATGTCAGAATAGGCCTGGTCATGAGGCCAGTAGTAATGGGCTCCTGGCCTGGTAAATAGGTAAGACCCCCCTTACTTAGACAATGGTAAATAGGTAAGACCCCCCTTACTTAGACAATGGTAAATAGGTAAGACCCCCCTTACTTAGACAATGGTAAATAGGTAAGACCCCCCTTACTTAGACAATGGTAAATAGGTAAGACCCCCCTTACTTAGACAATGGTAAATAGGTAAGACCCCACTTACTTAGACAATGGTAAATAGGTAAGACCCCCCTTACTTAGACAATGGTAAATAGGTAAGACCCCACTTATTTAGACAATGGTAAATAGATAAGACCCCACTTACTTAGACAATGGTAAATAGGTAAGACCCCACTTACTTAGACAATGGTAAATAGATAAGACCCCACTTACTTAGACAATGGTAAATAGGTAAGACCCCACTTACTTAGACAATGGTAAATAGATAAGACCCCACTTACTTACTTAGACAATGGTAAATAGGTAAGACCCCCCTTACTTAGACAATGGTAAATAGGTAAGACCCCCCTTACTTAGACAATGGTAAATAGGTAAGACCCCACTTACTTAGACAATGGTAAATAGGTAAATAGATAAGACCCCACTTACTTAGACAATGGTAAATAGGTAAGACCCCACTTACTTAGACAATGCTAAATAGGTAAGACCCCCCTTACTTAGACAATGGTAAATAGATAAGACCCCCCTTATTTAGACAATGGTAAATAGGTAAGACCCCACTTATTTAGACAATGGTAAATAGGTAAGACCCCACTTATTTAGACAATGGTAAATAGGTAAGACCCCCTTACTTAGACAATGCAAATAGGTAAATAGACAATGTAAGACCCCCCCCCCCCCCCCCCCCCCCCCCCCCCCCCACTTATTTAGACAATGGTAAATAGGTAAGACCCCACTTATTTAGACAATGGTAAATAGGTAAGACTCCCTTACTTACACAATGGTAAATAGGTAAGACCCCCCCCCCCCCCCCCCCTTTACTTAGACAATGGAACTAAATCCTTGTCTCTCTGTAATATTTCGTCTGATTGTCTTGTTGATGTACGTGTACACCCTCCGCGTACTTTTTACAAGCTCTTGACTTAGGCGGTTTCGACTCTCCACCAACGGCTGCAATTGCATCCCGGGCTGGAGGTTTCTCTGTGCATGTTTCTTTGATCGTTTTTGTCTGCTTCTCTAGCCACCTATCGATGTAGTTCTGGTCTGTTCCCTCGGTAGGAATGGCTTGGAAATCGGTCCTTACAGAAGGCAGGATTCTAATAAACTGTTGGCAATAATATTTGATTTCCCTGGCCTTATCTGTTCCTATATTGAAATGGCGCATCTCGGGTGCATTCATCGCCATAAAAAAACTGCTTACTTTATCAAGACCATCAACAAAGGCCTTCAATGCAGGTATCAAGATTTGTGACACAGCCAGGGCAGCAGCTTCTTGAGTTTGTGCTTGAGCTCCTTGAGCAACTGCATTGGCCAAATCAACGCCTGATGAGGCAAATAACTGGGATGCTATCTGACTGTTTGAACTGAATAAAAAGCCCCAAGCCCAACTGTGCTTTCTATTGGACTTCCTCTCTAGCCTGGCTTTCTCTTCTTCAAATTCTTGTTGGAGCTCACTAAGTTCCACCATGACTTCCTTGGCTTCGTCCTCCCTTCGTTTCAGAGGAATCATAATCTCTTCGTGCATCTTTTTGACCTTTTTGCAAAGCCCGCTGCAGTACTGAACCTTCTCTCGTTGTATGTTGGATAGATTCTTGATCCACGTATCGTGGTCTAACTCTATAAAGTCATCAAAGAACTCCTCTATGGCTATTACCAACCGTGTAGAAACAGGAAGAATTCCTTGAAGGTAGAGCATGGCGTCGTTCTTTGTGTCGTCGCGAATCTTTCGAAACTTTCTAGCAGCTGCATGATTTGTTCCCACGGCCTTTTCCACGTACAGCTCTCTCAAACAAAGGGAGAATGCTCGCATGTTCATAGGCATTTCTTTCATTGCCTTTTCAAGATCATCCAACACTCTGGTATGTTGGTCACTGTCTCTGACCGTCACAGGCCTGTTTTGACTCATCTATTTATTGGAAACATATTTCACAATTAGACCACAAATTCCACGTTGCAATATCAGTTAATTTTACATGTTTTAAAATAGTCTGCGACAATTAGTATGTAGTCCTTGTTATATGCCGTTGGTGTTGTTTTGTTTTAATATCTTTCAAATATACACAAGCACTGATAAATAATGTACTTATAGTCTAGTATATATAATATGTAAGACTATTTTAGAGTCATACAATTATATGCATAGAGTGCAAACCATATGTCCGTGAAACAGTACTAATTAGTACTAAATAGCACTGATGAAACAATAGAAAACAATGGAGATAACACTAATTAGTACTGTTTAGTAATAGTACTATTTCACGGACATATAGTTTGTACTCTACTAGGTCTATAATTAAAAAAATTACCTACTGTAATCAAGATAGTGCAAATTGAAATAAATGTATTACAAAATTACAATTTAATGCGCATCCACTTCCAACTTCCATTACTTTAGTACAAAACATGTACCTATAGTTGTATCAATCGACAATGTCAAGTTATGCGAAATACCCTATGCTACGGGGGGAAATGATGGCGGGCAATTTTGCTTTTTCACTGAGGTGTTTGAATGTAAATGATTTTATAACTTTTTTGCCCATTTAAAAAAATAAGTTCTTCTTGAAAAAGTCTAAATAAGTTATGGCAAATTCCTTAGTAGACGTCATCAAATTTGCATATTGAGATTTCAAACCTCTATAACTCATAAACGCAAGGTTCAAATCACAAAATACTGAACCCACCAACTATTCAACTTATATTGAATAGATTTTTAAAACAATCTTACAGGGGTGATAGGCACTTTAAAAGGGAACGACTCCCATTCGCGAAAATGAATTAAGTTGCAAGTTTATTCTAGACGACTGTGTGAAGAGTTTCGGTTGAAGATCTTGTTGCATACAAGCATCAAGAGTTCCAGACTTCCGGTATGCGCGCAATGCATTGTGAGATTATTACAAAGGCAAAGTGAGCACCATTGTGGAGCTCTTCTTTTCTTAATATTTCTAATTGTTTTTAATTTCTAATATTAATATTTCTAGTGCAGTGAACAAACACTTTGAATTTAACCCTTTGTTTATTGAAGACCAATTATTCATGATAGAGTGATTCCAATAAACATGGGCATTACTAATTACACCAATACACACTATTAGACACTCACTCTTTTGTTTTCTTTTGTTTCTTTGCATCTAATAAACACTGACAGCTAATTAGTAGTGCCCAGGTTTATTGGAATCACTCTAACATGCTGATAGTGACAAGCAATAGCGAAAACTCAAACTATTCTATGCAAGCGTTTTATAGTACTAGTAATAATAGTAATAATAATAATATAATGCTCTTTACGCATTTAGTACGCAATGCGTTTACAAATAATATACCATTGTTCGTGGCTACTCAACAGAACCGTCAAGTGGTGTATTTGGCAGTGAAAAGTGCTTCCAGTGTTTACCGTATTCCCAACGGGTAACTTGTGCTAATCAGTATATATTCCATTCAAAGAAATTGTAGAAATTGTTATCGTAAAAACGCACATTTGGGACTCGCGAAACGCGATGGATCTGCTCCGTTTTCATTGCTGTTGTTCATAGAAAAGCTGGGAAGACCTTCATTATCTAGAGATTGTTTGTGTGTAGGATTCATTATTATTCATTATCGTTCTCTAGTTTCGAAAGTCACAAGGATTTTTGTGCATTTTTGTGAGTAGAAAACGTTTCTGTTAAGCAGCGAAACCATTGCTGACGTCATTGCTGAAGTCAGGAATATGCCAGAGAAAGATGCGCACAAACAGTAGCCCATAAGTAGGAGCATCCATGCTACATATTAGGTCTATGTCACGGCGTTTGAACAAGTTTGGCTATTTTTAGACCACGATTTATCGAAATTGACCAATCACAAACTGTGTACTTCCGGTTTTATTTTGCAGCAACTCGTTTCATTTATTGCAACTCGTTTTATTTGCCGCAACTCGTTTTATTTGTTGCAACTCGTTTCATTTGTTGCAACTCGTTTTATTTGCAGCAACTCGTTTTATTTGCAGCAACTCGTTTTGCTTGCAGCAACTCGTTTTATCATTCGACTCATTTCTATCCGCAGTTCTGATTGGCTGAAAGACCTGCAAATAACCGCGTACAAATAACGATCTGAGCATGCGCACTGAAGATTAAGCAATGTTCGCTGCAAATAACGGTCTGAGCATGCGCACTATTGATCATTCACAGTGTGGACATGGCAGCTCGTTTTCCCGAGCTGTCAGAAGAAGAGATTGACATTATTTTAGCTCCAAAAACAAGCATCAACACAAAAAAGCGACTGATGTAAATGTGTTTCGACAATACATTACCTAGTCCAGTCCGGACTCACTTCTATCCGCTCCGACAAGCTGAAGTCGCGGAGGAAAGAGAGTCCAGTATAACTTGCATGCGCATGGCAGCTTAGCAGCCAGGCGACCACCACAAATATGTGGTGGTCGCCTGGTTACAAAGCCTGTCTGATCTCCAAAATGTCGGAGGCTCCAGTAAATCCTAGTTTAATTATTTTGATAATAATTTAATATTTATATTGCGCAGTTTCTCAGTTCTGTATGAGCGATATCAGTCGAATTTTGTGAAGAATTTCATCGATTCCGTGAAGTTTTCCCTCGCAAAGAGTAATTAGTAGAGGTAATCATACGGTTTCGAGTTCAATTTGGAAATAATTTGCACAAGTGTGTTTTTCAAAGAGTATCAAAATTGCACGAGCCCGTAGGGCGAGTGCAATTTGAGCTCTTTGAAAAACACACGAGTGCAAATTATTCCAAATTGAACGAGAAATCGTATGATTACCAATTAATAATATTCATGAAAAAAAAAAGTAATTTGCACTGCAGTGCATATTAAAGGTAATTTGCACTGCAGTGCAAATTACTTTTCAACTGCACTGCTCTAAGCCAATCAGAATCGAGTATTTTTTTCATGAATATTATTAAATGTATTATAATATTGTTCTAAAGTTTGAACAGCTCCAAGCCATATATTCAGTATCAAGTGACTCGTGGGAAGCCGGATGTTTTTGTTAATTTGAGTACGGGCTTTGGAAAGTCCCTGATTTATTCTTTATTAATCTGCACGCGCTGTCAGCCATTTCATTCCATTTTATTTTGACAGCTCCACGTGATATAAACATATCACTGACCATATTACATTTGCGGGCTCTGAAAATAGACAAAATCGGCTGACTCAATGTTTACATTCTTTAACCCAATATTCAAAACTTTTGCAAACAACATTTTCATTGATTTCCATATCAATGCTATTGAAATGTCTTTTGAAATCGAAATACAACAGACAAAGAACCGTATTCCCAAAAGATCTGAAATGGGTCAAAGAATGTAAACATTGTGTTAGTCGATTTGGTCTATTCAGCTCCGATCTGATTGGCTGCTAAGCTGCCATGCGCATGCAAGTTATACTGGACTCTCTTTCCTCCGCGACTTCAGCTTCTCGGAGCGGATAGAAAGTGAGTCCGGGACTGGACTATACATTACCCAGAGAAATCAGAGGAAGAAGTAGTGAGTTCAAAACCAAGGCTCAAGCCTTATTTGTTAATGACGAATGTCACAATATTCACGTTTTTCTTGATGTTTATATTCAATAAATTCCTTATTGATAGAAATGAGTCGAATGATAAAACAATTATTGAACTCCGTTATCGCAAAATATCGTGATTTGTCAGTGTCTCTCTATCAGTTATTTTATTTGCAACAACTCGTTTTATTCCGTAACTCGTTAATTTGCAGCAACGGTGATTGGTCAATTTCGTGATATATACGAAATATACATGAAAATCCAAAATGGAGCTATTTATACACAGTATATACAATGGCGTTGAGGTGTTCTGAAACTGCATTGGTTTTAAACTTCCGTATTCCAGGTTATTTTATGCTGATTTGGGCAAGCTAGTTCTCTTTGATGCTTGATCTCTCTCTTTAAATGGGCTGTCATCTCGGGTCGAGGTTTGCGTAAGACTTGAAACATATTCAACAGCTCTCTCAGCGAATTGTATACATACTGCGGGTCGATCTCCGTGTTTGTACCCTCTGTACAGATGGCTTCAAAGTCGGTTCTCACATCAGGAAGGGCCTTCATGTAAGCATGACACTTTGTGCGTATGTTGTCAGCGTTACTCCCCATCATTTTGTAAAGCGTTAGCTGCATTCCTTCGCGGTCACTTCGGTCAGCTCTTCCTTGACACTTTATGATTTCATTTTCCATTTCGGCAAAAAACCCCGCTGCGCATCCAAGACCCTCAATAAAACCTGTCAATGCAGGTATTAGAGTGTCTGATACTGCCATGGCAGCGGCTCCTTGTGTTTGCGCTTGAACCCCTTGTAGAACCGCGTCTCTTTTATCACTTCTAGCTTGAGAACTTTAAAGCCGGGGACACAATCAAATTAATACCTGGAACGAACATAAGACCGAAGGCCCATTTATTCTTTGTTGCCGCATTTTTTTCAAGCACGGCTTTCTTTCTTTCATATTCTTGTTGGAGCTCTCTAAGTTCCATCATGACTTCCTTGGCTTCGTCCTCCCTTCGTTTCAGAGGAACCATAATCTTTTCGTGCATCGTTTTAATCATTTCGCAAAGCTCTCGGCAGTTTCGAAATTCTTCTAGCATGCCGCTTAGTTGCCAACGCAGCTCATCATAGCCTAACTGCATAAAGTATTCAAACAATCCATCGATAGCTGATATCACCATCTCTGACACAGGTAGGATACCTTTAAAGTACACCATGGCATCGTTCTTTGTGCCGTTACGGAGTGTTTGGTACTTGCTTGCAGCTTTAGAACCCGTTTCCAAGGCATTTTCCACATAACGCGACTTCATCGACTTGGAAAACGTTAACATTTGTCTGGGCATTTCTTGTAGTGCTGTGTCGAGATTCTTGAAAGCCTGTTCGGCTTCGACCGCACAAATTGCTTCTGGCATCTATTTAGTTGAAAATAAAATAAATCGCCTTATTTACTCTTGGTATTAGATATAGATACAGTTATTGTCCTTGTAGTAGTAGTAATAGTAGTAGACTAGTAGTAGTAGTATAGTAGTAGTAGTAGTAGTAGTAGTAGTAGTATAGTAGTAGACTAGTAGTAGTAGTAGTAGTAGTAGTAGTAGTAGTAGCTAGCTAGTAGTAGTAGTAGAAGTAGTAGTAGTAGTAGTAGTAGTAGTAGTAGTAGTAGTAGTAGTGGTAGTATTAATAGTAGTAGTAGTAGTAGTAGTAGTAGTAGTAGTAGTAGTAGTAGTAGTAGTAGTAGTAGTAGTAGTAGTAGACTAGTAGTAGTAGTAGTAGTAGTAGCTAGCTAGTAGTAGTAGTAGTAGTAGTAGTAGTAGTAGTAGTAGTAGTAGTAGTAGTAGTAGTAGTAGTATAGTAGTAGTAGTAGTAGTAGTAGTAGTAGTAGTAGTAGTAGTAGTAGTAGTATAGTAGTAGTAGTAGTAGTAGTAGTAGTAGTAGTAGTAGTAGTACTAGAATAGTGGTAGTAGCAGTAGTAGTAGTAGTAGTAGTAGTAGTAGTAGTAGTAGTAGTAGTAGTAGTAGTAGTAGTAGTAGTAGTAGTAGTAGTAGTAGTAGTAGTAGTAGTAACAGTAGTAGTAGTATAGTAGTAGTAGTAGTAGTAGTAGACTAGCATTAGTAGTAGTATAGTAGTAGTATAGTAGTAGTAGTAGTAGTAGACTAGCATTAGTAGTAGTAGTAGTAGTATATAGTAGTAGACTAGCATTAGTAGTAGTAGTAGTAGTAGTAGTAGTAGTAGTAGTAGTAGTAGTAGTAGTAGTAGTAGTAGTAGTAGTTGTAGTAGTAGCAGGGGCGTAGCGTGCATATACGCACGTACGCACGTGCGTACAATTTAAAATACTTAAAATATAAATATTATCGGAAACATAAAAATATCAACAAAAAAAAGAAATCTAAGACAAAATCTTAACAGCTGAATTAGTTTAAACTCCCTGGAAACTACTCACAGATGGCAGGAAAATGCTATTTTGGAGACCCTATACCTCAAAATTTTTCATCCCCCCAAAAAACTGAGTGATAAATGCATTTTACTATGTATTTATGTAGCGAGAAAGTCGGCTGGAAATTTATTTATTTATTTATTAAAAAACGAAGAAAATGGTATTTCCAAGGCTCTAGATTTCTAAATTTTCAGGGGGGGCATGCCCCCTTGTACCCCTAGCAGCTCACGCCTTCGGCGCTCGTTGCTGTGTGCGTACATTGGAGAAAAAGCACGCTACGCCCCTGAGTAGTAGTAGGAGTAGTAGTAGTATAGTAGTAGTAGTAGTAGTAGTAGTAGTAGTAGTAGACTAGCATTAGTAGTAGTAGTAGTAGTAGTAGTAGTAGTAGTAGTAGATTGCAACGGAGAGCAGCAGGGATTGTAACGAAACTATCAGACAGTGACCATGCTATGGACTGTGTAAAATGGAACGTCTTACAGAACAGAAGGAACATGCATATTTATAATTTAGTTAATATATAAATGTATAAATAAGAGATGCCCACAATTTTTTCATAATTATTTTACTTTTAACAAGAACATAACAGGTCGTACGACAAGGCAAAGTAATCTCTTACATTTACCAAAAGTAAGAACTGAAGTTGCTAAGCGTTCCTTTTATTACAATGGTTGTATCGTTTTTAATAGTATTAAGTCGTAAATTTTCATATTATCCTTATTCTAGTTATTCGTCTTTTTTTATAGTTCTAATGTAAATATATTTTCTAGTTAGAAATATTTCAATATATATATTAATACAGCGATTTGCACAAATTCTGTAAAAGCAATATATATCAATATATCGGGTGGATTGTGGGTAATTTTCATCATAAAATTGCTGAATAAGCCCTCTAAAGTTCAAAATTTTCAATTGTTTTTTCACATACATACTACAAATGTTAATTAGGTTTAGATTCAGGTTTAATAACAGCTAAAATCAAAGAATTAGGATTATGCAAATTACCATATATCGATATATCGATATATTAGGATTTTACAGAATTTTTGCAAATCGCTGTAGTTATAGTAGTATAGTAATATCAGTATAGTAGTAACAGTAGTAGTAGTAGTAGTAACAGTAGCAGTAGTAGTAGTAGTAGTAGTAGTAGTAGTAACAGTAGCAGTAGTAACAGTAATAATAATATGTAATAGTATGTATTTATTGGTTATTCCATGGTTTTCTATGGAATACGAGCGAATATTTCACGAAAAAATTATATTATTTGGTATACAACGAGCCTTTAGGCGAGTTGTATACTAAAATAATATAATTTTTAAGTGAAATTTTCGCCCGTATTCCATAGAAAACCATGGAATAACCATATTATCCTATACATATTACATCAACAATTAAAACTGTCAAGTCGTTTCTACTTAGCTTTTCGAGTTTCGTTGCACGGTTCCTGAGAAATAAATGCTATGAATTTCGAATTCGTCGTGTCAACTGTTGTTTTCTAACGCTTCTTCTGAGAGTGAAGGAAGATTTGAATTATTTCTCGAACTTGAAGCCATGTTTATAACGCTTTGAATCGTTGAATGAGTTTGGATTTCGAAATTAAAAAAAAACATTTTATGCAAATA
>JAUJYZ010000683.1:0-2500 GCA_033675265.1 Actinostola sp. cb2023 | reverse complement strand
TGGTAGTGGTAGTGGTAGTGGTAGTGGTAGTGGTAGTGGTAGTGGTAGTGGTAGTGGTAGTGGTAGTGGTAGTGGTAGTGGTAGTGGTAGTGGTAGTGGTAGTGGTAGTGGTAGTGGTAGTGGTGGTAGTGGTAGTGGTAGTGGTAGTGGTAGTGGTAGTGGTAGTGGTAGTGGTAGTGGTAGTGGTAGTGGTAGTGGTAGTGGTAGTGGTAGTGGTAGTGGTAGTGGTGGTAGTGGTAGTGGTAGTGGTAGTGGTAGTGGTAGTGGTAGTGGTAGTGGTAGTGGTAGTGGTAGTGGTAGTGGTGGTAGTGGTAGTGGTAGTGGTAGTGGTAGTGGTAGTGGTAGTGGTAGTGGTAGTGGTAGTGGTAGTGGTAGTGGTAGTGGTAGTGGTAGTGGTAGTGGTAGTGGTAGTGGTAGTGGTAGTGGTAGTGGTAGTGGTAGTGGTAGTGGTAGTGGTAGTGGTAGTGGTAGTGGTAGTGGTAGTGGTAGTGGTAGTGGTAGTGGTAGTGGTAGTGGTAGTGGTAGTGGTAGTGGTAGTGGTAGTGGTAGGGTAGTGGTAGTGGTAGTGGTAGTGGTAGTGGTAGTGGTAGTGGTAGTGGTAGTGGTAGTGGTAGTGGTAGTGGTAGTGGTAGTGGTAGTGGTAGTGGTAGTGGTAGTGGTAGTGGTAGTGGTAGTGGTAGTGGTAGTGGTAGTGGTAGTGGTAGTGGTAGTGGTAGTGGTAGTGGTAGTGGTAGTGGTAGTGGTAGTGGTAGTGGTAGTGGTAGTGGTAGTGGTAGTGGTAGTGGTAGTGGTAGTGGTAGTGGTAGTGGTAGTGTGGTAGTGGTAGTGGTAGTGGTAGTGGTAGTGGTAGTGGTAGTGGTAGTGGTAGTGGTAGTGGTAGTGGTAGTGGTAGGTAGTGGTAGTGGTAGTGGTAGTGGTAGTGGTAGGTGGTAGTGGTAGTGGTAGTGGTAGTGGTAGTGGTAGTGGTAGTGGTAGTGGTAGTGGTAGTGGTAGTGGTAGTGGTAGTGGTAGTGGTAGTGGTAGTGGTAGTGTAGTGGTAGTGGTAGTGGTAGTGGTGGTAGTGGTAGTGGTAGTGGTAGTGGTAGTGGTAGTGGTAGTGGTAGTGGTAGTGGTAGTGTAGGGTAGTGGTAGTGGTAGTGGTAGTGGTAGTGGTAGTGGTAGTGGTAGTGGTAGTGGTAGTGGTAGTGGTAGTGGTAGTGGTAGTGGTAGTGGTAGTGGTAGTGGTAGTGGTAGTGGTAGTGGTAGTGGTAGTGGTAGTGGTAGTGGGTAGTGGTGTGGTAGTGGTAGTGGTAGTGGTAGTGGTAGTGGTAGTGGTAGTGGTAGTGGTAGTGGTAGTGGTAGTGGGTAGTGGTAGTGGTAGTGGTAGTGGTAGTGGTAGTGGTAGTGGTAGTGGTAGTGGTAGTGGTAGTGGTAGTGGTAGTGGTAGTGGTAGTGGTAGTGGTAGTGGTAGTGGTAGTGGTAGTGGTAGTGGTAGTGGTAGTGGTAGTGGTAGTGGTAGTGGTAGTGGTAGTGGTAGTGGTAGTGGTAGTGGTAGTGGTAGTGGTAGTGGTAGTGGTGGTAGTGGTAGTAGTGGTAGTGGTAGTGGTAGTGGTAGTGGTAGTGGTAGTGGTAGTGGTAGTGGTAGTGGTAGTGGTAGTGGTAGTGGTAGTGGTAGTGGTAGTGGTAGTGGTAGTGGTAGTGGTAGTGGTAGTGGTAGTGGTAGTGGTAGTGGTAGTGGTAGTGGTAGTGGTAGTGGTAGTGGTAGTGGTAGTGGTAGTGGTAGTGGTAGTGGTAGTGGTAGTGGTAGTGGTAGTGGTAGTGGTAGTGGTAGTGGTAGTGGTAGTGGTAGTGGTAGTGGTAGTGGTAGTGGTAGTGGTAGTGGTAGTGGTAGTGGTAGTGGTAGTGGTAGTGGTAGTGGTAGTGGTAGTGGTAGTGGTAGTGGTAGTGGTAGTGGTAGTGGTAGTGGTAGTGGTAGTGGTAGTGGTAGTGGTAGTGGTAGTGGTAGTGGTAGTGGTAGTGGTAGTGGTAGTGGTAGTGGTGGTAGTGGTAGTGGTAGTGGTAGTGGTAGTGGTAGTGGTAGTGGTAGTGGTAGTGGTAGTGGTAGTGGTAGTGGTAGTGGTAGTGGTAGTGGTAGTGGTAGTGGTAGTGGTAGTGGTAGTGGTAGTGGTAGTGGTAGTGGTAGTGGTAGTGGGTAGTGGTAGTGGTAGTGGTAGTGGTAGTAGTGGTAGTGGTAGTGGTAGTGGTAGTGGTAGTGGTAGTGGTAGTGGTAGTGGTAGTGGTAGTGGTAGTGGTAGTGGTAGTGGTAGTGGTAGTGGTAGTGGTAGTGGTAGTGGTAGTGGTAGTGGTAGTGGTAGTGGTAGTGGTAGTGGTAGTGGTAGTGGTAGTGGTAGTGGTAGTGGTAGTGGTAGTGGTAGTGGTAGTGGTAGTGGTAGTGGTAGTGGGTAGTGGTAGTGGTAGTGGTAGTGGTAGTGGTAGTGGTAGTGGTAGTGGTAGTGGTAGTGGTAGTGGGTAGTGGTAGTGG
>JAUJYZ010000196.1:0-205775 GCA_033675265.1 Actinostola sp. cb2023 | reverse complement strand
CGATAAATTCATTGCAGAAACTCTAAGCATCTGCAAACCGAATTTTCTTTCTCCTTTTGTATTTTTAGGAAATGGATGTTCTTTTATTTTCGTGCGAAACATCGACAAAGCAACACACGGCCATTCTCGTAGATCACTTTTCTTTTATATACAGTTGTTCTAGTATTCCTGAATGGTACAAAGCGACAAATGCCAGTTGTAAGTTCAGCCCTCCCTCTCTGAGGAGGCCAATGACGATGGCTCCATTTTTATCACCTATCAAGCGCGCCATATCTGCTTCTCCCCTTTTCAAAGTAAAGAAGGGATACTGATATATCTTGATGATATTTACGGACCGAATAAATGAGTTCAAGCTCAATATTTTCCCATCCTGCCTTCATACTCAGTTACTGTGTCACTTGTGTCGTTAAATTAAGACGTGAGAAACGACATCGTACATTATAATTCAATACGCACTCAATTCACTGGTAAACACAAAACAATTTTTTTTCCGTACAATTATCAAACATCTGGTGGCAAAAATCACAAACATGGAATTCGCTCTAACTTTGCATATGGGTAGCCCTTGGTCTGAATATAAATGCCGTGTAGTTTGTTTGGGAAAATATTTATTTGTTTTGGAGAAAATCGAAAAAAACGATTTTGGCTTCAGATACCATGCATGCATGTAATGACTGTCGGCGGAGTGAAACTGCATCAAATTCATTCCATTCGTATATCAAAACTGAAAACATGAGAAATATTTTAACACCATTGCTGTATTGTATAACTCTTGCTTGGTCTATAGGCTTAATATAATAAACATTAAGCGAGTTTAAGAAGTCCAATAAATTCCAAATCAAAGTGCACTATTTGGAAAATCCAACCGGTGGGTCAAAAAGAATAGTTTTTTAGTAATGTGCCATTGTTCCACATTTTATAATATTGCAACTACATACTAAGAAGATGATGTAGTTTTGGAATCTTGAGAGTTTTATTTGGGCAATTAACGTTTTGCTTCTGAGAAAACTCTTTTATATTCACCACTCGAAAAAACATCAAAACGGTGATTGCGTGACCGCGTGACAATTGGTAAAATAACCGTAAAATGTTTCTATTAACGTCAGAGCCATGTATAGCTGTTAAACAACATACATTTTCTCTTTGCTATGCTTGCAATGCATTCCCTATCTTTGCATGACATATTATGCTGTTATGTGTGCGTTGAATATTTGACATTTGGATTCTGAAATGTGGTTGAATTATCCAGCCGTCAAAAGTGTTCATAACTTGAATCCTTTACATTCTTGTTCCTCTACTGTTGTCCCGGCGTAGTCAATCGAATAAAACCGAACAAAAAATCAATCGAATCCAATCGAACCCACAATAATTTCGATTAGTTAGATTTTGTTCGGTGAAAATAAAACGCCATCAAAATAAAATATTGATGAGCAGCACTGCAGTCCTAAGGGGTGGATCATTAGAAATCTCGGGAGGGGGGGTGACAATTCCCCAAAAAAAATTCCTGCAAAGAAAAAATGTCCCAAAAAAAATTCCTGCAAGTACCCTACCACCTAAAAAAAGAGCTACACATCTCAAAAAAAAAAATTCCTGCAGAGAAATACAGGTACAAAAAAAAATCGTGCCTAAAAAATATTTAACCCCCCCTCCCGAGATTTCTAATGATCCACCCCTAATAAAATCGTAAGATTTCTGCCAAAGAACGCAAAATGTAAAAAGACTAAATATTAAACAGGTATATTTTATAGATATTTGTATGAGTTTCGGCAGGGACAGAACAACGTGTCCGTAATAACCAGGTGTCCGTATTACCGGGTGTCCGCAAGGCCGGGGTTCCGCTGTATTGAATAAAGATGTGTATGTGTATGCATGTACGCATGCAATAAATTTAATTTAAATACATTTCAAGGGCAACTCTTAAAGTAAACATAAACACTATAAAACCAACAACAGCAAATCAACAAGTGCCTTTACAACAGAGAGTTGGGATATTCTTATACGAATATACTGGGTCTACTGGGTCTACTACCCAGTAGGGGGGGGGGGGGGGGACTACCCAGTAGGGGGGTGGGACTCCCATATATAAAGTGGTTGGGATGCTCGTCGTACCTCACCTTATTAGTCGGGCTTCCTGTGGAAGACCCGACTCTAAAAATGAGAAGCGTTCTTTGTCGTCGACGTCGTTGACCTCAAAAAGCATACTGGGTTCTACAGCGCATGCGCCCTGTGCCGGCCGCTAAGATAATCACCGAAGGCTCTAACAACTTGATTTATCAATACGAGACTGGTCGAGTCTGAATTCACAAACCTTGTTGGAGGAAGTTTATGTCGTCTTTTTTTCAAAATAACCACAATAATTCATAGAGATATGGATTTATCAATCCAGTATTAGTACTGCAAAGGGTTTAGAGATCTTCAGAACTTAGAACGAAGTGAGTTGATACACGCAGCCGGCGGTGAAGAGAACTGTTGTAAGGTTTTCAGCCGACCGATAACCGTCGAGGTAAACCCCTATTTACACTTCATCCAAACATTGTTTAATCACTCTGCGATGTCTAGTTTATGTATACGGTATTTGTATTTGTATGGATATATTTATGGTAACAAATAAACTATGTCATTGTCATTCATGATTCGCTGAGTTTGTGAGTTTGTGACCCACGCTCACTCCCAAGTTTATAGGCATATATAGACAATTCCGTGAATATATATAAAGTCATACCTGAATCTCAAGAGGACATAGTTTAGGGGGGAGCAGTGAACTGAGTAATTCTAGAAATGATTGAGTGACCCACGCTCACTCCTAAGTTTATAGGCATATAGAGACAATTCCGTGAATATATATAAAGTCATACCTGAATCTCAAGAGGACATAGTTTAGGGGGGAGCAGTGAACTGAGTAATTCTAGAAATGATTGAGTGACCCACGCTCATTCCTAAGTTTATAGGCATATAGAGACAATTCCGTGAATATATATAAAGTCATACCTGAATCTCAAGAGGACATAGTTTAGGGGGAGCAGTGAACTGAGTAATTCTAGAAATGATTGAGTGACCCACGCTCACTCCTAAGTTTATAGGCATATAGAGACAATTCCGTGAATATATATAAAGTCATACCTGAATCTCAAGAGGACATAGTTTAGGGGGGAGCAGTGAACTGAGTAATTCTAGAAATGATTGAGTGACCCACGCTCACTCCTAAGTTTATAGGCATATAGAGACAATTCCGTGAATATATATAAAGTCATACCTGAATCTCAAGAGGACATAGTTTAGGGGGGAGCAGTGAACTGAGTAATTCTAGAAATGATTGAGTGACCCACGCTCACTCCTAAGTTTATAGGCATATAGAGACAATTCCGTGAATATATATAAAGTCATACCTGAATCTCAAGAGGACATAGTTTAGGGGGGAGCAGTGAACTGAGTAATTTTAGAAATGATTGAGTGACCCACGCTCACTCCTAAGTTTATAGGCATATAGAGACAATTCCGTGAATATATATAAAGTCATACCTGAATCTCAAGAGGACATAGTTTAGGGGGGAGCAGTGAAATGAGTAATTCTAGAAATGATTGAGTGACTCACGCTCACTCCCAACTTGATAGGCATATATAGACAATTCCGTGAATATATATAAATTCTTACCTGAATCTCAAGAGAATATAGTTTAGGGGGAGCAGTGAACTGAGTAATTCAAGAAATGATTGAGTTCTCTCCCTTGCTTCGAGGTTTTTCGCCGGGTATTCCGTTTTTCCTCCCTCAACTAGTGAGATGAGTGTTGGGTGGATAGAATGTACGTAGAATGTAGAAAGAGGTGAGTGTGAGAGTCGTATCCCTACTAGCAGTACTTCTTTTAACATTTGACACAACTAACTGTAATTAAACAATAATGTCATAATTAGTTCTAAAGTTCAAGTCAACCTATTAAAAAGAAACGATTTTTAAAACTATATTAAGGATTTCCTTGTATGCAGGCATCTATTTAAATCAATATTGTAAAGCCTTCATCTGCATTAAATTTATTTAATGAACCAAGCTTTCGGCCATCGCGGCCATCTTCAAGTTTATGAAAGTACACATTTCCCTTACGAACCAAAGACTGAACTATTAGCGATCACTAAATAAATAAACACAATATCAATATTAGCAGGATCGACTTTACATTTGCAAAAGTAACGACATAATTCTAAACGAGTAGTTTTACATTCGGCCGCCATTTTAACGCGTTCAGTACAGTTGACAAAATGTTCCTTGAAAAACGCCAATAAACGATAAATTCATTGCAGAACCTCTAAACATCTGCAAACCGAATTTTCTTTCTCCTTTTGTATTTTTAGGAAATGGGTGTTCTTTTATTTTCGTGCGAAACATCGACAAAGCAACACACGGGCATTTTCGTAGATCACTTTTCTTTTATATTCAGTTGTTCTAGTATTCCTGAAGGGTACAAAGCGACACACGGCCATTTTCGTAGATCACTTTTCTTTTATATTCAGTTGTTCTAGTATTCCTGAAGGGTACAAAGCGACAAATGCCAGTTGTAAGTTCAGCCCTCCATCTCTGAGGAGGCCAATGACGATGGCTCCATTTTTATCACCTATCAAGCGCGCCATATCTGCTTCTCCCCTTTTCAAAGTAAAGAAGGGATACTGATATATCTTGATGATATTTACGGACCGAATAAATGAGTTCAAGCTAAATATTTTCCCATCCTGCCTTCATACTCAGCCACTGAGTCACTTGTGTCGTTAAATTAAGACGTGAGAAACGACATCGTACATTATAATTCAATACGCACTCAATTCACTGGTAAACACAAAACAATTTTTTTTCCGTACAATTATCAAACATCTGGTGGCAAAAATCACAAACATGGAATTCGCTCTAACTTTGCATATGGGTAGCCCTTGGTCTGAATATAAATGCCGTGTAGTATGTTTGGGAAAATATTTATTTGTTTTGGAGAAAATCGAAAAAAACGATTTTGGCTTCAGATACCATGTAATGACTGTCGGCGGAGTGAAACTGCATCAAATTCATTCCATTCGTATATCAAAACTGAAAACATGAGAAATATTTTAACACCATTGCTGTATTGTATAACTCTTCCTTATAATATTCATTAATAATTCATTAGGCAGCTGTCCAATCTGTGCTCAGCATTCTGGTCACGTGGCTACCTTGTAACTCCCATACAATTTCCAAGAAACTAAAAGCACGGGGAGGGTTTGAATAGTTGGCAGGGAATAGATGGGGTTGATTAATTACTGCAATTGTTCATAAGTATGATACAGAATAGTAATAAAGCTTATTAGTATTCTGTATCTGATACAGAATACTAATAGACCTTATTAGTATTCTGTATCAGATACAGAATACTAATATGCTCTATATGTATTCTGTATCGATCAATGCATTATATGAGAGAAACAATACATTATCCTAAAAGCTAATTAAGAAAAATCAGTACACGTTAGATTTTGTTCCGCAGTTTCTTTAATGTAACTCTCTTCCTCTATTGGAGCTTAGCACATTCACAGTTTTAACTTACTTACTAATGATACAATCATTGGATTTCTAGCTTTGTGCGGCAATTCTTTCACAATCTCAAATAAATTATAACAAACTTTGAAAGACACGATATTACTTCAAATTAAGGACTTCGCACAGTTCTCGTTATAAAAATATTGCGTTACTTGCTACATTATTATGTTCAAGAACCTCGAATTAGAAGATGGTAAAGTAATGTTAGTCGAACTAGAACTTCATACGGAATTTATGTGTCAAAAGAAAGTCAATAGACTTTTTCCTTGCTACCTTGTTTTTACGAGACATCTGCCAGACTTCAGAAATCTTTACACTCCACTTCGGTGCTAGTTTGGGCACATTACCTCAACAACTGACTCTCTTGTCATGCACTTTTGGCAGTTTACGAAATTTGTCAGCCATCGTCTCAAACTGATGCCCGTCTTAGCTCTATGACCTTCCTGTGAGAACTGTTCTTGATTTGATTGAAAAGAATCAAAACTCCGTTCGCATTCACAATTAAAGCGCCCTTTGAACCCAAACAAAAGTGTAAATGTATTCTAAATGAAAAAGCAGGCATATTACATATTTGCCGTATTTGTTCTTTGTTATGTCTTAATGAGCAATCAACTCTATTCAAAAACTACCAAGTATGAAAAGGAATAAAACATTTATTAAACAATCGATATCTTAATATAATACGAAACTGCCTTCATTGTTTAGTGTGGTCAAGCAATCGGAATGAGAATTGAATGATAAAAGAACAGTTATTTAATTATTATATTATTTCCATATCAATCAGATATTGACTACAATTAGGTTGAAACGCCTACCTGGTTCAAACAATGATTAAACAATATCATAAGTAATTTACAATATTCGTGACAATGTTGTATCTTATTTACAATCTCTCGCCTTCGGCTCGAGATTGTAAATAAGATACAACATTGCCACTCATATTGTAAATAATACTTGGTCTATAGGCTTAATATAATAAACATTAAGCGAGTTTAAGAAGTCCAATAAATTCCAAATCAAAGTGCACTATTTGGAAAATCCAACCGGTGGGTCAAAAATAATAGTTTTTTAGTCATGTGCCAATGTTCCAATTTTTATAATATTGCAGCTACATACTAAGAAGATGATGTAGTTTTGGAATCTTGAGAGTTTTATTTGGGCAATTAACGTTTTGCTTCTGAGAAAACTCTTTTATTCACCACTCGAAAAACATCAAAACGGTGATTGCGTGACCGCGTGACAATTGGTAAAATAACCGTAAAATGTTTCTATTAACGTCAGAGCCATGTATAGCTGTTAAACAACATACATTTTCTCTTTGCTATGCTTGCAATGCATTCCCCATCTTTGCATGACATATTATGCTGTTATGTGTGCGTTGAATATTTGACATTTGGATTCTGAAATGTGGTTGAATTATCCAGCCGTCAAAAGTGTTCATAACTTGAATCCTTTACATTCTTGTTCCTCTACTGTTGTCCCGGCGTAGTCAATCGAATAAAACCGAACAAAAAATCAATCGAATCCAATCGAACCCAATCGTTCGATTGTTTTGCGATTGGTTCGGCCATCGAACAGAATCAAACCGGAACTTTTGGGAGAATGCGATTACCGAACACAAGATCGAACCAATCGAACTCACAATCATTTCGATTAGTTAGATTTTGTTCGGTGAAAATAAAACGCCATAAAAATAATATATTGATGAGCAGCACTGCAGTCCTAATAAAATCGGAATATTTCTGCCATCTAATAGCCATGTAAGCCAAGGCTAAAGAACGCAATGTAAAAAGACTAAATATTAAACAGGTATATTTTATAGATATTTGTATGAGTTTCGGCTGGGACAGAACAATGTGTCCGTAATAACCGAGTGTCCGTATTACCGGGTGTCCGTAAGGCCGAGGTTCCGCTGTACTGAATAAAGATGTGTATGTGTATGCATGTACGCATGCAATAAATTTAATGTAAACACATTTCAAGGGCAACTCTTAAAGTAAACAGAAACACTATAAAATCAACAACAGCAAATCAACAAGTGCCTTTACAACAGAGAGTTGGGGTATTCTTATACGAATATACTGGGTCTACTACCCAGTAAGAAGGGGGGGGGGGGGGGGGGCTCCCATATATAAAGTGGTTGGGATATTCGTCGTACCTCACCTTATTAGAGTCGTGGAAGACCCGACTCTAAAAATGAGAAGCGTTCTTTGTCGTCGACGTCGTTGACCTCAAAAAGCATACTGGGTTCTACAGCGCATGCGCCCTGTGCCGGCCGCTAAGATAATCACCGAAGGCTCTATCAACTTGATTTATCAATACGAGACTGGTCGAGTCTGAATTCACAAACCTTGTTGGAGGAAGTTTATGTCGTCTTTTTTTCAAAATAACCACGATAATTCATAGAGATATGGATTTATCAATCCAATACCAGTACTGCAAAGGGTTTAGAGATCTTCAGAACTTAGAACGAAGTGAGTTGATACACGCAGCCGGCGGTGAAGAGAACAGTTGTAAGGTTTTCAGCCGATCGATAACCGTCGAAGTAAACCCATATTTACACTTCATCCAAACATTGTTTAATCACTCTGCGATGTCTAGTTTATGTATACTGTATTTGTATTTGTATTTGTATGGATATATTTATGGTAACAAATAAACTATGTC
This sequence comes from Actinostola sp. cb2023, assembly GCA_033675265.1. Lineage (NCBI taxonomy): Eukaryota > Metazoa > Cnidaria > Anthozoa > Actiniaria > Actinostolidae > Actinostola > Actinostola sp. cb2023. Next base: position 197,557 of record JAUJYZ010000196.1, on the reverse strand, counting down.
ATTGTCATTCATGATTCGCCGAGTTTGTGAAATCGCACGTTTAATGATTTCTAAGCAAATGCGCGGTTACCAAGTGAACTAAATTTCCGTGCAATTTTACTCCATCGTTGCATGAATGAAAACGTCAGAGAAACATGGAGTTTCAAGAGTTTGATAAATGACGTGATTTGCATAGATTCACATAATCACTGTGCAGACCTCATAAAAACTAGTGGTCGTATTTCTTCATGCTAAATATTTATGTGCAATAGGTTTTTATTGCCATGTTTTCAGATATTGACATTATCAGTAATAAAAGATGCACTATAATCGCACAGCAAGCACTTCGAATTCACTCAGTTTTCTTCCTTAACTCGAATCTTGAGAGGTGAGAGCAAAAATCAATCAAGAATTTGAAAGCAGTTCTACTTTTTGTCTTTCCATTTCCATTGAAATGACGAGGGTACTCGGGGAACGAGGTTACTAGAGCAGGTGGCAATTGTTAGGCGCTGACCGTAGAATTCGCAAAGAAATAACAAACCAATTGAAAACTCACTATTCACGCGAAAAAAATAGCATTCCGATGATTACACAACTGTAGGATGTGTACCAAATTATGAGAAAAAGAAACACCGATGATTACACAACTGTAGGATGTGTACCAAATTATGAGAAAAAGAAACAGATATGTCTAGAACTTCTTCGTAATAGTAAAACTGTGAATATCCACGTTGAACGTCATTTTAGCAGGCGAAAACCAAACTCCAACGGCCTCGAATGCCGTGAAGTAAACTCGTCAAAACAACCTCGTTGGTTTCCACAACATTGCATCCAAGATTTCAAGAATTTCGGCTTTAAACTTGTATTTCTCAATCCTTTAGCATGTTTTCGAAGTATTTTGGTGTGATTCAGACGACATTTTTGGAAGATAAAGTAACACAGAAGCTTTTAAAACTTGGATTTCATCGATCAAGAAACGTTTGGTAAACACGTTATCGCCTGGTTGTGTTGTACCGCGTTGTACGCATGCATGGCGGAAATGTTTTGTACGAAAAGCGGAAATACAAATTACTTTTACCGAAAACATATTTACAATCCAGTGGTTGTCTATATAATAAAACAATTATTCCACTCAATCTCGTCGTACAGGAGCCTCGGCAGGAGTCTCGCGCGTTGGCTATCAGCTCATGTAAGACTCGATTTCGTGGAAGAATTGTTAAATATTGAGGTTTTAAAAATGAACCTTTGTTCTATTATTTTTGTTATCGAGTACTAGAGTCAGTAAATGTCAAGCTATATAGAACACGGTAGTTCGCATTCAATGATCTTTCCATGCAGTTTCAGCAGATGTTCTCGTCGATCTCCAGGTCAGTCAATGTCTTTAGATTTAACAATCTATACAGTTTTATTTCATTTGACAACATGTTAAAGTCAGATACTAATCATTTAATATTTAAAACGTTTAATGATTTCTAAACAAATGTGGGGTTACCAACTACATTTCAGCCAGAAAGCAATTTGAAAGCGACGTGGCTCCATTGTTGCATGCATGAAAAGGTCAGGTTTTTATGTAAAGTTTTACACGTTGAAACTTCGAAATGTTCTTGATTTTTACAAATGAACAATTTCCTAGAAACTTCTGCCCGAAATTATATCTTATCAAAAAGAGTGAATAACTTCAATGATAAACTGAATGTCCTTATCGAACGTGCCCGAGCTCCACTGATTAACGTGAAGCACATTTTGCGAGAAAGCAGATAATTAGAACTAAATTAAATAACGCCATAATTCCAAATACAACAGAAACGATTTTGATGGAAATGGAAAGACAAAAAGTAGAACGGCTGCTTTCAGATTCTTTATTAATTTTTGCCCTCACCTCTCAAGATTCGAGTTAAGGAAGAGAAAGTGCTTGAGATTAACTGCAGCTTTTATTATGTAATAAAGTATGAATGTGAGACCGAAATCCTGATGATGGCTTTGCTATAAAGTCGAAATATAGTTAAGGGTGGACTAACATTTCGTTACTATGCAACCGCGTTGCTATGGGGTTTTACATGTCTTCAATTCTTTAGCTTTGTTGAGGATTTTTTTTCTGAAATTTTGATATTTTATAGCCTTGTTAAACATCCTACTTCTCTATAGGGGTTTTTAATTTCGTTTTAGCAGAAATGAGCAAGCATACAATTTATGAATTGAAAGTCATAAAATTCGCGCATCTCCTGCTTGGGTACAATCAACAGGAAAATCAAATAATATTTGTTATGCCAAATGACAAAATAGAGAACTGTCTAAACATTTTCGTAGGATTCTTTTCCGAAATCCATCAATTCAATGCTGAAAAAAACCGGTAAATTTAACAAGACTTCACTGCGCATGCGCATATTCTCGTTTTCAAAAACCTTCACAATTTTCGAGCACGTTCACAGAGGGTTATTTTTTTCTAACCTAGACTATCAACAACGATCTAGTGAACATTGCTGAGCATGCTTTTTAAAAACTGAAGACAATATGACAAGTTATGGAATTTAATCCTTAAAAACAGTTCGAAAAACGCCCATAAAAAAAATATGTTCATTTAAATACCAAATCCATACTCAGTTGTCTGCTCCTTGTGTTGTAGAACAAGTGTATAATCATAGATTTACAGTATCTTATAAATCCTTGGAAAAAAAGAGCGTTTTCTGTTTTGATGACGTCATTGTGACGTAATTTGGTGAGGTCATGCTATGACAAAGCTTTCTCTCTCTTACAATCACTTCCTATAAGTTCCTTAACTTCTCTTTGAATTTTACGATTTTTTTGAGGTTTCAAATTTTCCTTAGCAACAGTCGAAATAAATATGTTAGTCCACCCTTAAAGTGAAATTTGTCATTCTTTTCCTGTTTGTTTTAGTGTTGTCTATATATTGGATACCTGATCAAGCCATTAATTCATTTTTCGGTCTCACATTCATACTTTATTATTTAAAACTGTCGAGTGTCAAGGTTTTTTATTATGTAAAAACATTACGAAAAACCTATTGCACATAAATAATTAGCATGAATAATTACGACCACTAGTTTTTATGAGGTCTGCACAGTGATTAAGGTGACTCAACAGTAGTTTTTAACTGACCACACTTCTACTTTTCATTTGGTGAATTGATAGACTTATCCTAGACCGATCAAAACGACTTTTGCACCAGGTATCGGGTAAAGATGGAAATTTAGAATTATATCAATTTCAGCTCAATCGAAATTTCCTTGGCAACGATAAACAAAGATAACCAAAGATCGTTGAAATCAGTTTTTCTAAAATATCTCAAGATTTCGATGAGCTCTAGACAAGCGCCGGACTATGTGCATGATAAACTACATACTAAGGCAAAGTATCTGAGACAGAATTCAAACTTTTTGATCAGAGCAATTTTGAATAATTTGCATAAAGAATGTTTATGCAAATTATTCAAAATCGCTCTGATCAAAAAGTTTGAATTCTGTCTCAGATACTTTGCCTTAGTATGTAGTTTATCATGCATATAGTCGCTAGTCAAGAGCTCATCGAAATCTTGAGATATCTTGGTAAAACTGATTTCAACGATCTTTGTTTATCTTTGTTTATCATTGCCAAGGAAATTTCGATTGAGCTGAAATTGACATAATTCTAAATTTCCATCTTTGCCCGATAACTGGTGCAAAAGTCGTTTTGATCCGTCTAAGATAAGTCTATCAATTCATAAAGTGAAAAGTAGAAGTATGGTCAGTTAAAAACTACTTTGAGCCACCTTAAGTGAATCTATGCAAATCACGTTTAATGATTTATAAACAAATGCGCGGTTACCAACTAAATTTCTGTAAGAAAGCAATTTTACTCCAACGTTGCATGCATGAAAACGGCAGAGAAACACGTTTTCAAGAGTTCGATAAAAGTTAAGTTAAGTTAACTGTGAACATTTTAGACATCAAGTGGAAGGAAAGAAGCTCTTCTAATCAGCCGTAGATGCATAAATCGAATATTATTAACATTTTCATTAAAAATAAATTCAGTGAAAAATCGCACGATCTTCAAACCTCGGAATTTTTAGTTGGGAATTCCTGGACAATTATCAATTTGGTTTAGATACTTCCGAAAGCTTCGGCCAAATAACTTCAAAGGTGCCGATAACATGCAGGCAATAATTTCAATCCCTTTTCTTACCCTTTCTTCAGCTAGTAATATATATTTATAATATGACCTAAGAAAATCCTGCAATTCGATTGGCTGAGAGGAGTGGTATTTCAGCGTAATAGTGGTATTTCAAGCTCTCAGGAGTGGTATTTCAAAATCACCATGGTAACCATTGTTTGAGCACCAAGCATGACATTCAAATCCAAGATGGCGGATAAACCCGACAGAGTTTTTCTCGCGAAAAAAGCTGAAATATACCTAGAAACAAATCTCAAGAACAGCAAATTGAAAAAGTACATCAACATGGATATATTGTTGACAAATCAGGAAGGTTTTCTTTGGCTGAGACTGCAAAAATCAGCGAGAAACGATCGACTGTTGATCGTGCTAAAGTAAGGTTTTCCTGCTTTAGATCGAGAAGTGAATTAAGAATTATTGCTGAAAAAGGTAAAAATAAAGCTTTAGAAACCTCTTGTTTCTGTTTTCTTCATTTGTTATCTAATTTATGAACGTTTTTCTATGAAAATAATTTACTTGAGAGCATTTTCCATTAGTTCATGGTAAAACTACAGACAAACTGATCGAAATTGCAGTATTTTCTTAGGTCATATTATAAACATTTTTAAAAAATTGTCACAAATTTCACTCGCCCGGAGGCTCGTGAAATTTTGTTAACAATTGTGAAATATCACTCGTGGTATTTATCCCAAATATCACTACAAACCATGCTATTACCTATACGAATACACTATTAAAAACAGATATCATTATGAAATGTTTGACTCATCAAAACCTCAAGAAATTATTGATTTTACAAATTATATGAACTGAATTTGCTAGAAATATATGGCTAACAATCCATCGTGTCACAAAAAGTTAATAAACTTGTAGTTATATATTTAGCAGATCGATCGGAACTATTGCAGTAACGGAGAATCGGTCAACAATTATGATCAACTTGACATATGAATAATAATGACAATAACATCCCCCCGGCTTTTTTATCATTTCTGTATGAAGAAAATTATTCGTGTGAACCCCAAAAACCTTGTGTAAAATTAGCTGCTAATCTACCGATCATTTCCTTATTTGGTTATGAAATTCTGTGCATCTTTGAAGTTCGCTGGTTCGATTCGTGCGCTTTGTGCAAAATAACAAATACACGTGACGCCCGCGATTTCTACGGCCACCGCCTAACAATTCCCACCTGCTCTAGTAATTAACCTCGTTCCCCGACTACCCTGGTCATTTCCTTATTTGGTTCTGAAAGACCATATTTGGACATTCTTCCCTTTTAGATGAATTCAACATCAGAGCGAAAGGATCCTCTTGGCCGAACAGTCGTTCTTGTCACCATCGAAACGTTTTTTGCTGTCGTCATCACCATTGCCTCGTTGCTTGGCAATTCACTGGTCATCTACATCATCCACAAAGATTCTCGCCTTCGTTCTATAACTAATGTTTTTATCGAAAGTTTGGCCTGGACTGATGTCTGCATGGCAACCTTAGTTATGCCTCCCTTGGTTTTATCTGTCTTCAATGGTCAATGGGTTATTTATGATGAATTATGTCCTTGGGCAGGGTTCATGTCGTTGATTATTTCGTAGTGTGCCCTCCTTACAATGGCGCTGATTGCAGTTAACCGTTACTTCAGGGTTGTCAGAAGTGCTACTTATCCAAATTATTTTAAAAGTCGACGCAGTGCTGTTGATTATTGCTTAATTTTGTGGATAATAGCGATTCTACTCTCCTCGCCTCCACTCTATGGATGGGGTGTCATGCAATATCACAATAAGTTTTACGTGTGTACAATGCTTTTCGATATGAAACACATTTCCTATTTCGTGATGTTAGTGTTCGGCGCATTTAATGGAACATGCATAGTCATTTGTTTCTGCTACTACAAGATCTACAAAACAGCCAAATCAAGCACTGCAAACATTAACGCACACAATCCAAACTGTACAGCTGGACACACAACGGACATCAAACTCTTGAAATCCACGTTTGCCGTCGTGTGTTTCTTAATGATCACGTGGGTTCCTGTATCATCTGTGGCATTGTTTGAGACGGCAGGAATTATGGCGCCGCGTGTCGTGTTTGCTGTTTGTGTTTATGTGAGGTTTACTAGTAGCTGTGGTAATCCAATCATCTATGGAATCCTCAACTCTCAGTTTCGACGAGCATTTGTGCACGTTTTCAAATGCCGCTCTTTTCGTCAGAACGATGACACTGCGTCGAACAACGCACAAGATGCACGCAATACTGGACAAATACAAATGAATAATTTAGTAAATGCTGTGGGACCATAAATTAAATGTTTAGTTACCACATATAGTTACCATAGTTATCACATGGTATCCATAGTTATCATATGGATACCATGGTTTCCACGCGATATTAGTTTCTGTGTGAGCACTGCAAGACCATCTCTCAAAAGACAGTTTGAAACATTGGAATGTGAAAAAGAGAAAACACTTGAAATAAAAGATTGCTGTAAGATACTTGACTAAGTGTCCCTACAGTTTTATCAACGGCTTCTGCAGACAAAGAACTGACCAGTAGTGTGCTACTAATGCCATAAAAACATAATTTCAGTCTGCAGAAATTCATTCGTGTCACTTCAAGAAACTTGGATAAACTCAGCTGCTAACCGATCAAGCTTTTCTTTGTAAAAGTAAACTTGTCCCTAGACTGTCATGTCCTTATTTGGTAATGAAATACCATATTTGGACAGTCTTTCCTCTTAGACTTCAAGATGAAACAAGTTTGAATTTGGAATGTGAAAAAGAGAAAACACTTGAAATAAAAGAATGCTGAAAGATACTTGACTAAGTGTCCCAGCAGTTTTATCAACGGCTTCTGCAGACAAAGAACTAACAAGTGGTGTGGTTCTGATGAAGCAATGTCTTGTGACAGTCAGTGCTTGCTACGCTGTTATATTGTTATTCTTCGTTCTCAAAAGTATCGAAGTCAGAGTGGAATGTAAAACAAAATGAGTACCAGAAACTACGCTGTTATATCAGTATTCTTCGTTCCAAAAAAATCCAAGTCCGAGTCTTTATGAAAGACGGAATGCGCATCTGATGCTACGCCGTTATATCAGTATACTTCGTTCCAAAAAAATCCAAGTCCGAGTCTTTATGAAAGACGGAATGCGCATCTGATGCTACGCCGTTATATCAGTATACTTCGTTCCAAAAAAATCCAAGTCCGAGTCTTTATGAAAGACGGAATGCGCATCTGATGCTACGCCGTTATATCAGTATTCTTCGTTCCAAAAGAATGGAAGTCCGAGTCTTTATGAAAGACGGAATGCGCATCAGAAACTACGCCGTTATATCAGTATTCTTCGTTCCAAAAGAATGGAAGTCCGAGTCTTTATGAAAGACGGAATGCGCATCAGAAACTACGCCGTTATATCAGTATTCTTCGTTCCAAAAGAATATATCGAAGTCCGAGTCTTTATGAAAGACGGAATGCGCATCAGAAACTACGCTGTTATATTAGTATGCTTCGTTCCAAAATAATCGAAGTCCGAGTCTTTATGAAAGACGGAATGCGCATCTGAAACTACGCTGTTATATCAGTATTCTTCGTTCGTTCCAAAAAATCGATGTCAGAGTCTTTATGAAAGACGGAATGCGCATCAGAAACTACGCTGTTATATCAGTATGCTTCGTTCCAAAATCATCGAAGTCAGTGTCTTTATGAAAGACGGAATGCGCATCTGAAACTACGCTGTTATATCAGTATGCTTCGTTCCAAAAGAATCGATGTCAGAGTCTTTATGAAAGACGGAATGCACATCTGAAACTACGCTGTTATATCAGTACGCTTCGTTCCAAAATAATCGAAGTCAGAGTCCCCTGACATTATGTAATATACTAGTGTACCCAATGGGAAACGGAGAGTCGGCGAGCTGATTTCGCTGTGATGATTTTGCATATGGATCGGTTTAATAGACGCTCTATTAGCTTATTACTCGGAGACTTCCGGAGGAAGTGACCGAGTTATAAAATGCGCTTTCTTTTTCTTTTTTTTCGTTTTACACTAAATGCGAAGAATGTGATCGTATCGGTCAGGAATGTCTGTTTCAGGGTTTCGATTGGCTGAAAACGGGGGCGATGATATCCGAACGCCTAATGAAGTAATTATATGCTCAAACGGGTCAAATAGTTTCCGAGCGTATATCAAGCTAAATCCGAAGTATTGTTCGTTTTAGGGTCATCGTTAATAGAAGTGCTAACTCATCGTTCCACGACTACCGACTAGAAGTGCTGTGTAGAAGCTCGTGCTGTATCGAGAGAAGCAGTTGTGTTTAACAAATCAAATGAACTGAAAAACAAATCAAGTGAACTCCAAAACTATCATGATCTCGCTATGCCATGTTCTGCCAATGGTGTGTGTCGGCGAGCAGAGATAGAGAAGTACAGTTCGTCGACCTTTCGTCTGAAATCATACGTACTTGGGACGTATATTCACGCTTAGATGGTTCTGATAACGTCGGCCTGTACAGTGCAGTGTTGAGCTCACTACGAAATTCGATCACTTGTCTTAGACTTTGTCTAGCTACGGGACGCGTCTTGGTTTGTTTGGTTATGACATTTAGCGAGTAAGCCTACACAGGCATATCAGTTTCAGCAACTGCATTATCGTTTTTAATAATGTCCGAGTATACGCTCGTCGAGCGTCTTGTTGTTGGATAGGTCCTGGGATAGGTAAATTGTCAAACCTGAAAGCTTATTTTTTTATCGCGCGTCGAAGTAGTTTAATCAGGGAGATAATTTTGTTAAGGGACCACTTCGTCTGCGCGTAGGCAAGCACGACAGTAAGGATCGGTTCTTCTGGTTTATTAGATGTTGCCCATAAACTACAATGTTAGTCACTCTGACGCTGCTTCTAGATCAACTACACTGTTCCTAATAAGTGAATTCCTTTTATAATGTTTAGCCAGACATGCCACAATGGGACGAGTGTTTTGGTTAACTCAATCAGGTTGGACGGCGCCTTTTCCAACGTGATTGGTTGAATGATAAAACATGCCAATCTTACAAAATAGTGGCCAACGCATTACTCGAGGAATGCCAAGGCTAAAGTATCACGTGACATATTCCTTTTTGACATTTTTGGGAATAATACTAGTTTTAAATATTACAAGTATTCAATAACTTTCCAAGGAGAAACGTGAACGTAAAAATCGACTTGTACTTGACGTTCCTTGACGTATATATTACACTACATATCAAACTTATGTCCTGCATCATTGAACAGTTGCTCCTGTTGGGACACAGTATCACGCGGACAACGTTTTTGAATGCGCTTGTGCAAGATGAAATTATTGAATTACAAATGTGCTTTGTTCTATATTAAAAGCACGTTTGAGGCCCGATTAATCGAGCAATTTGTTCTTTGGCCGCTAAATAAAGCATTTCTCATTGATCTTTTTCCGCCTTTGACAATGTGTAAATTAGAAGTATAAAAGAGGATGCTATAGAGCTGCATATGTTTCCTCAACAGGGGAAAATATATCACAAATTCGAACTTCAGACCTATTGATCTTGTGTGTAAATATTAGAAATTGCCTTCAAAAACGTCCTTTCCGGGAGCCATAATTTATTTGTCTATGTAGCTTCTACATACAGACCGGGATAAAGAGCACCAATATGATGTTCACGATTACCAAACAAAGAGTTTTAGATTTCATTTTGCCATATTTTATATCAAAACGCGCGTATCATTACAGAGCATTTGAATCTGGCGGTAGGTTTTTGATTGACACAATTCCCAAAGAATTCAAAGGGTTTTTGTGTGTAGCGTATCTAACGCTCTCCCATATCTCTTCAGAGATTTCAGTTCGATCAATTTTGAAGAAACGGAAAATGCCACCTTCAAACCTCTTTATTTGTGCTTGAATTGCCAGCTTATTCATTCCTTACATATTCGTCTTTTATATTCCGTTGGTAGGTTTTTGATTTGTATTTTAACAATGCAGTAAAAAGCAAAAATGTATCAAAATCATGCTGTTTTTCGCCTAAACAAGACTCACCTCATCTGCATATGTGAAACGATGACCTTTTGTATAACATAAGTTTGATATGCTTTGAAGTGAAGTTTATAGAACGAGAGACCGTATTTTATCGGCATATTATGATCCGAGCCGTAGGCGAGGATCTTTATGGCCGATAAAACACGGGCTCGAGATCTATAAACGACTTCTAAAACTCCATCCCAATATACCTTGATTTATAACAGTATTACACGAATTCTAAGCAAATAATACAAGAAAATTACAAAAAAATTATTGTAAAGGTACTTGTGACATCACTGGTCATGCGCATGATACACCTCAACTCATCCCACATTGGAAAGAGGTTTTGTAGTTCGTAAGTAGGAAGCCGTAAGGATATTCCTAACTTGCTGTTGGTGCTATGCAAAGGTCAATGATACGAGTAAATGAGACCTTAATTCCATGACCTATGTTACAGGCAATCAGTCTTTATCACTGATAAAGAACTGACGAATAAAACATCAGTGTATTTATAGCTCATATAGCTAGACACTGATGTTTTATTCATCAGTGTTTTATCGGGCTATAAAGATCCATGCATGTGACCGATTGGACAACCCTGATTGGACCAATTGCTAATGAATTATTAATGAGTTTTAGAAAGTTCATCACTGGATCTGGAAGCCAAATGTAGACATCCATCTTCGTATACGTTACCACTTAGCTGTTAAACTAAACACACTGACACAAGGTCATCACTGAGAAATTCCCCCGTTTCCTAAATTAGCTGAGCAAGACGTAATATCGTGAAAATGTAATAAATAAAAAATATGCTGAAAAGCGTGGCATAACAATTTGCATACTCATTACTATTAGGCAGATGAGTCAACTCGACTCAAGCAATAGTCGAGTCGACTCGCATCGTGTATATTGGACAACCCCAACAGCGTATAGTTTGTGATACGCATTTCGTTACATTCGCTTCTTTTGAGAACGAAGAATAATAATATATCAGCGTAGTTTCTGATACTCAATTCGTTTTACAAGTAAAATTCTCACTTAAACTCTGACTTCGCTTCGTTTGAGAATGAATAATAATAATATAACAGCGTAGTTTGTGATACTCATTTCGTTACATTAACACTCTGAATTCGCTTCGTTTGAGAACGAGGCGTAGTTTGTGATACGCATTTTTAAAATTAACTATTATAATTTATAACAATTTGCAATAATAATATGTCCATATATATTTTTATTTCCAGGATCATCAATAAAATGCCTAAAATACAGCATTTTTAAAAATATTCGCTCACTAACACGATCTCACACTGACATATTTCGAATAATCGTTTATCATGGTTTACGTGTAGACAGAAGGCCAAAACAGAGGAAAGAAGATTAGTTTTCACTTAAAAACGTGTGGACGGTACTTAGAATAATTGACAGCTATGCCATGAACAAGGCGATATTAGAACCCTAATGCTGAGAACATATCATGGTACTTACAGGCTTCCTCTTGCTATTGAAGAATATTGAGGTGTTAAAAATGAACCTTTCTTCTATTATTTTTGCTATCGAGTACTACAGTCAGCAAATGTCAAGCTAGAGAAAACTGTAGTTCGTATTCAGTGATCTTTCCATGCAGAGCAGTTTCAGCAGATGTTCTCGACGATTAGTCCAGGTCAGTCTATGTCTTTAGATTTATCAATCTATAGAGTTTTATTTCATATGACAATATGTTAAAGACAGATACTCATTATGTTATGTTTAAAACATTTAATAATTTCTAAACAAATGCGCGGTTACCAACTAAATTTCCGTGCAATGAGCTTGTGTCACCTGTCACGTGACTTTTTAAATTTCCACCGAAGACAAACAAAAATATCATAATTGGAAAGAGCATGCTAAAGTTAGTAAAATTGGAAAGGTTGAAGGGAACTAAGTAAATAGAGCAATAGTTACAGGCATTCAAACTTTGCCTTTTTTGTATCAGAAATTTATGTAGGAGGGCAACGCTTGCCCTCCAAGCGAAAAACCCATACAAATCCTTGTCAAAGCGAGAATGTTTGAAAGCCTTTATGGTGGGCCACTCCTATTTCTTTGAACGATATGGATCTCATTTTAAATCGATGATTTGAGCAGTAAAACATGAACCGATTTCTGATATTTTTCATCCTGATAATGAGGTATTCGTAAATTTCATAAAAATCACAATTTTAGTGAAATAAAGACAACATTTGTTGTGTTACAATCGATATTAGAACACTCCATTTTCAGAGAAAATTCTTATATTTTCCAAACTCCATGATGGATTGTTTTTTTAAATACCTCAACAAGTGTACAAGTGTGAAGGATTATTGGTGCCAAGTTTCAAGAAAATTCGTAGGTTGAAAAAATGCTCCAAAAGCTAAAAAAAAGCGACTGCTAAATTTTAGTACACAATACTATACTCGCACACATTGTCTGCGTTGCCGTACAGATTTTAAAATAAAACTAAATTTGAAACTAGATCACCTGAAAGTTTCATATCACTCGCAACGGTAGTACAAAATTCACGCAAATGGGAAGCATACAACAAACTTTATCAATGAGCAAAGTGCAAGAGGTTTATGTTGTGTATTAAATGAAAATCCAATATGTCGTATTTAGCGTATAAAAAACATTTCTGTCGAATTTTTCCCCATAATTTTTCAATATGACATATAGCAACGTATTTGAAAACACATCACCAAGTTTCAGCGTGTTCTTTTAACTACTGTTTGGAGAACTTTGGCAGCAAACCCAGCCACTTCAAGTCTTCCGTATTCAAAACTGCTTTGAAAACCTCTGGTGTGTTTTGAAATTCTTCACGGGTTTCTGCCGCTTGGGAATCACGTACTGCCATATTGACATTATCATTGGAATTTTGATTGGAGTATCGTGATTCCCAAGCTAGGAAGTAAATACGAGAGGTTTTCAAAGGAGTTTCGAATACGGAATACTTTAAGTTGCTTCGTTTGCTACCAAAGTTCTCCAAACTGTATGTAAAGAACACGCTGACATTTCGTGAAGTGTTTTCGAATATGTTGCTCTATATCATATTGAAAAATTATGGGGGGAAAATCGACAGAATTGTTTTTATATGCAGAATAAAATATTTTGCATTTTCATTTAATACACAACATAAACCTCTTGCACTTTGCTCATTGATAAAGTTTGTTGTATGCTTCCGATTTGCGTGAATGTTTCACTACAGTTGCGAGTGATATGAGGCTTTCAGGTGATAGTTTTATTTTATTTTATTTTAAAATTTTATTTTAAAATTTCTACGGAAGCGCTGACAATGTGTGCGAGTATGGTACTCCATCGTTGCATGCATGAAAAGCTCAGAGAATCACGTTTTCAAGAGATTGGTAAATGCGAACAATACCCTCTTACCGTGAATTCATTAGACATCAAGTGGAAGGAAATACGCTCTTCTAATCAGCCGTAGATGCATAAATCGAATATTATTAACATTTTCATTAAAAAGTAATTCAGGGAGAAATCGCACGATCTTCAAACCTTGGAATTATTTGGGAATTCATGGACAATTATCAATTTAATTTGGATACTTCCAAATGCTTCGGCCAAAGAACTTCCAAGGTACCGATAACAGACAATAATTTCCAATCCCTTATCTTACCCTTTCTTCAGATAGTGATATACATGAATACACTATTAAAAACAGATATCATTATGTAATGTTTGACTCATTAAAACCTCAAGAAATTATTGATTTTGCAAATGAACAATAGAAATCTCTGGCTAACAATCCATCGTGTCACAAAAACTTAATAAACTTGTAGTTAGATATTTAGCAGATCGACTCGGAACTATAGCTATTATTGCAATAACGGAGAATCGGTCAACAATTATGATCAACTTGGCATATGAATATATAATAATGACAATAACAATTTTTTCCGGCTTTTTATCATTTCTGTATGAATAAAACTATTCGTGTGAACACCAAAAAACATGTGTAAAATTAGCTACTAATCCACGAGTACTTCCATATTTGGCTATGAAATTATGTGCATCTTTGAAGTTCGCTCGTTCAACTATGCGCTTTTTGCAAAATAAAAAATATATCCTTATTTGGTTCTGAAATACCATATTTGGACATTCTTCGCTTTTAGACTTCAAGATGAACTCAACACCAGAGAGAAAGGATCCTCTTGGCCGAACAGTCGTTCTTGTCACCATCGAAACGTTTTTTGCTGTCGTCATCACCATTGTCTCGTTGCTTGGCAATTCACTGGTCATCTACATCATCCACAAAGATTCTCGCCTTCGTTCCATAACTAATGTTTTCATCAAAAGTTTGGCCTGGACTGATGTCTGCATGGCAATCTTGATTATGCCTGTCTGGGTTTTATCTGTATTCAATGGTCGATGGGTTTTAAATGATGCAACCTGTCCCTGGGCAGGGATCATGTCAGTTAGTCTCGGGTTGGGTTCCATCTTCTCCATTGGACTGATTGCAGTTAACCGTTACTTCAGGGTTGTCAGAAGTACTACCTATCCAAAGTATTTTAAAAGCCGACGCAAAGCTGTTGTTTATTGCTTAATTGTGTGGATTACAGCGATTCTACTGTCCTCGCCTCCACTCTATGGATGGGGTGTCATGCAATACCACAATGAGTTTTCCTTGTGCACTTTGCTCTGGGATGTGAAACACATTTCTTATGTGGTGTTGATCATTGGTGGTGCTGTGAATGGGACGACCATAGTCATCTGTATCTGCTACTACAAGATCTACAAAACAGTCAAATCAAGCACTGCAAACATTAACGCACACAATCCAAACTCTACAGCTGGACACACAACGGACATCAAACTCTTGAAAACCACGTTTGCTGTCGTGTGTTTCTTTATGCTCTGTTGGATGCCTTGCTCGATTGTGGCAATGTTCGAAACGGCAGGAATTGTGGCGCCGCGTGTCGTGTTTGCGTTTTGTGTTCATGTGATGTTTACTAGTAGCTGTGGTAATCCAATCATCTATGGAATCCTCAACCCTCAGTTTCGACGAGCATTTGTGTGCGTTTTCAAATGCCGCTCATTTCGCCATGACAATGACAATGCGGCTAATAACGCACAAGGTGCACGCAATGCTGGACAAATACAAATGCATAATTTAGTAAATGCTCTGGGACCATAACGATGATACTGCGTCTAATAACGCACAAGGTGCACGCAATACTGGACAAATACAAATGAATAATTTAGTAAATGCTGTGAGACCATAACGATGACACTGCGTCTAATAACGCAGAAGGTGCACGCAATACTGGACAAATACAAATGAATAATTTAGTAAATGCTTTGGGACCATAACGATGACAATGCGTCTAATAACGAACAAGGTGCACGCAATACTGGACAAATACAAATGAATAATTTAGTAAATGCTGTGGGATCATAAAGTAAATGCTTAATTGTCACATGGCTGCCATAGCTAACACATAGTTGCCATAGTTACCGCATGGTTGCCATAGTTACCGCATGGTTGCCATAGTTACCGCATGGTTGCCACATGGTTGCCATAGTTGCCACATGCTTGCCATAGTTGTTACATGGTTGCCATAGTTACCACATGGTTGCCATAGTTGCCACGTGGATACCATAGTTATCACGCGACTTTAGTTTCTGTGGTAGCACTGCAAGACCACCTCTCAAAGGACAGTTTGAAACAATTGAATGTCAAAAAGTGAAAACACTTGAAATAAAATAATGCTGAAAAATACTTGACTAAGTGTCCAAATAGTTTTGTCAACGGCTTCTGCAAACAAAGAACTGCCCAGTAGTGTGGTTCTGATGTCTTGTGATAGTCAGTGCTTGCCAAAACAAACGATATGTTTTCAGTCTGCATCTCTCTAGATCTGTGAGCTTTGTAAACCGCATTTTATTTTATGCACAGATAAAAGTGCGCCATATATAAATGCTAATCCTTTCTTTCTCTTTGACATTGTGTCTGGACTATTTGTGATATTATTAAAGAATGCCAAGCAAACTATATAACCAACTCCCAATTAAGCGATTATCCATCATTTCTAAGAAGAATCTCTTTGAGAATTTCTCAGAGAAAACGTATTGTCCCTCATTTGCGATAAAGAAAAGAAACGGAAAACAATCGTAGAGTTGATGGAACCCTTATTCATAAATGAACTAATACCATGAAAACATAATTTCAGTCTGCAGAAATTCATTCGTGTCACTTCAAGAAACTTGTATAAACTCAGCTGAAAACCGATCAAGCTTTTCTTTGTAAAAGTAAACTTGTCCCTAGACTTGCCCGGCCATTTCCTTATTTGTATAGGTAATAGCATGGTTTGTAGTGATATTTGGGATAAATACCACGAGTGATATTTCAAAATTGTTAACAAAATTTCACGAGCCTCCGGCGAGTGAAATTTGTGACAATTTTGAAATATCACGAGTGGTATTTATCCCAAATATCACGTACAAAACATGCTATTAAATGTTTATAATATGACCTAAGAAAATACTGCAATTTCGATCAGTTTGTCTGTAGTTTTACCATGAACTAATGGAAAATGCTCTCAAGTAAATTATTTTCATAGAAAAACGTTCATAAATTAGATAACAAATGAAGAAAACAGAAACAAGAGGTTTCTAAAGCTTTATTTGTACCTTTTTCAGCAATAATTCTTAATTCACTTCTCGATCTAAAGCAGGAAAACCTTTACTTTAGCACGATCAACAATCGATCGTTTCTCGCTGAATTTTGCAGTCTCAGCCAAAGAAAACCTTCCTGATTTGTCAACAATATATCCATGTTGATGTACTTTTTCAATTTGCTGTTCTTGAGATTTGTTTCTAGGTATATTTCAGCTTTTTTAGCGAGAAAAACTCTATCGGGTTTATCCGCCATCTTGGATTTGAATGTCATGCTTGGTGCTCAAACAATGATTACCATGGTGATTTTGAAATACCACTCCTGAGAGCTTGAAATACCACTATTACGCTGAAATACCACTCCTCTCAGCCAATCGAATTGCAGGATTTTCTTAGGTCATATTATAAGGTAATGAAATACCATATTTGGACATTCTTTCCTCTTAGACTTCAATTGATAGATAAAGGAGAATTAGGTAATCGGACTCTATTGTTGTTGGGGTAAATGAATAAGTGATAAATAATGTGGGGTGGAATTGTGGATAAAAGGGAGAGGGTCTTCATTGGGACTGTAGAATATGAGCTCATATGATCACTGAAGCATGAATTTAGAGGTAGGGTTGGTAAACCCAGTTTAACATTACTCATCAGGGGTTAAGACGTTAAACTGTTGTCATTATGGTAGATGACAAACGTGTTTCATACTTCAAGGCCTTGAAGCTTAACCCTACACGTGGTTACCAAATAAATTCATGCAATAGTGCAAGGGACATAAGTGTTGGGTGGGATGAATGGGAGACTTACAATGTACGCTAACTCGTGAACATACGTAAGGCCAAAAACCTGAACTTTAACCGGAAAAAGTGAAAATAAATGGTAAAAATAGCTGAAAAGAAACAGAAGGTTGGAGAAAAGGGAAGAGCCTACCTTGAAGAATGAAACGCTGGCGGACCAGTGGATGCGTGGTTAGCAAAATGTTGCTTATAGGCATATTCCTCGGTGAATATAGCTTGGCTATGATGTTAGCGAAACTATAAGAAAAAGCCGGTGAAAAGAAACGCGTGACATAATTTAAAAGAAAAAAACGTCAAACCGTGACGTATACAGAAAGTAGAACGGAAAATAAATAAAAGAAAACGAAGGGGAATATCACAGCACGAAAAAACAAATTTAATCATGTTTAAAGAAGACATAAAGTTTGCATAAACCTCGCCTTTAAGCACATTTACGCCAGAATTACGGTGCATAAAGTTCGTCTTTATAGGAACTTTATGCCTGGGCATAAAGCTAGTTTAAAGAGACTCGCTTCTGTAAGCCACATTTATGGTAGGTATAAAGGTAGCATAAATGTGGTATAAACGCGATATAAATGTCACTTAAAGTACTTTTAAACCTTGATTTTAAGATTGGCGTGAACATTAAATGTAGCATAAAGCTACAATAAACCCATTTTTATGACGTTTAAATCTCACTTTTGATTAAAAAAATGTAGCATAAAGCTACAATAAATGTTGACAATCGAAGTTAATTATATTTAACCATAATATATTCAACCATAATATCGTTGCCTTATTGCCAAATGTTGCATAAATCGAGATTTGCTGGCATTGATTAACATTGATATGAATTTAGGTAACACACAAATATAAACCACCCAAGAAACTACCAGATATAAATTCAAAACTCTTTATTTTCTAATTTGACTGCAGTAATGGTGTGTTGTAATTGTACAAATTCATACTTATATAAAAAACTTTAAACAGTCTATTGATGTATTTTTTTATATGTAAAAAAATGTACCAGCTTGCATGGTCTAAAGAAACAACATTATGTTGAAAATGATGTGTCTCTCAAGTGCTTGAAACTGGACTCAGTATTAAAATATAAAGCACTTGCAAACATTAACCACAAGCAAGCATAAGCATAAAATCTAATAAATTTACAAATTATTAATAATATAACAAATTTAAATGCACTTTTGCAGGGCCATCACTGGGACATTGCTAAGAACTGGCAAAATTAGCTGGTTGGGATTGGGCAAACAGTTTAACACTGTTGAATTTTGACAAATCTAGCAAACAAATTAATCATCAACCATTCAGCTGTCTGGCCCTGGTTGCATGAAAGGTGAAAAGTATCCAACAGATATAACTGATGCATTTATCCGATAAATGGTATCCGTTCAATAGGACGTATCCGGTGGATAGCGCTATTCACCTTTCATGCAACAAGGGCCTGCAGATTTGTTACTTAGTGACAACCCTGCTTTTGGCCATTCAAGTGCCTCCTAAGATTAATTATTTGGTGTCGAATCTGCCCTCCTTCGTCTTCGGAAAGGTCGCTTTCATCTGAGCTTGTATAAGCCAGAGTGAGTGTCTTTCTTATGGCATCCCTCTTTCTCTCTTCCACTTCCACTGTCTCCAGGGTTTCCTTCCTTCTTTGCAACTTCTAAAAATAGAAATGAATGTTTACTAAATGACAGCAACACTATATCATTTTAAACATATTAATTAGTGGGATATAATGTCATTATATAACAATAATTATTGTTACAATTTTTAGCTTTTTAGCAAGAAAATATCATCCTACTTCATTGTTTTCATGATAAAAAAAGAGCGAAGACTGGGAATGAGCAGCACAAAAGATTAATGCATTCAGAATAATATTGGCAATACAAGAAAGACCATGTCAGTACAGTTATGAAGTCAGATATTAAATTAGTGCAGAGTTATAAGCATTTAAAATGTACCAAGAACATGAAGAAGGTGGACGTGGTGATCTCTGCTGTCTTTGTCACACAAATCTTACTATGCATTTCAAAGAGCTGTAGCGTTTTAAATTTTTATGTTACATGTACAACGCTAAAAGTTTGCAAGATCACTGTGTTGGTATACTCTTTCAAATAATAGCAATGGTGTCTTCCTTAAATGTTGAAATAAGGGACTTGTCAGAAATTAGGGGGGATGGAGATTTTAAATTGAGCATTGAAAATGTTGTGACCCTCCCCTAGCGATGGGAATGAAATTTGTTTCATGACCTTCCCTATTCAGAGGCTCAGAAAGTCTGACAAGTCCCTAAGGTCTATCCATAAAAACTCCTTAGGCTATAACTCTTGAGTTTATAACAGTTCTAACTGTGTTTCTTAGGCTATAACTCTTGAGTTTATAACAGTTCTAATTAACTCTGTGTTTATTAGGCTATAACTCTTGAGTTTATAACAGTTCGAACTCTGTGTTTATTAGGCTATAACTCTTGAGTTTATAACAGTTCGAACTCTGTGTTTATTAGGCTATAACTCTTGAGTTTATAACAGTTCTATCTCTGTGTTTATTAGGCTATAACTCTTGAGTTTATAACAGTTCTATCTCTGTATTTATTAGGCTATAATTCTTGAGTTTATAACAGTTCTATCTCTGTGTTTATTAGGCTATAACTCTTGAGTTTATAACAGTTATATCTCTGTATTTATTAGGCTATAACTCTTGAGTTTATAACAGTTCTATCTCTGTATTTATTAGGCTATAACTCTTGAGTTTATAACAGTTATATCTCTGTATTTATTAGGCTATAACTCTTGAGTTTATAACAGTTCTATCTCTGTGTTTATTACGCTATAACTCTTGAGTTTATAACAGTTCTATCTGTGTTTATTAGGCTATAACTCTTGAGTTTATAACAGTTCTATCTCTGTGTTTATTAGGCTATAACTCTTGAGTTTATATTAAACAGTTCTATCTCTGTGTTTATTAGGCTATAACTCTTGAGTTTATAACAGTTCTATCTCTGTGTTTATTAGGCTATAACTCTTGAGTTTATAACAGCCAACTCTTGAGTTTATAACAGTTCTATCTCTGTATTTATTAGGCTATAACTCTTGAGTTTATAACAGTTCTATCTCTGTGTTTATTACGCTATAACTCTTGAGTTTATAACAGTTCTATCTCTGTGTTTATTAGGCTATAACTCTTGAGTTTATAACAGTTCTATCTGTGTTTATTAGGCTATAACTCTTGAGTTTATAACAGTTCTATCTGTGTTTATTAGGCTATAACTCTTGAGTTTATAACAGTTCTATCTCTGTGTTTATTAGGCTATAAGCTTAACTCTTGAGTTTATAACAGTTCTATCTCTGTGTTTATTAGGCTATAACTCTTGAGTTTATAACAGTTCTATCTCTGTGTTTATTAGGCTATAACTCTTGAGTTTATAACAGTCAGTTCTATCTCTGTGTTTATTAGGCTATAAGCTTAACTCTTGAGTTTATAACAGTTCTATCTCTGTGTTTATTAGGCTATAACTCCTGAGTTTATAACAGTTCTATCTCTGTGTTTATTAGGCTATAACTCTTGAGTTTATAACAGCCAACTCTTGAGTTTATAACAGTTCTATCTCTGTGTTTATTAAACTCGTGAAGCTCGATTCCGTTCGAGTTCGTATTCATTTGTGGACATTAGGATTTACAAGATTGTTATTAAGGAGTGCATTTAACTGTAAATACTTACACTTTTATAGTTTTTCCAACCACTTTCCAGCTGATAAGAACATCACGAACATATGTCTGTAAATTCAAGTAATCTCAAGGGGTTTTAGAGTCCAAAACCTCCTCACAAGAACAGAGACGTTGGCACCACGATCGAACGAACCAAACTGTAAACAACATGGCGATCGGCGCCTAAATTCAAACGTATTTCTCGTCCATCTTGACCAATCACAGCAAGCCATTCGATGGTGCGCAATGAACCATGGGTCGTGGATATTTGTCCACGGCCCATGAATCATTGCGCATCGTTGTCGCTATTCTCATTTTATGCGGCGTACGATACAATGTTCAAAGTATTTTAATGATGAGTTTCATAAACAAAAAAAATCTAACGTAATTTATTGCAATGGGCAACTTATCGATCGGAGTCGGTGTGTGTCTCCATTCTGCTCTGATCTCAACCCAAACAGAAAGCATCCAGGAAGCATATAAAAATTAAAAATTAAAAATTAAAAATGAGGCAAAACTGTATCGGCATCAAGGAAAATATGGTGCAAATATGTGGTGTTAGTTAATATTTACTTTACGTTTGCATATATTTGCAACATGTGCAAACACCATCTTTGCACAACTTACACTAACATGTGCAAATGTGGTGCGAATATAGATCCCTAAATTCACTTCATATTTGCACCGGTGCAAATTGTTCGTAAATCCAATATTTCGTGCAGTGCTAGGTAATTTGACACGTTAATAAAGGTTATTATTATTATTATTATTATTATTATTATTATTATTATGTTCGATTGGAATGGATTTTTTACATTCACCTGAGACTGAGAGATATTAGGGTTCCAGAGATTCTTCACTCTCTTGCTCCGTGCCGGTTTATATTTGATCGGGCTGTTGCAACATTGTCACAACAATGGATAAGATGATGACTTTGCTACATATGTTTCCTTTATATTGGACTAATTTGAATAGCATAAAGATGAACTTAATGGTGAAGTAAATTTGGCATAAATCTGAAGATTACACCGATTTTAGATTAGGCATAAACGTCGCTTAAATTTGACATAAACCTGACGTTTACACGAATGTAAATCACCTTTATATATTTCTTAAAGCCTAATTTATACCAATTTTAAATTAGGCATAAACATGGTTTAAATTTCGTCAAGCAACTTTATGCTAACTTTAATCAAGCTTTATGCTCCAATTGCTTAAAGTTCAACTTTATACAGATTTAAGCTCCTTTAAACTCTGGCTTAAAGTTACTTACAGAACTTTAAGCACCTTTATGCAATGTTTAAATTTCCATAAACCTGCTTTTTCGCGCTGTGTATGTTGCCAGGAAACTCAAGATAAAATGGCGACATCCTAGGAAAAAAAACAATACTACGGAGGGGGAGGTGGAGAGGACGAAGGGGGGATAAATTTAAACGGGAACCCTGTGTGTGGACGTGTGTACTGGAAAGGAGTAAACCAAAATGGCCGACCAAAGTACTGACAAGGGGAAAGAAGGAGTTACATGAAAGGATAAAAAGGTGAGGAAAGGAAGGCAAAACTACATGGAATAGTTATTTATTGAAAGCTAGACTGTTAACAATAGTGGGAGGGCCGTAAAAAAACATAAGATGATAAAAATTGGGGACCTAGCGAATATGTAATAATGTTGTTATTTAATTGTTCCATTGTAGATGATAGTGGTGAAGTTGACCAATGATGTACTATCCCAGTACTTTGTAGATACATTGTAAGATACGATGATAGAGTCTTGATAATAAATATCGTGAATATAGACAATGTGGCTGATGGTAGAAGACAATAGTCATATTTGATCCAGTAGTAATAATGAGTAGAAATGAGGTCCTTGATATATTGTACAAATGATGACATAAAACCCATGTAGACGGTATAAATATGTAGAATAATGTTAATGTAGAGGCACAACTTGAAGTAAAGAAGTATGAAACACCATCTTTCTTCTGTGTTGAATGGTAAAGTGTTTATAAATGTGCCTGAAAAGCCATAGATGGGTTGGTTTGACTTGATGTTGTGATCAAGTAAATCGGTATAATAAATAAGTCATGGTAGATATATCAGGAAGGTCAGCCATACATAGTAGGAATCCAAAATGCGAGCATATTCTATGACATCTGGGATATAGGGAGTGACGGTGGTACAATGTAGAACTGGGATAGTGGTTGAGTATAATGGGGGTACATGTAGATCAAACTACAGGAGGCCATCCAAGGAGAGCAAGGAGAGAGGGAACACGGTTCAGCAGTTAGGAATGTGAGTGTTGGAAGTAGAGGTGAAACGTGTGTGTACTAGTGTGTCTTTAAGGTTGGAATGACGGCTGTAGGCTGTGGTGGGAGAGTGAGGGAAGATACGTGAAAGTTCAGGATCCTTACTGATTAGAAACCAGAAGTGATGGAGTATGGAAGGAATGGAATGTAGTGTAGGATGGTATGGGACAATGAAAGGCAAGACCTGTTTATGTATGTGAGTTTCTTTGTGTGATGGATTATGAAGTAATTGGAACTGCGTGAGGTGTAGGATTTTGCTGAAGTTGTGATTGATCAGTGAGTTAGGGTAACCCCTGGAAAGTAAAATGAGTTTCAGTCGCAGTAGTTGTTGACATAGTTTGTTATTGTCTGTTATGATGGATAGATAAAGGAGAATTGATAGATAAAGGAGAAGATGAAACAAGTTTGAAACATGGGAATGTGAAAAAGAGAAAACACTTGAATTAAAAGAATGCTGAAAGGTACTTGACTAAGTGTCCCAACAGTTTTGTCAACGGCTTCAGCAAACAAAGAACTGACCAGTAGTGTGGTTCTGATGCCATCGAAACATAATTTTAAACCAGGAGCCCATAAGTAGGAGCATCCATGCTACATATTGGGTGCATGAGACGGCGCTTGAACAAGTTTGGCTATTTTTAGAACACGAAATTGACCAATCACTGTGAACTTCTGGTCATAGAACACGTTGGAGCTGTTAGTCACGATAAACAAGCAGCTAAAATGCTGCAATATCACAGGGAGTTCTAACTTGATATTTGTGGCCATTTAGAAACTCGTAAGATCGAACTGATATTTGTGGTCATTTTAGAAGCTCGTACGATCGATCAGTAATCAAACTCGCCCTCATGCTTGATATTTGTGGCCATTTAGAAGCTATCAAAGTCTGTATACATATCGCTCGTTTGTACCACGCTGTGTAACCACGTCCTGTGGAATCAAACTCGCCCTCAGGCTTCCCGCGATCCGGAGCGTTATCGGCCCAGACGCCACCGCAGGTGAGAGGAGAAGAAAAGCTAAAGGGAGGAAAGCAAAGTCACGTGATGGTGTGATGATCACCGTAAGTTACATGGACGGAAGTAACTTTACAGATAATCCAATTATGGAAACATTTCAGGTTTCAAAACAGTTCAAAGTTCAATACATTTTAAAATGTATTTGTTAAATGTCCGTTCATTTGGGAGTACCATATGACTACCTATAGACGTACTGCAAAACAGCCCCTACTTCTTCGCGAAACTCAGTCGAGAAGAGGTGAAGTTCGATCGAGTAATTGGGGCCGCGTGACAATGATAAGCAAGATAAGACTTTCTTTGCTTTCCTCCCTTTAGCTTTTCTTCTTAGTTGGACCGATAACGCTCCGGGCCGCGGGAAGCCTGAGGGCGAGTTCGATTCCACAGGACGTGGTTACACAGCTAACTGATCGATCGTACGAGTGATTTGTATACAGACTTTGAGAGCTTCTAAATGGCTACAAATATCAAGCATGAGGGCGAGTTTGATTCCTGATCGATCGTACAAGCTTCTAAAATGACCACAAATATCAGATCGATCTTACAAGCTTCTAAATGGCCACAAATATCAAGCTAGAACTCCCTGTGGCAATATACCTTTTTACCGATACGGCGGCCATTTTGGATAAATTGTTTTGGCTAAAACATTGTGGGATGCTCAGGGTGCAAATGACCCAAAAACTGTAAAGAGTGGAAGTAGTATAGTATTCCCACTGGGAACTTCACGCACGATGCCGCAAATATTACACGATTTCTGTATTTCTCGGGTGGAATTAGTCCCAGAGGATTACATTTCACCTCCCCATGTGCACGGGATAGTATAAATAATCGGCCATACACAAAAAAGCCCTCCTTGATCGAACCAGTTCAGAAGACCCGAAGCCTAGCTTTCGACGCTTTGGTTTGATTTCATCGCTGCGCCATGTCCCAAGTACCCGTGGCAATACCTCCTGGTCAAGTTCAGGCGGCCATTATCCAAGCTCAAGTACCGGCGAACAACCACCGGCGAACAACTAGCAAGTACCGTCGAACAACCAGCAAGAACCGGCGAACAACTGGCAAGTACCAGCGAATTGACCTTAGGGAATTAATGCTGCTGATCCTTAACGAAAACTCATTTAAATCCAATAAATATCAAAGATACCACTGCGGATACGGCTACACTTGCCACCCTGGATGTCAGCTCACTATACACTAATATACCTCAAGATGAGGGTATTAATGTTGTTTGTCAATACTATGAAGAGTTTTATCAGCAAAAACTTCCTATCCCTACACCAGACCTTAGGGAATTAATGCAGCTGAACCTTAACGAAAACTCATTTAAATCCAATAATAAGCAATTATTGGACGAGGTTGAGCAAAATATCGTGATTTGTCAGTGGCGAGCAGATTAATTATTTGCCGATGCCGAAGGCAGAGGCAAATAATTAATCTGCGAGACACTGACAAAATCACGATATTTTGCGATAACCGAGTTCAATAATTGTTTTATCATTCGATTCATTTCTATCAATAAGGAATTTATTGAATATAAACATCAAGAAAAAATATTGTAAAACGAGCTGCCATGTTTACACTGTGAATGATCAATTAAGTGCGCATGCTCAGACCGTTATTTGCAGCAAACATTGCTTCATCTTCACTGCGCATGCTCAGACCGTTATTTGTACGCAGTTATTTGCAGGTCTTTCAGCCAATCAGAACTGCGGATAGAAATGAGTCGAATGATAACAAACATTATCTGCAGACTCACGGCATAGCAATGGGTACCAAAATGGCTGTAGCTTTCTCCATTATCTTTATGGCACACATAGAAAAACAGCTACTACAAACCAGCCCAATAAAGCCTTTAGAGCGAATGCCGGTAAAATTCAAACAACCGGCGGCCACGGTCAAAAACTCGATTTTGTTCATATTTGGTCAAAAGGAGAGAAATAACTTCCAAATAAATGTACTGATGTTCGTTTTTCAAAAACCCGCTAAAATTTTGAGAAAATTGAGAAAATCGATTCTGACCGTCCGGCGCCTCAAATTAAGAGGAAATCAAGCGTGAAAATATGTGGCCTAAAACATCATTCGCGTGCAAAAAGAAAGACATCCAGAGAAACTCTGTCTACGAATATTGATTAAGTGAAGGTTTGACGTAATATTTAAGTTAAAATATTAACATTTGCAGTATCTCAAAAAGCAAATGTTTTATACGTCTCACTTGTCCTATTCAGTAAATTTTAGATTTCACCCTTACATTGCGAAAGACATGTTTTCTATGTGCACCTACACAGATTTCTCTGAAATTCTAGCTATTAAACCTTCGAATGATGAGCAGAAACATATGTAAAAATTGGAAAGGGTTTTTAACTGTGCGCCGCACACGAGACTTAAGAACTTGACGAATTTCTGCATAAAACAAGTGTAACGTTTGAACTGTTGACCGAGCCAACTTTAACACAAATGCAATTTAAAGGCAGAATATGCAAACTAAGGTTAACTATTCAACTTAATATCCCTATACACAGTGAAAGAATGGCACATGGAGATACGTTTTATGAAGTTTCTATGATTTTTCTTCGCGTGTACGGATTCAGTCGGTTATGAATAGTGTAGATTGCGTTACTTCTTGTTTACATCGATGTCGATCCAAAGAATCCGCCAAGACTATCTGAAGTCTTGTCTTATGCCGTTGCTTATAAGTCGACGACATTATCAAGCTAGCAATCAGAATATGCTTAAATTATTGTTTCCGGCAACACAATATAAATATTGTACCAGAAATGTTGTGTGACTGTGAGCAAACATTACCCCAGGGGGAGGAGGAAGGGATGGATGAAGGGAAATCCAATCGAAACACAGTACAAGCTCCTAAAACATACAAACAACTATACAAATAATATCGTTTTATTTTGTCCGCTAAGGTACTAAGTAATACTGCAAGGGCAGTACGTTTATCATACAATTCACTGAATAATTTTGGGAACAATAGACTGACGTCGATACAATGATAGGTGTCCCCAATTAGCATACTATTAAATGTAAGCTAACTAATTAAGACACATTAATAAAGTTTATTATTAATGTGATAAGTCAGTGCGGTGAAGATCAAATGTTAGCAGAATTCTCAACAGTTGTGAATAAGGAAACATGGAAAATACTTGTTCATTTTTTGCTATTACTGGAGGACAGTGTGGTTATGACAGGAGAGATAGATCGAAGTCAGTGAAGTGCGTATCTTTGATAAGCTGTGAGAGGGATATAACCGGACATAAATCCTCACTGGCGATTCACGACGTTGACAATGAAATCGACTTGATACTCGCAAGGTCTTCTATTTATTCTCGGCCACGGAATATCAAACAAATGATTATATGCCCTGCGCATCGATCTTCCCTTGGTATGGCTGGAAAAGAGATTCAGGAAATTGCAGAGTACCAGAAATGTTGTCTAATCATCATGACTGCAAAAGGCAGATCGGGGACTGAGCAAAGCGGGTTCGTGGATGGTTCTCAAAGAGAGTGGCATTTTTCTTCCCGTAGGAACAGGTGCGTTGTGTCGTTTATATCGATTCTTTTAAGAAATGAAAATATTGCTACGAGGAATGTTAGCACGCGCAGCAAAGACGCACTAACCTCATGTTCTTGTGTGATTAGGTGTATGCCCTAATTGTAAGAGACTGCTTAGTGGCATTAAACAAACTGAGATGGACTTGGCGGCGGTGACATCAAAGGACAGTGAAATCACATTTAAAATAGCGCACATCTCTTTGGTAAGATGGTCGATCTTGAAAACAACGCTTATTCGAAGTAAATGAATCTGCGAATGATTAATAAAACTAACTAACAAAAAATGAAACGAATGAGAGGAATAATGAAAATAAATGAATATGGTAATCAGGAGCTATCAAGTTAATGATGGTGTAATTTATTTACAGGATGAAACAACTAGTGAGACTACTCTTCCTACTGCCCAGAGTACCCCGGCTTCTGTCCATACTCCTGGTGTTAGCTTTGAAACATCAATGGGAAGTGTTTTCTCGCCCACCCTGAGCGATATTTCTCAATCAGAAAATTGTCAACCACTTCAAAAAATGCTTTTTTAAGTACATAGTAGAGACATTAGTCCAGTGAGATCTCCAATGGAAACTCCATGGGAAGAGGCAAGCCAAAGAACGAGGCGTCGGTATTTACACAAAACTAAACAAGTGGTTGCTGCAGTACTAAACGAGGTGGCACCAAATCAGTCTGGTCAGTTATGGAAGTCCTTAGTTGCGTCCAAATCTATAACACAACAGTTGTCTAGTGACAATGAGACTGACGAAGATGAACTTGTTGACAACGTTTTCATGGAAGCACTAGCGGAGTGCTATCAACGCCAATAATTGGGAAACTAGACGTCAGATTCTATCCATCATGTCGGACAAGGTGAAGTTTCAGACGCTGAGGAAATGGATTCCAGATCTAACGCGATATCGGTTTACCTGTGCACGTAAACATGTTCTGATCCACGGCAGGGGTGTACCACCGCCGCAAACCTCTCGAACGAGAATGGCTGTTTCTAAAACACAATTAGATTATTTTCTCGACTTCATCTGCAGTCCACATCTGAACCAGGATCTCCCGTTTGGGGAAAGGTCAGTAAAACTATCTACAAAGGAGGTTATAACAGTACCTATTGTCATTCGAATGATGATACCAGAGTCAATAGTAAAGCAGTACGTAGCATATTCTAAGGAGTGCGGCTTCACTCCATTAAGCCGTAGGACACTTTTAAGGATTTTGTCTAACTGTCCAGCATCAACACAAAAGTCTTTACAAGGCCTAGATTATATCAGTGCGGAAGGAAGTCAGGCGTTTGACGAGCTTTGTCATGTAGTAGAAAGACTGCGAGATTGCTTCAAGGGCATGACATGGACTAAACAACAAAAGTCAGAGCTCAAGTCAGCTAAACGCTACCTAAAAAGTGACTTCAAGGTAAGAATAACTAGAATGGATATAGAGCAGGAGCCCATATGGGCTCCTGTATAGAGCGATTGTGCACTCACATAAATGTATCAGTAGAATATAATACTTTATTTTACAACATAATCTTGCAGGTGCACGTATCAAAGCAATCTACTATTCCAGACCACTGTCCAGCATACGCCCTGAGCGACCCAAAGGACAAAGATTTTCAGTCTGTCTGTGCGCATAATCATCTAGATACTTGCGACCGCTGTGCGTCACTTACATCTGTTCTAGATGGAATAGGCAGTGCACTTCAAGAAATGTCCAACAATAACGTTGCTACTGATATCAAAGAAGAATTAACCTTTCTTTCAGCACAAGCTAAAAAGAACATCATTGCCTGGAAAGCCCACCTTCTACGATGTATCAACCAGGACGACGCAAGGTTGGATGTGCTTGACACCCTTGATGAAAACTCCGTGTATCTTGTGCAGGATTGGGCAATGAAGTTTTTGCCAAGGAAATACAGAGAGAGTCAAAACGACTGGTTCGCCAAGCGGAGAATACCGTGGCACGTTACCGTGGCTATTCGAAAGACGACAGGTCAAGGATTTCAAACGATGACTTTCGTACACGTTTTTCCAACATGTAGTCAATATAGTGTTGCAGTACTTGCTATTATGAAGGATGTAATCGGGCAGCTGAAATCGTTGATGCCGCAACTACAATCAATTTTTTACAGGCAAGATAACGCCGGCTGCTATCATTCCGGTCCTACCATCGTGGCAGCTTCTTTTGATAGTCAGTACCACGGGGTTTCTGTTAAGCGTATGGACTTTTCAGATATCCAGGGTGGTAAGGGCCCATGTGATCGAAAATCTGCGTCAATAAAAGCGCACATGAGAGTCCATCTAAACGAAGGGAATAACATTGAAACAGCCAAGCAAATGGTTGATGCTATTCAATCATCCAATGGTGTTCCCGGAGTTAGCATTACATTGTCGGATCGCGTAGTATCTCACGGTCCCTCGGTACCGTCAATAAAACTAGAAGGCGTGAGTTTGATTTCTAACGTAGAATACTGTAATGGCTATTTGAGAGTATGGAAAACCTATGGTGTCGGTCCTGGAAAGAGCATACCATTATCCAAGCTTGTTCCTACAAAAGATTTCAAGGTTCCAGATCTTGTGAAAAGCTCTGAATGTACAACGAACACTGAAATGCACCTGTAAGTTTTATCATAGCGAAGTCGAAGCATAATCGCGTAGAAAACACCGAGGAATCTACCTCATGTTCAAGTGCTAGCAATGAAGAGAAATCGGATGATAACCCCACTACTAGTCTTCTTTTTTCGTGTCCCGAAGAAGGATGTATTAAAACATATCAACGATTTTCATCGCTACAGCTTCATTTAGATAGTGGAAAGCATCAAAGATCTCTGGAAAACGAAACACTCTATGACAAAGCAGTACATGGTTACGCAGCAAGACTAGAGGAACAGTTTGGCGGCGTTCCTCAGATGCAGCAGTTTACAAACACTCAAAGGAACAACCATAATCGACCGTCTCTGCCAATGGGCTGGGCCCTAAAGTCTAGTCAAACCAAAAGGTTCTCGGAAAAGCAGAAGAGTTATTTGTCCAATCAATTCCTTATTGGAGAAACAACCGGACAGAAAGCGAATCCAGCATCTGTCGCTAAAGCTATGATGAATGTTAGGGACAGTAATGGCAATCACATATTCACTAGCGACGAGTTCCTAACAAGTAAGCAAATAACCACCTTCTTTTCTCGCATGTCTTCTAAGCGTACTCTCCCTGATCAGATATCAGAGTTCGATATGGAAGAAGAACACAATGTGGAGAAAGAGAACGATTTCAATGAGTTAGGCAATCGAATTATGGACGACGTCGCACTTACTCATCCTATTTACTTCGAAAGCTACAATCTTTGTGAACTTATCGCAAATTCAACGCTCTCCAAATTTGCAATTCAGATGCTTCAGAATATATGCGAATACTTTGACATTTCAACAGAAGGCATACAATCTAGAAGAAAAGCCCCCTACATTGAAAGGATTGTAGATTTTGGCAAGAAGTGCACCTGCAGCAGTACCCGGGGTTGTACATCGTAATATATTGTAGCAGTGGTAGGTGACATTGATCTGTTGATTCATTCATTCATTCACGTATTCATTCATTCACTCTAGTCACCCTGTTTAAATAAAGTGTATTATTATTATTATTATTATTATTATTATTATTATTATTATTATTATTATTATTTCATTCATCCATTCACTGGTTCATTTGATCACTTGCTCCTTACATCATAATTCAAAACATTCATTTGTCCATCCCTTTCATTTAATTACTCCGTCATTTGTTCTTTCATTTATGTGTTCATTCATTCAGTCATGAGACATCTATCCATTCACTCATCCATTCATTCATTTTCTTAATGTTCTGTATACACGCATCTTTGCAACCTGAATGATACACGGTAAATGTTTGTTATATTTCGTGTTTTTTTCTTTCTTGGCGTTTGTAATATTAGGCGTATTTCTACAAAGTAATATTTACGACGCGGAAGAAGCGTGATTCAGTATATGCTCAAGTACGATTGTTCCTAAAAATATTTGAATTGTATGATAAACGTACACAAAAACGAAATTGCGATTAAACGTACTGCCCTTGCAGTATTACTGAGTACCGTTTAGCCTACAAAATAAAACTACTTATGAGGCTTGTACTGTGTTTCGAGGCTTGTACTGTGTTTCGAGGCTTGTACCGTGTTTCGATTGGATTTCCCTTCATCCATCCCTTCCTCCCCCCCCCCCCCCCCCCCCCCCCCCCCCCTGGGGTAATGCTTGCTCACAGTCACACAACATTTCTGGTACAATATTTATATTGTGTTGCCGGAAACAATAATTTAAGCATATTCTGAATGCTAGCTTGATAATGTCGTCGACTTATAAGCAACGCATAAGACAAGACTTCAGATAGTCTTGGCGGATTCTTTGGATCGACATCGATGTAAACAAGAAGTAACGCAATCTACACTATTCATAACCGAAATCCGTACACGCGAAGAAAAATCATAGAAACTTCATAAAACGTATCTCCATGTGCCATTCTTTCACTGTGTATAGGGATATTAAGTTGAATAGTTAACCTTAGTTTGCATATTCTGCCTTTAAATTGCATTTGTGTTAAAGTTGGTTCGGTCAACAGTTCAAACGTTACACTTGTTTTATGCAGAAATTCGTCAAGTTCTTAAGTCTCGTGTGCGGCGCACAGTTAAAAACCCATTCCAATTTTTACATATGTTTCTGCTCATCACTCGAAGGTTTAATAGCTAGAATTTCAGAGAAATCTGTGTAGGTTCACATAGAAAAAATGTCTTTCGCAATGTAAGGGTGAAATCTAAAATTTACTGAATAGGACAAGTGAGACGTATAAAACACCACGACTTGCTTTTTGAGATACTGCAAATGTTAATATTTTAACTTAAATATTACGTCAAACCTTCACTTAATCAATATTCGTAGACAGAGTTTCTCTGGATGTCTTTCTTTTTGCACGCGAATGATGTTTTAGGCCACATATTTTCACGCTTGATTTCCTCTTAATTTGAGGCGCCGGACGGTCAGAATCGATTTTCTCAATTTTCTCAAAATTTTAGCGGGTTTTTGAAAAACGAACATCAGTACATTTATTTGGAAGTTATTTCCCTCCTTTTGACCAAATATGAACAAAATCGAGTTTTTGACCGTGGCCGCCGATGTTTGTATTTGCTTGATTTCAACGGGCATTCGCTCTTTTAAAATCTGGAAACATTTTATTGATGATATTTTTTACAGTGTGGACTATACCGCAAGCGGAAATCAACAATTTTGTTGACCTCGCCAACTCCTCCCACATAACTATAAAATGCACTTGTGAATTGTCATCAGAAAGAGTAGTTTTCCTTGACACTAAAGTATACAAAGGAACACGGTTCGCTGACTCTAAAATACTTGATGTTCAAACTCATTACAAACCTACTGAAACATTCC
The DNA here is from genome assembly GCA_033675265.1 of Actinostola sp. cb2023. Taxonomy (NCBI): domain Eukaryota; kingdom Metazoa; phylum Cnidaria; class Anthozoa; order Actiniaria; family Actinostolidae; genus Actinostola; species Actinostola sp. cb2023. The sequence continues at coordinate 163,963 of JAUJYZ010000196.1, read as the reverse complement.
AATACACGCATTTCTCCTCAGCACATCCTTTCAATGTCAAAAAAGGATTCATCATAGGAGAAACTTTACGTCTTCTCAGAACCAACTCAGATAGAGAATCCTTCGAAGCCCGTAAAAAGATTTTCAATCTCGCCTTTTTGAACTGGGTTACCCTAAGGATTTAGTCACTGACATTCTATCTAGTAGTGTTCAGTTCTCTTCTAGACAATCATCTTTGGAAAACAAACCCAGAACATCCAAAAGTATTTTACCGTTTGCAATTGTTACGACCTATACAATCCAGCTACACCCAACCTTAAAAGGATTCTCACAAAACATTAAACTACCTTCCACTTAAAGATAACAACCAGCTTTTGAAAACGAGAAACGTATACGTAGAATGCGAATGGCAATGCCAAACTATACACACGAATTGAATAACCGACAACCGGCCCAAGCGGCACCAGAGCCTCCTATAGCTAATATCAATGCAGTGAGTGACATGTTGGATCAATTTATGTAAGGGTTAGAGAATAATGCGAGTGCTTTATGGGATTTAGAGCTCCGAGCGCAGTAGATAGAAGGCCACGAGGCGCGTAGCTCCGAGTGGTCCGTCTATCAATGCGAGGCGCTCTAAATTCCATAAAGCACGAGTGTTTATATATTCTCTAACCGTTTTAGAATATAGTCATACTCACGAGAGTAATCTTTGGCTGCATGTCTGTTGCTTTCCCAAAGGAATACTGATTCCAAATGCACATACGCTTATGCAAAGCTGTTCAGTTGTGTGTGACTTCAGTGGAGTGAAGATAGTGAATATCCGAAGCTTGAGGCTTTTAAATACGAAGCTTGCAACGCTATAGCCTGCGTAGCTTGGCGGTCTTAGGGGAAGGGGGAAAGGGGAAAGGGGAGGGGGATTGGGGAGGAGAGGAGGCGAGGAGGTAGATTTTATGGTATTTATAGAAGAAGCGAATGTGTTTCGCTAGTGTCTTAGGTCAGTGCGAGTCTCAATCTCGCTGTGCTAATGTGTTTCGCTGTTCGGTAAATTTTATGGTATTAAAGAAGAAGCGAATGTGTTTCGCTAGTGTCTTAGGTCAGTGCGAGTCTCGGTCTCGCTGTGCGAATTTGTTTCGCTGTTCGGTAGATTTTATGGTATTAAAGAAGAAGCGAATGTGTTTCGCTAGTGTCTTAGGTCAGTGCGAGTCTCGGTCTCGCTGTGCGAATTTGTTTCGCTGTTCGGTAGATTTTATGGTATTAAAGAAGAAGCGAATGTGTTTCGCTAGTGTCTTAGGTCAGTGCGAGTCTCGGTCTTGCAATGGCGAATGTATTTGAATTCGCTGTTCGTTAGATTTTATGGTATTAAAGAAGAAGCGAATGTGTTTCGCTAGTCAGTGTCTTAGGTCAGTGCGAGTCTCGATCTCGCTGTGCGAATGTGTTTCGCTCTTCGTTAGAGTTCATTGTGTGAAAGGAGAAGCGAATACTTGTATTTCGTTGCCGGTTCGTTAGTTTTTATTGGGCCGGCTAAAGAAGCTAGAAGCAAATGTGTTTCGTTGCCAAAATGTCTTAGGTGAGTCGGCTCAGTCTCGCTACAGCGAATGCGTTTCGCCGTTTGTTAGATCAGTTTTCTCGTGTTGGAAGCGAATATGTTTCGTAGAGCTTGTACGTTGTTCTCGCTTATTGTAACCCTCAGAATTCGAATGAATGTAATATTAAGATTTTGGAAAGTATGAAAAGGTGAACACTATATAGTACATTATCCCTCCCGCTGACTCATTAGCATTAAGGTATGGGATAGAAACACCTGTCGCGATCGAGCAATACGACAAAGAGCACAATGGTGTTAAATTTGTCAACGAGAGGGAGGGTGGGTGGGACGACATCTGCATCCCAACTCGATCTTGGTGAACTGACACATTTGCATAATTAATTATATCTTATATAATGCTCATTACGTCATCGCACGGGATAATGAATATTAATAGGGTATGAATAGTACATTATTTCTCCCGCTGACTCATTAGCATTAAGGTATGGGATAGAAACTCCTGTCTCGCCCTTTATCTGGCACAGTGTGTCCATACGACCAGTACTTCCCTCTTTAATAACTCTCCCCAATCCTTATAATAAATCCCCATTCCTCACCTTATGGTTGGGTACACGCCTATAAAATACATCCCCAATACTCATCATACATTTGACAGTTTTGAAAATAAACGCGTATATATATACACCCCTTACTGAATTGAAAAAACATTTTTGAAGCCAGTCAAGTTACTTATGTCTTTGATAAAGTTCTGACAAGTCACTCATTAAAACCTATTTGCTACCGGATCACTAGCTCTCCCGGGTAACATCACTTGATTTCAATTAAGAGAATGGTTCGCCGTCCTTGATATAAATCAGACACCTGAATCGCTGCCAGAACCAAATATATAGCGAAGCCGCTAAACTTCGCAATCCATAACGTTCCGACCTGGCAAACGACCGACGTGAAAGGACAATCGAGTCTAGACCGCTGAAGAGCTGAAAAGGGGCATTATTACCTCGCCTGTGGGGTTAAGCGGTCTGACAAAGATAATCTTGTAGAACAGGTACCTTCAATAAATCACACACATCGATGTATACTCCCAAACACCGTAACAGTGCAGATTGAAACATTTTGTACATAGGAGTATCTTTTTCCTTCTCTGAAAATAAATAATTCCTCGTAACGCGGCCTAAATCGTCTGCCTTATCGCCTGAAAATAATCGGCTTTCAAGGACCCTGTTTGGGATAAAGTGTCCCCGATTAGTGTATCACTTGTGATACGCTAGAAGCTTGATACGTTAATAAAGTTTATGTATGTGTACAAAGACCAGGCTCCAATAAATGATAAGCTCATGGCCACCCAATCAACCTATAGCTATAATATAGCCGACAAATCCGTACTGAAACAAACAGATTCAACCTGCGAGGACAAAACGTGCCTCCCATTGTTCCACCTTCACGGCAGACAGATATTCTTTCACTTTCCTCGATGCTGCTAGATCTCCATATTCCAGAAGGCCTGAGAAGTCCGCGCTCCTCCCTATCCTAGAGCGGAAAAAAAATCGCTCGCACTTGCCTCTTATATGGTCGACCGATCCGAAAACAAAGGATAGTCGGGTTGGACATTTACCACTGAAGTTACCCTCACTTCAAAAACCACTACATGTCGAACAATGCCCTTTTTACACGCACTGTCCTCCGAAATTAGACACGGATGACGTAGGAGTCACAGAGAACCAAGTCACGGCAAGGTGGATGATTTTGGAGAAACGTCTCATAGAAAACTGAGACGCGTCGATGGAGATCATGCCCAAGCGCCCCATGCTTTTCACTCCTCCACGGCGGGAATGCAGTCATCTCAAGAGTCTAAAAACTCTTAACGCTGGAAATCATACCAGATCTCGCTTCCTGCACGCAACCCCTATGGCTGAAGCCATATCCCGAATATTAATAATCTACTATACAATTTCGCTTCCGAGAAGGCCAACTAGAACGAAATACATTTAATTTACCCAAGAATCTCTGCACCGCGGACCACCCAAGAATCTCTGCACCGCGGATCTCAAGGGAATTGTCGACTTGAAAACCAAAAAACCGTTAAACGTTCTTACGTAGTTCTATAAAATGTAATTTTATGTCTTGTAAATCAAACACGCTTGAAGGTTAGAGTCAACCTCCATCCCCAGATAATCTGCCTTAATCTAATCACATAGTCAAGACACTTTTTCAAACCAAGGGTGCAACCCAACATGGCAAGTAATACAGAGAGCGAACTTGGCTGCACTTTCACTGAACTAACTGTCCGGAAGGGCAATCGACAATCGGACGAGACCGTATGTCCCCTCGTCGAGTTTCCCAATCTGTCATTATTGTATAATGAGCAAACCACCCTAAATTTCGGAGGTCTCTGGCCACCATTCCCCCTGACTGATAAATCCCCCAAAAGAAGTTTATCCAACCAAATGGCCAGGTGATGTTCACATTTCTCACTCAAAACCGTCTTTCATCAACAGTATATAGTCGCAACCAGACTTAAATTGTCATCTAGGTTTACCATAACAGGACCTCGGTTAGATGTACATGCGTGGGGACTTGGACCAACTTATCCAAATAAAATCGTGCATGCATGTATCATTCATCCACAAATTAAAACCCTAGCGTCAAAACAAAGACGCAGCTTGGATGGTTCGGCTGTGAGGGGTAAGACCATGCAGCCAAAGGGGTTCTATACTTTGCCCCTAACACTTGCATGAGCGCCAGTTATGTTCAAGCTACTTGATATACACGGTAGACCCAGTCACCAAACAACTGTTACAAGAGATGTACCATGGTTCCGGAAAAGTTTCTCTCGGTGGCAAATAACTGTCACCATAAACATCCTTGAAACTAGTCCCTTTAAGAAAGGCGAAAAAGTCATAAAAGTTTACTCCCTTGTATATATAACCTTGAACTGTCATGGTCTCTGTAATCCGTCAATACGACTTTACATTCTGCTCTATGACTGTGAAGTTCTCCCGCCCTATATACATTGGAGTCTCGATCGGAATAAAATATACTGTACGTAGAGATGCACACTTACCACCTGCTACTCTTATACATAAGCCCATCTTCCCTAAGCCTGGGCAGGGGTTTCATCTGCATGACATAACCCATAAACTCTACTTAATTTCACGGCTCGTTGTACCGAATGATAAGGGCAAAAAACGTTTCCCTTACCAGCAATCACTACTTGCATCTACTCGAAATCACATAAATGTAAAATAAGGGAATATACAACCCAACAAGTAGGAATTTAATCATAATAAGCATAATCAAAACCGAACATGAAAAACCCCACCCAGACTTAGAGTACCAATTGCTTGACGAATCGAGACACAAGGGCAGCCTTTATAGACAAACGCTTGCGGAGTCAACTCTTAAAGCCCAGAAGATATGAAAATAAACAAAATGGAATTTCCCTTCCCCCCAATAGACCTTATGCAATACTCGATTTCTGTACTTTGCATAAATTTGCAAAAACTGAAAGAATAACGAGTTAAGTAAAGGTAAATCAATAGATTGAAAGACCATCGACAGTTTAGTATTTACCCCCAAAAGTGCATTAATAAAAATGAAACTATCATCAAGTAATAAGCGTTTGAAAGGTGCAAAATACATGGAAACGAGGCATCTAGGGCCAGAGTCCGGTTTCTGGTACAAATCTTTGTAATTTCAAATCACTATAACTTTTCAAGATTGCATAGTACAGCCCTAAAATTTGGCATGTTCATTATTGAAAACCCTCTCTTCAAAGAGATTCTCAGATATTGCTGTAATATATTTCCAATAACAAAGGAAATCAGATTTTACGATTCTACCATTAATGCATAAGGTCTATAGGATGCATGGAATAAAATAAATACTACACTCTAGTATCCATAAAATGTACACGCCAATAATGCATTTATTGCCTCCAGTCATTAAGCCTTTTTCGTATTACATGAGCGAGTAATGTGGCCTGATACTAGCCATAAGGAAACACACTTGACATTACTACGAGCACTGGCTCTCAGGCTTCGACGTCGTCCAAGCGATACTTTAACTGATCATACATTTCCCGACGGACTATATCTAGTTCTTGGGAGCTGGTTCTTTAACACTTTCCCCCACCACTTTGCGACTTCTGCCCCTCTTTCGAAGGCCACCCTTGATGGCAACGCCAGGGCTGTCGACCATGGAACGACATTGATGGAGGGAAACTTCAAACTTACCACCGCGGTGCGGCTATCATTTTGCTCCTTTAGCTTGGACAAATCTGTACATGCTTCAAAACCTCCCATATAGCTGTTGAGGTACTTGTAGATCCTTTAGGCTCCTTTAGCTCCTTCCCACGCCTCACAATTGGAGAATAATACATAAACGTATAGCGTAACACTCAGTCCGTATACTTACGCGCAAAATTACGCTATATAACAAGCCTAAAACTACAAATGCCAGCAATAAAACACCCACAGACATGAGTGAATAGGAACTAACGCATACATTATCCAATGTTAAACCAAACAGATATTTCTCCAATTCACCAAAGACTACTAAAGTTCTACCGTTCCCAGGGGTCCCCCAGCTGCAATTCTCTGGGTCATACCGACGCACCCAACTACAATTTTCCGGGGTGATATAGACGCACCCACCTACAATTCTTCTGGATCATGCGGACGCACCCAACTACATGAAATTATCTGGGGTCATGCACACGTACCCAACATGTGTTTTAATTTCTGAAGTCACCTAGACATGCTCAGCTACTATTCCTGGGGTCACACACAAACAGACCCATCTACTCATTCTCGATATGGGGTCACAGAGACTCACCCAGTTTGTAATATCTGGGGTCACGCAAACAAGCCCACCTACAAATGCTCGATCCAGGGTCGTCAAGACTCATCAGACTTATATTCCCTGGTGTCAAACAGACACGCACAGCTACTAATTCTCGATTCGGGGTCACAATTAACGATTCACCCGACTCGGTTTTATTCCTGGGGTCACAGACACGCCCAGCGACTAAAGCTCGCTCCAAGATCACATAGACTCACCCGAATTATATTTCCTGGGGTCAAACGGACACACCCAGTTACTACTTCTCGATCTGGGGTCACACAGACTCATGATCACCCGACTTCTAATGCCTGGGATCAAACAGACACACCCATCTACTACTTCTCGATCCGGAGTCACACAGACTCACCCGACTTCTATTTCCTGGGGTCAAACAGACACACCCAGCTACTACTTCTCAATCCGGAGTCACACAGACTCACCCGACTTCTATTTCCTGGGATCAAACAGACACACCCAGCTACTACTTCTCGATCCGGAGTCACACAAACTCACCCGACTTCTATTTCCTGAGGTCAAACAGACACACCCAGCTACTACTTCTCGATCCGGAGTCACACAGACTCACCCGACTTCTATTTCCTGGGGTCACTCAGACACATCCAGCTACTATTCTCTGGGACGGGTCACAGAGACTCCGACGTCCAGCTTCTATTATATTCTCTGGGTTCACACAGACTCGCCCAGCTTCTATTCGCTGGGGTCACACAGACTCGCCCAGCTTCTATTCTCTGGGGTAGCACAGACTCGTCCAGCTTCTATTCTCTGGGGTCACACAGACTCGTCCAGCTTCTGGGGTCACACAGACTCGCCCAGCTTCTATTCTAGAGCTACGTCACACAGACTCGCCCAGCTTCTTTTCCCAACTTTGTATTATCTGGGGTCACGTACACAGACGCGCCCCGACACTCCCCCTGGAATAACCTACCACGACGCGCGGTCCAGCTACTATTCTCGATCCGGAGTTACAGAGACTTGCTTGGTTGTAGCAGAGACTTAATTGGTATGGGATCACCACATCCAGGTTCCATTCTATAAGGCAAAGCGGCAACGCCGTTTCAGGTATAAATGCTCCACTCCAACAACCTAGAAAAACTTAAACAAAAGACACAAAAAAAACACGTATACATTCCCCGGCATCAAGTCCCAATGGACTTGAACAAAGAAACGCACATGGACGCCACATTCCGGAATCAAACAAACTACTCACTAAGATTAAGAATTCAGATATACTGCAAAACTTTCTACGGCAAACGGCGACCTTTTGTGACCTTTATTTGTATTTCAAAGCACTGAAGCAACATGATCTTACTTCTTTTATTTAACTAATTGACTTTTATTTGGATTAAAGTTACAAGCTCTTGCTGTCCGTATAGGTCGGTAATAATAAAAGCAATACTTTCAAATGATACATATGTTAACATAACATAATGAAACAAACGAAATTTGTCATTTTATTGTGTTGAACAATAAGTTTTCAAAGCCAAAATTTCAAAAACAATACATTTTGACCGTTCTTTACGTTCCTATTTTTGGACATTTTGGCGATTTCCTTAAAATTTAGCCCGAAGACCTACCTTCATTTTTTTATATGTTTTAGCTTTCGTAAATACCTACTCAGGGCAAAAATATCAAGGTAGGTCACCGTGTTAGATTTTTAAATATTCGCCGTTGAATATAAAATGCATGATCCGCCATATTGAAACAGCTCTACCACAGGAAGCCCAACCAATGAAAAGTAGTTCGAAAATGAACACTTCGTAGATTTACTAAAAAAATAGCTCGAAGACCTGTCTTCATTTTTTGATATTTTCTAGCTTTAGTTTACCTAGACTTACAGTGGAAAAATCAGGATAGGTCACCGACTTAGATTTTTAGATAATCGCCGTTGAATATCATGCGCAGGAAAGATGCGCACGAATGCACGATCGCATTACTTTAAACCGTCAATCATTTTACATCAAAGCGAGGAAGCTAGCGAAGTGTTCCAGAGGTTATTAGTTTTTCCAAATCGCGCCTTCGGCGCTACACATTGTGGATAGGGGAAAATAATAATGTCTGAAACTCAGGGTATTAACCCTCAGTTTCGACGAGCATTTGTGTGCATTTTTAAATGCCGCTCGTTTTGCCATAACGATGACAATGCATCTAATGTTCAACGCGCAAGGCACACGCACTACTGGACAAATACAAATTAATATTTTGGTAAATGTTGTAGGCCCATAAATTAATTGCTTAGATTCCACATGGATACCATAGTTACCATATGGGTACCATAGTTACCACATGGATACCATAGTTACCACATGCATTACATAGTTACCACATGGCTGCCATAGTTACCACGCGTTTTTAGATTTCATTAACAATACAGTTCTATGGGAACACTTAAGACCACCTCGCAAAGGCTGACAGTTTGAAATATTAGAATGTGAAGAGAAAACACTTGAAATAAAAGAATGCTGAAATGGTACTTGACTAAGTGTCCCAACAGAATTGTTAACGGTACCCTTGGTCACGAGTACCTCGAGGTCACGTGTTGACATGTAATATTTAGAAAGTTGTGTCTCCAGCATGTTGTCGACGGAAAGGACTTGTTGTTATTAAACAAAATCGAAATGTATGGAAATTAGCATATATTTTAACTGTGGAACCCCTCCACTTTTCCATCGAAAAAACATACATTTGAAAACGGAGCCCTCTCCTATTGGCATGTGTGGGCGTCGACAACGATTAACGGAGGCTTTTGAAAGTGCAGAGAGCAACATCTTTGGACCTAAACACTCTCCAGAATGCGTAAATTAAATCAAGCAGCTCGAATATCAATATCAAACTTTCCTGAGTTTTGAAATTGAAGTGCAACTCAAAATATCACTTTAGATCAGTCGTAACGTCCGTGTTTTGTAAACGTTATGAACGATGAACAAGCGTTTTCAAAAATCCCCAGTAAAAATCAAACACGCAATTTCGATCCGTTTATCATTATTTTACTTGATGACAGAAGAACGAAACAGAGGAACGAAAATCGGGTTTCAGTTAAATACTTCTACGTGTGGACGGTACTTAGAATACTGATAGCTATGCCATGAACAAGGCGATATTATAACCCTAATGCTGAGAACATATCATGGTACTTACAGCCTTCCTAATGTTATTGAAGAACATTGAGGTTTCAAAATAAACCTTTTTTGTTATCGAGTACTGCAGACTGCACATTTCAAGAGCATATAATGTTAATGGACTAAATTAGGAAACGGTAGTTCGTATTCAGTGATCGATCTTTCCATGCCGAGCAGTTTCAGCAGATGTTCTCGACGATCTCCAGGTCAGTCTATGTCTTAATTTAGATTTATCAATCTATTCAGTTTTATTTTATCTGACAATACAGATATCAATATGTAATATATTTTACACGTTGAAGCATCAACAACGACTTAATTAATTTCAGTGATCCATGCAAATGAACAATTTCCTAGATTCTGCCCGAAAATATATCTTGTCACAAAGAGTCCGGGCCGAATATATAGTTGAACGAAAAACTGAAATGTCCTTATCGAACGCGCCCGAGCTGCACTGATTAACGTTAACCAAATCTTGCGAGAAAGCAGATAATTAGGACTAATTAACTATATATAAACAGAGAATACTTCATGGACAATGCGAGCGTACGGTTTTTATTCACGAGTGATAAGTATCAGAAAACGAACGAGCGAGTCCTCGAGCGAGTGAATAAAAACTGTACAAAGTGTGTTTATTAAATACTACTGAGATTTTAAAACTCAACTTCACCAAAAACCGTTTGACGGTTGGAAAGCGTTGAGCGAAAACTATGATGACTTTTCATGAATTGTAAACATCGAAAATACACAACATATTCAAAGAAAATTTGTTTAATTCCAAACTTTTTGTCTGACATGTTGAAACAGGCACAAATCAGTGTTCAGTTATAACTTATCTGCCCTTTCGCCGTGTTGATGTTGTTAGTGACTTCGGTCACTTCGAGTCTGTATCTTCAATGCGAATTATGTTTTAAGTCTATTTTGACTCGCCAACCATGTCTACTCAGCTCTCAGTCCGTCGCCGAATGATTGGCGAGTTATTCAAAGTGTTGACAGAAATATAGAATTGTGTATGATGAATAACACCTTCAAAGGATTTCATATTTCTGTTGTTCGCTGTTGTTATGGCAGTCGACAAGCTCAAAAACTCATTGAAGAGGCCGGTTTACATCTCTTTTCGCTCAGTTTTCTTTCGTGTTTTTGATTTTTTTTTTTCGTGTGAATTCTCAAATTGAACAAAACGAGTTTCAGTCATAATTGTTATCCTATGAGAGCGAAAATTTTGATATATTTTTCAATCACAACACCATTATGGCCAGCTTCTTGTCGCTGAAAAGCCAATATTGAATGCAAGACGAAAACTTCAAGCGGCCATTGATTGGACGTATCATTTTTCTCACGCGTGAAAAAACGCAATACGCGGCTCAGTATGTATATGATAAATCCAAATACAACACAAACCATTTAGATGGAAATAGGAGACAATATGTCAAAGTATATAAAATTAAGTGACACGCTTTTTACGGGAAAATTTAGAAAGAGCAGAAGCTGCTTTTAAATCATATCTTATTGGTTTTCATAACGTATGACCCGCCATAGTTGCCCTCACCTCTCAAGATTCAAGTCAAAGAAAAAATAGTGCGTGCTGTGCGATTAACTGCAGCTTTTATTACTGGCAATACCATTCTCTGAACATTAAAAACTACCAATTGCAGAAATATTTAGTATGAAGAAGTAAGACCACTAGTTTTCATGAGGTCTGCGATCGATGAACGATACAGTGGTTAAATAAATCTATGCAAATCACGTTGAAGATTTCTAAACAAATGCGCAGTCAGACCAACGTACTGAATTTACGCCAGAAAGCAATTTGAAAGCGACGTGACTCCATTGTTGCATGCATGAAAAGATCAGAGAAGCACGTTTCATGAATGCGGCTAGTTTTTTTCAAGAAACTACGATGTATTTGTATATCGGTGAAACACTATTTAGAGTTCTAGCTTTTCAAACCATTAATAATTATTGGATCAATTCCAAGTTAATCAAATGTTCTGCTAATTAAGGCCACATATCCAAAACTCATTCACGTTATTGATTTCCTTTGTTTTGTCCTCATAAATAATTAATGAGTTTTCAAGAGTTTGATAAATGTGAACAATACCCTCTTACCGCGGTGAATCAAAACTTTAGTTTAGAGATCAAGTAGCTTCAAGTGGTAAGGAAAGCTCTTAACCAAATCCGGCCGGGAACTGTGTAAGGCAATTGAAGAAATTATTCTAATCAGGTTAGATAGATTAATCTAATTATATTAAGATTTTCATTACAAAGTAATTCAACGATCTGCGTGCATGGAGAAATCGCGCGCTTTACGTACAAACCTTGGAATCGAAATCATATGGTTTGAATATTTCCAAATAATTTCAAAGGTGCCGATTGAGTCTTGAGAGTGTTAACAAATCTGTAAAGCACGTTTTCTCCAGTACTGCTGATTCCACGAAAAAGCCAGTTATGCCTGGCTTTGGCTGTACGGTTGTATCGATATGTGCTGTAATTATATTGAATATATATATATAATTGAATTGAATAACACAATAATTTCCAATCCACGGTGGTCAAAAAAGTACGCGAAATCGACAACGTTTGTATAACTTCTACAGTTTTAATCCAATCAAAATAAAACTTGGCAACATGACAGAATATGTCAAGGCAACAAACTTGTTCTTTTTTGTTTTTTCATTTTTATGATTTTTGGCGGGAAAATGACGTCCAGAACATGCCAACGAACTTTGAAATTCAAAACTACACTAAATTAATCATTGTATTTAAAAGAACATATAAAATTAGAGAAATAACTGAAATAATATCTCAGATATCGTTATTCAATCCAAAGATATGAATTTTTGAAATTTGAAATTTCCGCCATTTTGTGCTATTTTTAGTAACAAAATGGCGGATTTTCAAATTTCAAAAATTCATAACTTTGGGTTGAATAATGATATCTAAGATATTATTTCAGTTATTTCTCTAATTTTACATGTTCTTTCAAATGCAATAATTAATTTAGTGTAGTTTTTAATTTCAAAATTCGTTGGCATGTTCTGGACGTCATTTTCCCGCCAAAAATCATAAAAATCAAAAAACAAAAAAGAACAAGTTTGTTGCCTTGACATATGCTGTCACGTTGCCAAGTTTTATTTTGATTGAATTAAAACTGTAGAAGTTATACCAACGTTGTCGATTTCGCGTACTTTTTTGACTACCGTGATCCCGTATCTTATCCTTTATTCAGAACGAAGAGCGAAATAATAATACAATATGTTAAACACATATATCATTATGCAATGTTTTGCACGCCCCAATCATTTCCTTATTTGGTTCTGAAATACCATATTTGGACATTATTTTCTTTTAGAATTCAAGATGAATTCAACATCAGAGAGAAAGGATCCTCTTGGCCGAACAGTCGTTCTTGTCACCATCGAAACGTTTTTTGCTGTCGTCATCACCATTGCCTCATTGCTTGGCAATTCACTGGTCATCTACATCATCCACAAAGATTCTCGCCTTCGTTCTATAACTAATGTTTTTATCGAAAGTTTGGCCTGGACTGATGTCTGCATGGCAACCTTAGTTATGCCTTTCTGGGTTTTATCTATTTTCAATGGTCGATGGGTTTTAAATGATGTATTATGTCCCTGGGCGGGGTTCATGTCAGTTAATCTTGGGTTGGGTTCCATCTTCACCATGGGACTGATTGCAGTTAACCGTTACTTCAGGGTTGTCAGAAGTGCTACCTATCCAAAGTATTTTAAAAGTCGACGCAGTGCTGTTGTTTATTGCTTAATTTTGTGGATTACAGCGATTCTACTGTCATCGCCTCCACTCTATGGATGGGGTGTCATGCAATACCACACAAAGATTTCCATGTGCACTTTGCTCTGGAATATGAAACACATTTCTTATGTGGTGATAATTGCTGGTGGTGCTGTGATTGGGACGACCATAGTAATCAGTATCTGCTACTACAAGATCTACAAAACAGTCAAATCAAGCACTGCAAACATTAACGCACACAATCCGAACTCTACAGCTGGACACACAACGGACATCAAACTCTTGAAGTCCACATTTGCTGTCGTGTGTTTCTTAATGCTCTGTTGGATTCCTGGCTCGATTGTGGTATTGTTCGAGACGGCAGGAATTGTTGCGCCGCGTGTCGTGTTTGCGTTTTCTGTTTATATGATGATGTCTAGTAGCTGTGGTAATCCAATCATCTATGGAATCCTCAACCCTCAGTTTCGACGAGCATTTGTGCAAGTTTTCAAATGCCGCTCATTTCGCCATGACATTGTGTCTAATAACGCACAAGGTGCACGCAATACTGGACAAATACAAAGGAATAATTTTGAAAATGCTGTGGGCCCATAAATTTAAAAATGTTTAGTTACCAGATATAGTTACTATAGTTACCACATTGTATCCATAGTTAACAGTTCTTTGGGAGCACACTGGAGCTATAAGAAAATCGAATGGCTGATTTTCAAAACGATTTATCTTTGTTTCTGCAAACTGTCGTCATTGACTTCTTGCTGTCTTGCTCCTCAAGAGAAATCATGAGCAAATCCTGCTGCCTTATTGAAAGTTGATGTTCTTGTAATTTTGTTCCCCACCAAATGAAAAGTCTTAGTACTAACTGCAACAGTTCTGTGGGAACACAGGTTACGACTTTTTCAGTCAAAAAATGCGAATACGAACACTGTAAGACCATCTCACAAAGGAGAGTTTGAAACATTGGAATCAGTGTGAAAAAGAGAAATCACTAGCTTGAAATAAAAGAATGTTGAAAGAGTTGAACTTCAAGTTTAATTACACACATATTTAAATAAATACAAAAGAAACTTGACTCAGTGTCCCAATTAACCTTTTTGTGTGTACTATATTTGTTTCTGAATGGGCTTGTGTCACCTGTCACGTGACTTTCTAAAATTTTACCGAAGGCAAACGAAAATATCATAACTTGAAAGAGCATACTAAATTAGTAAAAGTTGAACATTTCAAAATAATCAAGCACATAGGACAAAAATTAAAGGCTTTCAAAGTTTCCCGCTTTGACAAGGATTTGTATGGGTTTTCCGCTTGGAGGGCAAGCGTTGCCTTCCAACATACATTTCCATTCAAAAAGGCAAAGTTTGAATCATAACGAGCCACAACTCCTTAGTTACCAGCCAAAGGCAGGAAATTTTGCCGGCATACCATAGATTCCTTTCGACACCACAGATGACCACAACTAATATGATAGCTTCCCTAAGTACATGGCGACAATTGATTGATTGTTTATTGAATGTGGTAGATATACAAACAATGACTCTAAAGTCATTTTTATTCGTCCATAAAAACATAATAAAAGGAAAATTGTAAATTTCGGCCGTATTATTACATCTGAGTATAAACTGATTCCCAGCTCAGTAGCCTGAGATGCAGTTTGGTTTGACATGATTATTAGACTGATTTATCAGTATAAACTGATTCCCAGCTCAGTAGAGCTGCACATATCAAGAAATCTGTGCTTTTTTCGTAGACCAGCTACGGGGACTGGGCACGAGTTTACCGGTCACCCTGTGTTAGGTTTCCCAGTCTTTTTGGCCGTGTTACAAAATGGAGGACAATGTTTACATTCATTTACTCGATTTGCTGTAAGTTTGGATGGATTTTTCGATAAAAATCGTACTTTTAAGCGAAAAATATTTACAGGGTTTCCAAATATGGTAAGTACAATGCCCAAATATGGACATAGGAAAGCTGGCCGAGCAACAGCACACTTTAATGGGGGATTTCTTGATATGGTTTGGTTTGACATGATTATTAGACTGATTTATCAGTATAAACTGATTCCCAGCTCAGTAGAGATGCAGTTTGGTTTGACATGATTATTAGACTGATTTATCAGTATAAACTGATTCCCAGCTCAGTACGACAGTAGAGATACAGTTTGGATTGACATGATTATTAGGCTGATTTATCAGTATAAACTGATTCCCAGCTCAGTAGAGATACAGTTTGGTTTGACATGATTGTTAGACTGATTTATCAGTATAAACTGATTCCCAGCTCAGTAGAAATGCAGTTTGGTTTGACATGATTATTAGGCTGATTTATCAGTATAAACTGATTCCCAGCTCAGTAGAAATGCAGTACGTTTGGCAGTGTTACATGATTGTTAGATTTATCAGTATAAACTGATTCAGATGTTAGCATTGTAGGTTACAGTGCAATCCCTGTGACTGTGTCAAGGCCGATCGGGAATTGAAATAAAATATTGCGGGAAAGCGTGATCGGATGTATGCACAGATCATCAAATAAACTTACCTTGTCCTTCGGAAGGCAAGTTAGATTTTACATGGATTGCCATATATTTTAACATTCATCAGGGATCCTAAATATCTGGAACTTAAAATACGTATACAGTAGTACTAAACTGGATTGCACGTACTTTTGTTGGATAGGCATCTATATCTTTGGAGAGAATTTCTGAAAGAACTCCCTTGCTATCGATAATCGCTACATTTTGGCGGGAAAGATGGCGACGATTCTTTATTATTATTAAGATCGCCGAACGAGTTAGCTACACGGACATGTGATTCTGGAGCTCTTGGTCGTTAACACATGATCCAGGTTTTAGGGTTTCTGCCTAAGAATCCCAGCCAGGACACAATAGCTCGGACACATGTAAACCTCTTCTTCTCGCTCGCCTCCATCAAACACTCGATGATCTATTTGCGCGCCATTTACATCATGCAAGCGAAATTGTCTTGATCAGTCGCAGAAGAAAACAAACAGCAAACGTACGTAGATCTTTGGAATATTTCGTTGATTGCCCACAAATTCTTCTGTTCAGTTCCTACCAGCCTTTGTTCGAATCATACCCTGTTTAGTGACGGTCGCATCGATCTACACTGCTCAGTTACTTTATTTACAACTTCAAAATCGCTCTCGCTTGTCAAAACTAATTTGATGAGAGTACACAGACATGTATTGCTACGGAAATAAGGCAAACAACTTAATTGGTCTTTGAAAGACAATGTTGACATATAGTAATTCGATCATAGCAACCGTACTACCCCATCGTGACCATTAGAACTTGGCTCTGGCTCCTTATGCCTGTAACTATTGCCCTATTTAAGTATCTCCCTTCAAACTTTCCACTTTTACTAACTTTAGTGTATGGTATTCGTTTGCCTGCGGTGGAAATTTAAAAAGTCACGTGACAGGTGACACAAGCTCATTGAAGTCCAACGAATTTTCGAAACCTTGCATGACATTCATTGGAAATTGGTTGGTTTTAACTTTTATTATTTCTGCAAAGTGTTTTCAATGACATGACTTCTTCAATATGAGCAAAATAATAAAGGATTGGTGAACGCCTAGCGTGCATCTGTCGAGTTTTAGATGCACGCGGTAGGTTGCTAAGCACGAAAGAAGCGAAAGAGTCGCACGAGGCGAAGCCGAGTGCGACTCTAGCTTCTTGAGTGCTTAGCAACCGACCAAGTGCATCTAAAACTCGACAGATGCACGCTAGGCGTTCACCAATCCTTTTATAACATAGCCACAATCAAATGGTAGATAATTATTTGTTTATTTTATTTTAGAAAGCTAACTTTCTTGGCCGATCGCGCGATGAGTTAAGACTTAAGCTTACATACCGACGTAAAGAAAAAGCTCAATAAGTTAATTATAAAACGGCAAATTAACACCACATGTTCGGTCATTTTCATACTAAGTTCGAACTCTGAATGAAATCGAAATAAGTACAAAGTTTTTAAAGTAAATAAGCTTACATTACAAAAGTTTTTGAACACATCTGATTGTTGTACTTGACCGTTGAGTACTTGCGATTTGAGCTAAAATTCTTTGTAAGTTTTCGGCAAAGAAACAGGTTGTTTTTGAACGATGGGACAAATTGAATCCTCTTTGAAAATCCATTAACATTTCTTGTAGACGTTTTGAGATCCCTTTTTCATTTGCTAGTTTGGAGATGGTTGAGAATTCGACGTTTGCACGTTTCCCATGCTTCAATCATCGACTGTGTACAGTAAGCTTACTTACAGTTGTGTAGTTTGGACTCAGTCGAAGAACGAGTATTATAGTCTTGTAGTCAATCTCAGTTCATTTCAATGGCCACATTGAGCTGTAGCGAATCAGATTATGGTGATTTTGAGCCAGTGTTTTCTACAGATTGATTTTGGTAAACCCTGCAGCTTCACTCGAGTACGGATTGTTGAATCACAACGAAGCGACATTACAAACACCAAAACTTCAGAATTTCCACATCTTTTTCTCCGATATTTGAAATATGCCGTGGCACTAGACTTCTTCTTAGAATATATGATAAAGCGTAATTCCTTTAAATGCATTGTTTTCCTGCCTTAGGTTCATTTCGCTCTTTCAAGCGTCTTTCAGTTCATGAAACTATTTGAACAACAAAGCTGGCAAGTGATTTTCCATGACGTCATTAGCGTGCATCCATGGAGAATTGGTGCACGCTCTATTAGCCAATCAGAGCGCGCGTTATATGTTAGATATGTTATAATCCTCCTTATCGAATATGTATTTACTTCTCTACTACTACACTACTGGTTAGCGTTGTCAAGGGGAAGGGACTTTAATTTATTGACTTTGTCTTATTTCTGCCAGTCGTGATGTCGTGTTTTGTAAACGTTATCGTTAGACTGCTGTCTCACTCAATCGTTTTCAAAAATTCCCACTAAATTAAAAATTAAACACATGCACTATTTCGATCCGTTTATCATTGTTTTACGGCCGAAACAGAATTTCAGTAAAAAAAAAAAAAGGTTGACGTATCGACGCCGGGTACTTAGATTAATTGAACGTTGAGCCATGAACAAGGCGCTATTACAATCCTAACTTAGAAAATATCATGCGGTACTTACATACAGACTTCCTATTGCTATTGAAGAATATTGAGTTGTATCAATAACTATCAATCTCTAGAGTTTTATTTTATCATTTTATCTGACAACATGTTAAAGTGGGGATGCCAGGCTACTGAGCATGCGCAAGATTCTTAGTGTTTTCCGGCCCGGAACGATGATTGAGAAGGGGGTGAGTGATCCACAAAAATCGTTTGAAATCTGCCCGTTTTTCTTGCAATCGAATCATAATTTTTATAAATATCGAAGGTTGAATAACCATACATTAGCGTTCATAAAGTATTTCTGAATGAAATCTTTTTTTTATATAAAAAATACGCGTCTCGAATTCCGTCCTTCAGAGCTATATTTGTAGGCCATGAACACAACTTCGCGAGTACAAGTGAGGCGACCACTTTCAAAAACTCTTTGGGAGGCCAACAGAAGAAGAGTCTGGCTCTCTAAGAGGGTCCATGAAACGTGGAAATTGTTCAAAGGGTTTGGAATTTTCACCTCTGACAATGATTTCGCCGCGCATCTTCTGGCTATGGAGTTGAAGCGACAACAGAGGTGAGAGTTTGGAAGCTTTTGCTAAGGAATCGTGCCGGTGTCTGAAATATTTTCGTTTTCTCTTAGACTATTTACCGTGTTAATTCGTAAAATGTCTATTGTGTTGCTTCAGGATCATCAGGAAAGGCATGGAGATCGTCCATATTGACAACAACACCAACAAACCTTCAGGTGAGGCAGTTATGCAATATTTTAGTGAGATATCGATCAGATCGAAACGTGTTTTTTTCTACAAACAATGATTTACAAATATATTTTTATATTGCTACTACTAATACTGCTAAGTTCTTCTGATTTATTCCGTAAAGAAATATCCTGATACGAGGCTACACTTGTGTGATTTTGACCGGGTCAGTTGAGGAAAGTGTACATTGCATGTTTGCCTTCTGCGTACAGTACTAGCTGTATCGTGCATTTATGCTGTGAGGTGTTTGTGTTCTGTGGATTCTGTTCTGTTCAGATGATTAATTTAGTAGATGCTACATGTATGAGTCTAAAGATATGAATTATATCACAGCTGCTGCTACAGGTCCTACAAAAAGGAAGTTGTTTCAATCTCTTCAATCAAGCACTCCCATCCCTAAAAGAAGGGTAGATGCATACACATCTGATAAGTAAGTTCCTTTAGAGCTAATTATTGTTCAGAGTTACATGTACATGAGTTACATGTACATGTAGCTGTGTTGTGTTATTATACAGGGCAATCAAATCAAATCAAATCAATTTTAATCCAACAGGGCACAGCAAGAACTTAGAAAATTGCTTGACTGACAGACAAAATATACTTCCAGAATTCACTGGCTTGATTTACATTATTGAGAACAATATTGTGAAGCCTGGTAGTTTGTTAAACAATAATAATTGTGTAATTTACTGTGATTCTGTGCACATAGTGAGGAAGAGGAAGATATCAATGTCACCAGTTCTTGGTTGTCGGGGGGTGACAGCAGACTGAACTTCTCCCCAGTAAAGTTTGATGACAGATGCCAGGTACTAGATGGCACGGTTGTGATCGCTGCTGATGATACCTTCCAGTCAGACCCAGAGTCTGATAATAATAATGATGAAATTGACCAAGATGTTAATCTACATGTAGAGGAGCAGAGTGATTACATTTCAGACCAAGATGGGGAATTTAGGTACAATGTATTTACAGAATGCTAATTATTCTGCCTAAAGCCTTTGTCAGTCCTAGTTTGTAATTCTTTCAGACACAAATGCTGTACAATGTAGATATGGTAGTCACATCTGAACATGATCAAAATGGCTGTCACATCATCATTCATGTAGAAGTTAGCATTGACCTTCCCAGATATGTACTATGTACTTCATATGCAGGTTTTTTTTCAAGAACTAATTTTGAAATCTGTAAATTTAACAAAGATTACTCTCATAGTAATCCACTGTCTTATTCTACCTGTGTTTTTTTCTCATCTAAGACTGAAAAATGCCTTATCCATCCTTGATGATGAGTGCAGTGGTTCAAGTGATGGGGAAAGTAGCACAACTGATTCCTGTGGTTCAGGGTAAGTACTTTACATGTATGTATGCACACAGGGAAACTTTGTTCTCGTGTCCACTTGCAAGTTCTTTTTTTAAATGTGTACATGTATATCTACAGTGGCGCGCAAAAATAATGAGACACTTTCACTCTGAAACACACTCACAATTAACAGCTTATGAGTGTACAGCGCATTTGTTAATGTAATCCAACAACTCCCCCCCCCCCCCCCCCCCCCCCCCCCCCCCCCCACACACAACCAAAGTTGGGGGAAATGATGTCGGAAGCCACACATAACAAATGTGGTTACCTAGCAACATTGTAAGGGAGGGGAGGAGAGGACAGGGGGTATGAAATAAAGTGTCTCAGCGTAATATGCATGCCGCTGTAGAAATCATAATCATAATACTTTATATCTTCAATAAAAAGAGAGAGCACATTCCACAATGTCTTAATGCTCTTTACAAAACAGTAAATACAGTAAATAAAATATAATAGGATAGTAATAGAAATCATTTGAGATTATTAGCTCACAAAGAGCCATTTGCCACTTACAACATTTTAATGTGTTTTATGAACAGTTCTGATGATGAATATAGCTCATTGGAAGATGATGACTTGATGTTGTTTCCAGTAAGAGAAGTTGAGCAGCCTGAGCCCCCAGAAACAGAAGCACCGTTGCCAGTCCCATCCCATCGTTCCACTATAGTAACACCACCCCAAATAGCAGGACCACCAGACCCCCCAACAACAGCAGCATTGAGACCACCCCCAGTGCAATTCCCAGCACTGCTGACTGATACAGAACCACCACTTCAACGACTGCCTCTAGCAACAACAATATCAATGCCCCCCTCAGTCTCACCCCAACTGACTGCTCAAGAAATACTACCATTATTGCCTCCAGCAACAGCAGTTGTACCAGCACCACTGCCAGCTCCAGCCCTACAGCAGTCAAGATCAAATGCCACCACTGTGCCTGAGAGGAATTTCTTGAGAACAATGGAATGCAAGAGACTAGAAAAGGAGTTGAAACTGATTACATCAGACAAGGTGATAACCACTGTAGATAAAATAACTGAGCTCCTTAGCCATTGCCAAATAGTAGGCTGCAATGATACCACAACAGTGAAAACACGTATTGTTGGAACAACACTAGAGATCTGGTATGTCTGCAGTAAAGGCCATAGAGGGAAGTGGACATCATCTGAAGAGTACCAGGGCATGTATGCCAACAACCTGCTAATGTCATCAGCCATACTGCTCTCAGGTAACAACTTTGCTAAGGTAGAGTTACTGAGCAAGTTCATGGGGTTGGGATGTCCCTCATCATCCTCATTCCACCGAGTTCAGAGATTCTATGCCATCCCAGCAATTGAAGAGTGGTGGTCCTGGATGAGAAATAACATCATTTCAATAATTGATCAGATGGAGGTGGTCCTAGCAGGTGATGGGCAGAATGACTCTCCTGGCCACTCAGCTAAATACCTGACCTACTACATGATGGTGGCAGAAGAACTGGTGAACTATATAGTTCATGTTGAGTGTGTGGATAAGAGGGAGGTTGAGAGGAAGTCTCCAAACATGGAGAAGGAAGCTTTGCGACGTGCCATCAAGAGCATCAAGCAAGTTATTAAATTGAAGGAAATGGTAACAGATGCATCCAGCAGTATCATCAAAATGATGAGTGAGTACAATGGATAGATATGAGTTTAATGATTATTGATTTACTGGAGCTGTCAGTAACTATTGAAATAGACATTAGTGTAACTACTTTTTCAGCTCTACATGTCATTATGTTTGTAAGTGTCCCAAAAATCCATGACAGCCGTTACTGAGAGTTTTCAATAGGGGAGTTTCGTTGTTTACATTTTCTTCATTAGCATAAAAAAAATACTTCAAGCTGCAAACAAATGTAGCTTGAAGTATTTTTTTATGCTAATGAGCAAAAGGTAAACAATGGAACTCCCCTATAAAAGACAGCAATTTTTCAAAAGCAATCTATTCTGATATTTTATTTTTAAACAAGCATACATACATGTACATGCATCGGCTAAATACAAGCATACATACATAAATGTACAAGCCATGTGTGATTGTGTAGAGCAACCTTAATTTTTAATCCCTGGCCTACATGTAACTGTGTCGGAATATGTACATGTAGGTACAATATATACATTGTCTCCATAGGAGAGGAATTCCAAGAAATCCTGCACTCGCTGGACATCTGGCATAAAGCAAAGAATATGAGAAAGTGCATCACACAGGTGATCAAATGAAATGCTCCCTTTTCTTTTGGAGTTTATAGCATTGCATGTATATTGCTTGGAATTAGTGAAATGAGGACTCAAGTCATGGACCAATAAAAATCCTGCTTACTAATCACATACGCTACAAACATTCTTGATTAAAAGTTTTAGTACAACCCCCAACAAGGCAGACGATGAACCTGACTAGTGAATTTGTTTTTGTTACCTGGTTGAGTCTTTCATGGTACTAGCCAGTGGGAAGTAAAACAAAACCCAGTTAGTCAAAGTGCTATATATAGTAGGGTAGTGTTGCCAAGTGTTTTTCATAGCACTTCCTTTGGTTAGAAACACAACATTTATATGAAGTGATAAGACTACACATGTGTTTGTAACTACTGTATCAATTTAATTACTGTTTTTCATAACATTAGGTTGCAAAGCTGAGAGGAAACAACAAGATTGGTGCTTGGACTGATCACATCATCAATCACTTCTGGTATTGTTGTGAGAATTGCGGGAGAAGTGAAGAGAAACTGAAGGTATGTACTTCATGACTTTTTTGACTGGGGGGAGGGCAGAAGTGATAAAGAGAGGTTCCTAAGGGAGTGTGCTCTTTGGAAAATCTTGAAAATTGCACTAAAAAATACCAAGCACCCCTCCCATGTGCACTAATAGAACAAGACCAAACCCCATTAATTTTTTGCTCACTATAGGAAAAAGACTCCATAAAATGTTTCAAATATTCCAATCATTTTTCTTGGTTGAAACAGCCTTGTTCTATGTTGATGATCTTTGAAACTCAGACTGCATATACATGTACATGTAATTAGGGATTGTACACTTTGTATTACCCAGACTATGTGGATTAGCTTGCTCCACCATATCTGTAATGAGCATGAGTGGCTCGATGGAAAGTGCACTCATCACCAGCCAGAAAATCATGAACTCCCATGGTTTGACCGACGGGATAAGGATTATGAGGCATTGCAGGACATTGTGCTCAGCCCCAGGCTCTTGAACACTCTGAAGTTCTATGTGAATTTCAGGTACAGCTACACATATGTTAATTCAGTGTGAGTACAGTATATCAGAGCTTATGTCTTGGATTGATATCACAATAATAATATTGAGGGAGACAAATCCCCATCCTTTTCTTGCATTGTTTGAGTTCACAAAGATATAGGCTCAATGGTTACTACTAAAACACAGTCACAAATTAGTTGAATTTTTCAACCACCATAAAAATTCTAGTTGCAAAATGTCAAAATCTGGTCACAATTTTTATTGCGACTCATTTTCAAGTTGCTAATGGTGACAATATGATTTTTACAGACACACTGGATCTCTCGAGTCAGTTAACAGCATGTCCTTGATGTATGCTCCTAAGCGATGTGCTTTTGGGTATGTATGTGCATTGTACATAGATTGGCCAGTTGAAGAATAAGTTATTCCTTGCTTGGAATCCCGCTTGGAATGCAGTACTGTATATAAAATGTACATGTATCACCTTTGTGAATGTAAGAATATACATGCATATAGATTTTATTAACAGTCTGAATTCAATACTACAAGTTCTGTTGTTTAATTACTCGAAGTCATAAACAGGGTAGGGAAATGAGTCAGGGTTTTACCCACCCCTCCACCCTTGGGAGGGTTCTAAAATAATGTCAATGAAACACCATTGAAAATTGGTTATAAACATGGCTAGAAATTTATTACAGTGTATGGTATCACTTCTGGTTACAATAATATTGGTTTATAATGAGTGAATTTGACACCATGAAATTTGTAAAGTAGACCCTCCCTGGCCACGCCCCACATAGCCCATTTACGGGAGTATCCCCCAGATTTAGTGCTGCAGAATAGGAGAGTTGATGCATGAATACAAGTGGGTATTTTGTGTTTTTAGGATGCAGGCTTTTAAAGCGAGGAAAATGTTAGCAGCGATTGACCACAATTACCACATAAACCGCAAGTCATTGGTGCATGAGAAAGGGGAAGTTCAAGTTACACGGAAGTACGTCAGCCGCACTAAACGCTGGGATGCTCAGGTCATCAAAGAGGATAAAGACTATGCCTACATCCCACAGATGTTAGCGATGACCTTTGAGAGAAGGAAGAATGACCCAGGAACCATGAATGACTACATGGAAATGGCTCCTGATGATCCAAGACGCATATCCAGCACTATTGCTGCAGTCCCCCCACCTTCATCAAGAGAACTTTTTGCTGCTCATCAGAGTAGATTTCGCACCAAGAAATAATTTAAGTTGAATCATGACAGCAACCTTTTTTGAATTATGCATAAATTATGTAATTTCATGATTCACTCATCATAGTAAATAGTATATCACAGCCACTGCTGGGATACAGTGTGGACAACGACATATATGTATGGCCCGGTTCAGACTTAATTAGTGTCCAAGCATGATGCCCAGGCACTGGCACCAAACGGAAAGTGCACATATTTGGTGCCCAACAAGTACTGTGCCCGGGTACCAAGTGTGAACAGGGCCTATAATGTCAAAATACTCTGAAAATGTTAATGAATCTTATAATGATTAATGACAACTGCAAGCATTTATTGCTATTTACACAGTATAACATCTGTGATGCACTGCAGGCTATGAGGCATGAACCATGAAAGCAATGTTATGAATCACATTATAGGGGTACCGCGTTCATTGCAAGATAATAATGAGTTAGTATTATTATCAATTAGCTCTACGACTCTCTAAATCCCATATAAATGCCTGTCGGAGATGGGTACTTCACCCTGATTTTCCAAACAGAGCATGAGGGAACAACCCTTCGAACAGTTCTGCCAAGGTGTCCATGTTTGTCCAAAATAAAATGTCTGTAAGCGGCTTTCCTAAATTGGTTTGAACTATTGTCAAACCTATCACTTCTGACATCTCCTCGGTCCAAAATGGATAATTGAAGAATATCAGGGTCTAGGCAGAGTTTGTAGAACCTGAAGGTTTCTGTCACACAATTTTTGTTTTTGCAGCACACATTTTCAATAGCTTTTGGCATTTGCCTGCAGTGGCCACATCGACACCATGCTGGGGTGGATCCACTGAAAACAGGTGGGGGTTGGGGGTCAGGAATGCCATCAGCATGTCTATACGAGGGGATTGGTGTGCTGTGTTGTGGTGACTGGCCACTCTGTAAAGCTGGGCTTCCAGGAAGAGTAGTAGTACAGCTGGTTTGCAAGGGGATATGGGTGGGTGCACGTCTATATGGGGGGATTGGTGTGCTGTGTTGTGGTGACTGGCCACTCTGTATAACTGGGCTCCCAGGAAGAGTAACAGAGCTGGTTGGTGAGGGGGTATCCAAGGGGACAGGGCTGGTTGACAAGACGGGTGCACTTGTTGAGCCTGAAGTTGAATCAAAGCTGTTTGTCACAGTAGTAGACACAGGTGCATGTGACGGGGCAATGGGAGAGCCATAGAAGTTTACAATCACATCTTCATCAGCAGCCAGCTGACTCTGGATGTATTCTAGGCTGCCCAAACCCCTAGCAAGTACTCGAATAGCCAGTATTCGTAGTTTACCAACTTCCATTACAGTGATCATATTCTAAAAGCAAGACAGATGAATTGCATTGAACTAACGTTGTTGTTGTTATTAGTAGTAGTAGATTGCAATTTAGAAAAGTGTGAAAACTAATAGAGTGATTCCAATAAACCTGGGCACTACTAATTAGCTGTCAGTGTTTATTACATGCAAAGTAAAAAAAGAAAACAAGAGTGAGTGTCTAATAGTGTGTATTGGTGTAGTTAGTAATGCCCAGGTTTATTGGAATCACTCTATTATAGCACTATAATGAAACAATAGAAATAGCACTATTTAGTACTATAAAGTGAAGAAAAAGATATTGTATTCACACAAGTAAACTGTTAGATGTGCATCCTTAGCACGGTACAGACAATGGTCTGATTATCTGGGAAATAGTAACTTATAACTATGCTTATAGTGAGTCCATAAACTCTCATGATTGAGGGGAGAGTCGAATGAATTATTGTTTATAAATAACCATTCAGAGGTAATCCTTACTTTTACTTCGACGTTTTCTCTCTCACAATCAACTAATTCCGAAGCCCGCTCAGCTGCAGGTCGCGTTCTACTGGCCGTTCTACTTCTAGTTGCGTTGACACGAGGCGCTCGATTCGAGTTAGATCCCTCTGCTCCTCCAACCTACGACAAAATAAATTATTACAGTAAAACAGAAGTGAAGGAGAGATGAATAAAGTAGCAAAACATGAAGCATGGGCCTTCTTCCATCATGGCATCGGACATGAAGGTTTTCTCACCTTGTTTTTGCAGGTAGTTTTTCTAGCGCAGCTACAACCGTCGTGACAGTATTTGCCAGCCGTTTTGCACGGACATCCTTTGCGTATACGCCCATCTTTTGTACTACAAGATCCTTTACACTTGCAAAGCTAGATTGGTATTCAAATATAAGAAAATTATAAGTCAAGGAGTGATGAATTTATATATTTAGCTTACTTATAAAGCTCAATAAAACAGTGAACATTGAGGCACATTCGAACACGGTAAATAGACTGCTCATGGGGATTTTACTTACCAAATCACCTGTGTCGATTGCTAAGACGTCCACTTCATCCATTGTTCCATTCAAGATAAAAACAAAGCAAAACACTATATCGCTGACCTATCTCTGACGGCATTCCCGCGCTGATTCGATTGAGATCGCGAACAATTTTTATTTTGCCGCGAATGTGACAAACGGTTGTGATTGGTTCATTTGACAATCAACTGTCAAACTCCCGGGCATGCGCAGGAGCGTGACATACCCACTTTAAAGACTAGACTGTGAACAGTCCCCCTTTTCCCTCCAGACTCAGTCAAACGAGAGAAAAATAATCCCGGACGCGCGAGGATTGGGGAGAGTTCAGAGGCGGAGAAGGGAGAGGAAAAGAAGGGACTGTGGACAAACCACCCCAACACG
Source organism: Actinostola sp. cb2023 (assembly GCA_033675265.1). Classification (NCBI taxonomy): domain Eukaryota; kingdom Metazoa; phylum Cnidaria; class Anthozoa; order Actiniaria; family Actinostolidae; genus Actinostola; species Actinostola sp. cb2023. The sequence continues at coordinate 136,297 of JAUJYZ010000196.1, read as the reverse complement.
AATTACGCCTTTTTTCACACATGTCAAACGCTGTCAGCAACTTGTTATTGACGGATACGCCTTCAGCTGATATCCAATTAAAATTCAGTTGTTGATCAGTTGTTGAAATATGTTGCACACGAACAAATACTACATACTGGACTCGCTTGGTACGTGGCGTTCGCGGCAGGAGAATTACCACGGCTTTTGCACATGAAAACTCCTAAAAACAGTACAATAGAGGCCGAAAGCATATGCCTTCATGTGCGAGTGATTTTTGTCGTGTCTGAAACTGTTCTTTTGAGAACTACGCATGCTAAATTTTAACCGAAATCATGTTTCCACGGAGATTGAATCTATTCGCGATACCAGGAAAAGCATGCCGTGTCAAGTCGACCGCTTTATTTATTACTGCAAACGGTACATGATCCGCGAAGGATCAACAATAATTAGAAGTAAGCTTATACTAATGCACTGCTTTAAACTTAAGTTTATAAGTTTATACGTCCAAGGGAGATTCGTCAGCAATGACCAGAGAGATGTTCACTTTGCCCGCTTTAACAAGCTCTCCAGCTAGACAGGTTTCGGTCAACGAAAATATCACGTCTACCTTGGTTTTAAGGAGATCCTGTATTAAAAGGTTGTTGGCCTAATTCTGCAGAGGAAATCCCCACTTCGCAGAACTATTTTCTCTGAACTTCGACGATGCTTCTCAAAGGTTTCTAGATCACGAAACTGTTTACAGCATATAGATTACTAGTACACTCTTCCCAAAACCCGTAGGACGCGTACGAATTCCTATAATCGTTTCCATGAAGTAAACTGTTTACGGCAAGTCTCTGCTAATTTGTCAAAGAAGTTATGTATTTGGTATATAGTGGTATATATTACTCGCCAAACTTCAGTCTTTGTCCACCATAGCGTTGCAATCTGATCTAGAGATGCCTGGTATCTATCTGTCTGAATATCTCGTTTGAATTACACGTTGTTGATTGATGCAATATTTGGGAATTTTGGGAATTTTGTATTGTGTCGGCAACGCGTAATTGGTGTTGGGGTGGTTTGTCCACAGTCCCTTCTTTTCCTCTCCCTCATTATGTAATGTATTACACGGTGAATATCTTCTGTGCACATGTTTCTTGTTCTTTCCTATGTATTCTCTTATCTCTTGACCTTGAAGTGTATTGCATAATCCCATTTTACTCCTGTTCAACCATTTCTTTCTTTCCCTCTTGTTCCATATGATGCACTTGGTCTAACTGATTTGCCAACCTAACAAGATTGGTGCTGGTGCAACCAAACACTGGACAATTTCTATGAGTGCGACCCATTTCTCACTCAAGGATGCACTCCCTACGGTGGCTCGAACCAAATAATTTTCTAGCGGATTATGGTGTCAAATATAAGGCACGAAGTGGCCCTAGGATGTGGCCCGATAAGGCCCGATGTGGCCCGAAATGGCCCAATAAAGGCCCGATAAGGCCCGGAATGGCCCGATATGGCCCGATATGGCCCGAAATGGCCCGATGGCAGTTCACCCGGCTATACACATGTTTGTTTTTTTCTGGGGCGACATTTCGCTTTGCCTAGCCTCACAAATATATTTGAAGGGAGTTATTAGGTAATTTTTAATATGTGAGGAATAGGTAGCTAAAATTTCACCCCAAGAAAAATTAAACACATGCGTAAAGAGGGGTGTACTGCCATCGGGCCATTTCGGGCCATATCGGGCCATATCGGGCCTTATCGGGCCATTCCGGGCCTTATCGGGCCTTTATCGGGCCATTTCGGGCCACATCGGGCCTTATCGGGCCACATCCTAGGGCCACTTCGGGCCTTATATTTGACACCATAATCCGCTAGAAAATCATTTGGTTCGAGTCACCGTAGGGAGTGCATCCTTGAGTGAGAAATGGGTCGCACTCATAGAAATTGTCCAGTGTTTGGTTGCACCAGCACCAATCTTGTTAGGTTGGCAAATCAGTTAGACCAAGTGCATCATATGGAACAAGAGGAAAGAAAGAAATGGTTGAACAGGAGTAAAATGGGATTATGCAATACACTTCAAGGTCAAGAGATAAGAGAATACATAGGAAAAGAACAAGAAACATGTGTACAGAAGAGCTTTGACGATGTGTTACAAAGGCAAAACGAAATAGAACGCAAGTTTTATACTTACTTATAAAATTCATTAATAATTCATAAGCATTTCAGCCAATCCCATTTCAGAAATCAGATCACATGACCCCATACAAACTGAAAGCACGGGGAGGGCTTGAAGAGTCGTCAGGGAAAACTGGGTTTATGAATGAATTAACACAATGAGAATGAGAATTAGTTACAACCACTAGTGGATGTATCAGAACAGTATACATCCACTAGTGGTTGTAACTAATTAGTATATTCACTGCATTAATGACATTCATGTTAATAAACACTACATATATCGATACAGTTAAAAAAAGTAACAACGTACAACAACTAATTAAACTCATTTGATTTCCCAAATCTCAAAATGTTTTAACAACAATCCACTGAGTTATTTGCCCATCCAAAGTTATCGCAAGAATTAAATACACAATTATTAAATACTGGTGCAATAGTAGAACTGGTAGTTGTAGTACAGGTACTGGTTTCGGCTGCACTTCTATCATAGCTAAATTCTGGAATGGCTAACATGCCTAATAAATCATCTGATACATCGAAATCAAAATCATTAAAGGAATCGTCTTCTTTTACAGTGCTTTGCATTTCCTTTTTCTCAACCAAACTATCATTAAATGCAGAGGAGCAGGGTGGTGCTAATACTCGGTTTTTCATAGCGAAATAAAGAATCTGATGTGTGACCTGAAAAAGTCGAGTGGCACACGTTATGCGCAAACAGTGCGAGGTCTTCCTCTTTAAGCCTGCCCTCCCACATTAACTTATCTGGTAATATGTTATTCAAAGTGTTTACTCCGATTGCACTCTTTTCATAATCAAAGGAGGCACTTCGTTGAGGCCTGAAATAAAAGGCTTCAGGATTTTCCTTAGCGCATACAAAAAGTTTGTTCAGATATAACCTATACAAACTTTGCAAACAACGAGAATGCGTTTCGCCTATTTCATGACACTTGTGCGTAATAAACCTTGAACTTTTTTTCAAATCTTTGAGGCCTCCGTGGAACGTTTTTGACACGCTTTCATCAAAAACGATGAAGTTGTCTTTCAAAATGATATTAGAAACCCTAAGAAGCCTATGCTCATTCGATCTTAAGCCGAAAAGCTTGCCATTGTAAAAATAGATTGTGTTTGAAAGACACTCAGCTGTATCGACCATGTCCCAATAGTCCCTTTCGCCAAAAGAGTTCCTCTTCCTCCATAGTTATTTCATCTCGAATATCCTTTTTGCATTTCAGATCAATTCCCTTCTTTGTCGCGTCCCTCATTTCGCCATCGATCACCTTGCGAAACAGCATGAACCTTTACAAACAAAACCAGGAAAACATATTAAAAAAAATCATAGTTTTAAAAGTAATAGCCGGTCGTAATATTTGAGTCTGTCGGCAATATATTTTTCAACACATAACGAATTATTTAATTCGCTCACCTTTCATCGTGTTTACTGAATGGATCCAAACCATTTTTGTCGCTTAAATAGCGCTTCAGACCGCAAACGATAACATACAAAGTTCGCGGTGGATATCTCTCTCCTTTCCCGTTGCAAACTTCTTCCACAAATCGACATAGCCACAGGTTTAATGTCTCAGCATTCATACAATGTAATGGTGTAGACAGGTCGTGAATTTTAGACATATCCAAGACGATTGAACTTGAAACGAAATTCCTGGGAGTAATATCTTCTCTGCTTCTTTGCCAATCTTCAAATAGCTTTACGGACCATCTCGTACTATTTCGGGTATTCTTCGGAATGGTACGTACTCTCAACCAAAAGGCGCTCTTCATCCTCGGTCAACGGTTTCCTAAACCTAGCAGCACCTTCCATGTCTCTGGTTGAAGACGAAATGCACCGGATAACCAAGCGTAAAACATCCAATCCAACTCCAACATTACCATAAAAATAAAAGTACTGCAAAGTAGGCGTATTTTCGTATTGTATCAACCAGAACCCCAAATCAACTGATTGTTTCAAAGAGTGCATTCCGTTACTTCAATTACTTCAAACTTTGATTAATTTATTGATTGATTCAGAATATCCCAAAGGATTTCCAATTATTAATTAATTTCATAAGTAGTTTACAACATTCGCGTCCGTGTTGTATAAGATCTACAATCACTCGCCTTCGGCTCGTGATTGTAAATCTTATACAACACGGCCGCTCATGTTGTAAACACTACTTGAGAGATCGTGATTTGGATAAAAAAATACAATCCCACAAGAATAGTTTTAAAAAGAGAGGGAAATCATCCTACAGCAAAGAAGGATATAAAGTTGGCGCAAAATGGCTAACCTATGAAGTAGACCAAAAACGATGAAAGAATGTGTCCGCATTGTCAAGACAACTTTCATTTGAGTATAATTGCATCTACCATAAAACCAAGTAAACATACACGCATGGGTGGATGAATAGATACTTGGAACACTAGTTGAGGTAGAGGCTTATTTATCATGGTGAATGATGTTCCTTTGCTTGGTGACCACGCCTGTGTTAAATGTATATATAAGGGGCCATAACAGTCGGAGAAGAGAGGGAGAAAACTGACAAGGCCACCATGTCCGCTCATTAGCAGGATGAAGAATCCAGTTTAGATAATAATCAGGAAAGTGAAGGTTCAGTTGGAATTCATTCTCAGGACACAACAACATCGGAGTCTTCAAACGATAGTCATGATGGAGTTGAAGAAAGTGTGTGGCAACGGATTCAGACAGAAGCAATAGAACGCCATGAGAACAAATGGCAACATTTAGTTGATAATTATGAACAAGCTGGCGAAAATGCAGAAACTGCTAAAATCAAAGCCAGTAACGACTTGGTACCGACATACAGAAAAGAGCTACGAGCTGTTTTATTTGAATATCTCAAATGGATACATGGATTAAAGAAAAATGCTGAATATCGAAAAGTAATGGCGACAAAACAAAGTCTTATGGACACAGAAGGCTTTGGATGGGAAGAAGCAACTGAGGCAGCTATAAATCAACGAAAGTACTTGCTGAATAAACTCTTCTACAAACAGCCTATCCTAGAACACAATGCGAACCATTATCCTGTGTACAACTCATGTAATTCTTACTTTGCAATGGTTAAATAAACTTCTTGTTGAAATCCAACCTTTTGTCAATGTTTTTATTGTCAAATCCGACCTCATGCATAGCATGAGATATATTCAAATAAATATATATGATCCCAAACTGTACACATCCAGGAGAACTGTGACTAATTATTTAAATTACACGCATCTTTTAAACAATAACGGTATTCCGGTCTCTACCAAAGAACTTAACTGACAGAAAAGCGGCTTCGAAGGAAGGATTACCGCTAAGATTTGCTTCTCAGTGTCAGATTTGATTAAAAAAGGAAATTATAAATATATTTTTATGCCTTTTTGTAAAATTCAATAATATCCTTTGTTCGCTAAGGATCAAGTGAAAAGAGTTCCAAGAAATTCAGTACTAATTAAGTCTGTGAAAGAAATACCTTGTTATGAAACAAACGAATTTTAATGTTATGCAAAAACACAACATTCACAACAAGCTAGAAGTCGTTTAGGTGTATAACGAATGTTATTTTCAAATGTAGTGAATCAGTTACATTCCGAATTTGAATATCACTAACATTTAAGTAACACAAACTAATCATAAAGACTAGAGTTCAAACAGTTCAAACTAAAGAGTTCTTTCGATTCGTTGTTCAAGTTACTGTGAAACCGAGTTATAAGGAGTTGTTCATTGTTTTGGACAACAAAAGGGTCTATTGTTTTGCTTTAAGCATGGCCAGGCAGCTCACATTTTGCATGCCTGATGAGCTACATGTAGCTTACCAGCAGCCCAAAACAGCAGCACTTTTCAAAGCAATCACCAATCAGTGAAGTATTAAAACCACGCATTTGGTTTTCGAACAATTGAATTACAACTTAAAATATGATTACAGTTATAAGAAGTCAAATGTACCATTCATTTCACAGTAAATTCATTAACACAGCTACAGTAGCACGAATATATTATCAGCAGTTATTACATATTTATATTTAGCACACATATATTATCTACTCATTAATTATTTATATTTAGCCCTATAATACCATTAATTATCTATTTTTATCCCGAATATATAATAGAGTCATCAATTACTTAAATTTCATGTCCACCTACTCATTAACAAATCCTCCCCACTTCCCTCCCCCCTTCCTTACCCTTCCTCCCCCTAAATTAATTAAAACCTCCCCCAAAACAAGGGTCATGCGGTCCCTCCTATACTACTGTAATGAGGGACATTTAGTCTAAATTTCCCTCATTACTATTCATGAGCAATGCTTGACTTATAGATTTCGTGAGGGATGTTCGATGTTAAATGTCCCTCGTGGAACAATGAAAACCGAGGTGATCATGTTATTATATTGTGTGAACGATGGAGTCCCGAGGAATACGTGAACACGGATTTACATAGTTTTGTTTCAGACTGTCCTTTGCGAGGTGGCCTTTCAGTGATCCCACAGAATTGTTCAAGAAAACTAAAGACGCATGGTAGTTAAGCATTTGCTTTATTGTCCCACAGCATTTACTTGCACGTCGTTATTAGCCGCATTGTCATCGTTATGACGACATGAGCGGCATTTGAAAACGTGCACAAATGCTCGTCGAAACTGAGGGTTGAGGATTCCATAGATGATTGGATTACCACAGCTACTAGTAAGAGTCAAATAAGTAAAGAACGCAAACACAACACGGGGCACCGCAACTCCTGCAGTATCAAAGAACACCAGAAATAAGCTAGGCACCCAGCAGAGCACAAAGAAACACACGACAGCAAACGTGGACTTAAAGAGTTTGATGTCCGTTGTGTGTCCAGCTGTAGAGTTTGGATTGTGTGCGTTAATGTTTGCAGTGCTTGATTTGACTGTTTTGTAGATCTTGTAGTAGCAGATACAAATGACAATGGTCGTCCCATTCACAGCACCACCAGCAATCATCAACACATAAGAAATATGTTTCATATCCCATACCAGAGTACACACAGAAAACTTATGGTGGTATTCTATGACACCCCATCCATAGAGTGGAGGCGAGGACAGTAGAATCGCTGTAATCCACACAATTAAGCAATAAACAACAGCACTGCGTCGGCTTTTAAAATACTTTCGATAGCTAGCACTTCTGACAACTCTGAAGTACCGGTTAACTGCAATCAGTCACATGGTGAAGACGGAACCCAACCCAAGACTAACTGATATGAATCCTACCCAGGTACAGGTTGCATCATTTAAAAACCATCGACCATTGATGACAGATAAAACCCAAAAGGCATAACTAAGATTGCCATGCAGACATCAGTCCAGGCCAAACTTTGGATAAAAACATTAGTTATAGAACGAAGGCGATAATCTTTGTGGATGATGTAGATGACCAGTGAATTGCCAAGCAACGACGCAATGGCGATGACTACAGCAAAAAACGTTTCGATGGTGACAAGAACGACTGTTCGACCAAGAGGATCCTTTCGCTCTGATGTTGAATTCATCTTGAAGTCTAAAATGGAAGAATGTCCAAATATGGTATTGCATTACCAAATAAGGAGATGCCGGGTGCGCGTTAAATATTAGATAGTGATTTATGACTGTTTTTAACATATTGATCCTTTCTCTCTGATGTTGAATACATCTTGAAGTCTAAAAGCGAATAATGTCCAAATATGGTATTTCAGAACCAAATAAGGAAATGATTGGGGCGTGTAAAACATTACATAATGATATATGTTTTTAACATATTGTATTATTATTTCGCTATTCGTTCTGAATAAAGGATAAGATACGGGAATGGACATTTTTGTGTTATTCAATTCAATATTAATTATATATATGTAATTCAGGTGAAGTTCACCGGTGAAACCAAGATAGTGCTCTACAATGAAGGAGCGAATTTAACCAATGTGTATACTACTCAGTTTTTTAGTACATAGAGTTTAATACAATTTGTTTCGTAGACCGACGTGAAGTCAGTCCACTCTTCAGTTAATCTCTATATGTGAATAGAGATTAACTGAAGAGTGGACTGACTTCACGTCGGTCTACGAAACAAATTGTATTAAACTCTATGTACTAAAAAACTGAGTAGTATACACATTGGTTATATATATGATATATATATATATATTTCAATATAATTACAGCACCGATCGATACAACCGTACAGCCAAAGTCAGGCATAAATGGCTTGTGGAATCAGCAGTAAAAAACGTGCTTTACAGATTTGTTAACACTTTCAAGACTCAATATCAAAACCATTTGATTTCGATTTCAAGGTTTGAAAAGCGCGCAATTTCTCCATGCAGATCGTTGAATTACTTACTAATATTCGATTTATCCATCTAACCTGATTAGAAGAGCTTCTTCAATTGCCTTCCAAAGTTCCCTGGATTTGGTTAAGAGCTTTCCTTACCACTTGAAGCTACTTGATCTCTAAACTAAAGTTTTCACGGTAAGAGGGTATTGTTCACATTTATCCAGCTCTTGAAAACTCATTAATGATTTATGAGGATAAAACAAAGGAAATCAATAACGTGACTGATGAGTTTTGGATATGTGGCCCTAATTAGCATAAAATTTGATTAATTTTCAACTTTGAATATATCCAATAATTATTATTGGTTTGAAAAGCTAGAACTCTAAAGAGAGTTTCATCCGATTTACAAATACATCGAAGTTGCTTGAAAAAAACTAGCCGCATTCATGGAACGTGCTTCTCTGGCCTTTTCATGCATGCCGCAACAATAATGGAGTCACGTCGCTTTCAAATTGCTTTCTTGCGGAAATTCAGTTGGTAACCACGCATTTGTTTAGAAATCATGCAACGTGATTTGCATAGATTTACTTAATCACACAGCACGCACTTTTTCTTCCTTGACTTGAATCTTTTGAGGTGAGGGCAACTATGGCGGTTCATACGTTATAAAAACCATAATATATGATTTGAAAGCAGTTTCTGTTCTTTCTAAGTTTCCCCGTATAAAGCGTGTCACTTAATTTTCTATACTTTGACATGTTGTCTCCCATTTCCATCTAAATGGCTTGTGTTGAACTTGGATTTATTATATACATACTGAGATTTACTCACTAAAATTCTGTGTTTTAAATTTTCGTTCACTCACTATTGTTAGCCAATCAGATGTCGCGTATCATTTCTTCACGTGTGAGAAAAACGATACTTTCAAACAGAAGCCGCGTATTGCGTTTTTTCACGTGTGAGAAAAATGATACGTCCAATCAGAGGCCACTTGAAGTTTTCCTCTAGCATTCAATTGGCTTTTTCAGCGACATAAAGCTGGCTCTATTAGTGTTGTGATTGAAAAATATATCAAAACGTTTCTCTCTCAAAGGATAACAATATTGACTGAAACTCGTTTTGTTCAATTTGAGAATTCACACGAAGAATACGTGGACAGCTTGGAAAACAAAAACACGAAAGAAAACTGAGCGAAAAGAGATGTAAACCGGCCTCTTCAATGAGTTTTTGAGCTTGTCGACTGCCATAACAACAACGAACAACACACATGAAATCCTTTGAAGGTGTTATTAATCATACACAATTTTATATTTCTGTTAATACTTTGAATAACTCGCCAATCATTCGGCGACGGACTGAGAGCTGAGTAGACTGACATGGTTGGCGAGCATTGAAGATACAGACTCTACTGACAACATCAACACGGCGAAACGGCAGATGAGTTATAACTGACACTGATTTGTGCTTGTTTTTAGCATGTCAGACAACATGTTTGGAATTAAGCAAATTTTCTTTGAATGCGTTGTGTATTTTCGATGTTTACAATTCATGAAAAGTCATCATAGTTTTCGCTCAACGCTTTCCAACCGTCAAACGGTTTTTGGTGAAGTTGAGTTTTAAAATCTCAGTAGTATTTAATAAACACACTTTGTACAGTTTTTATTCACTTGCTCGAGGACTCGCTCGTTCGTTTTCTGATACTTATCACTCGTGAATAAAAACCACGTCGGGCACAAATGACCCCAAAATCGGCAATGTTAAACGTACCTCTTTTACATTACACTTCGTATTTTCAACAATTTCACATCAATTGGGATGAAAGTTTCGGAAGTTGCTTACTACATGTTGTGTTTTATTTTGGCATGCTAAAAGTTACCACTGACGTAATTGTGACGTCATCACGAATTGTTACATTTCTCGGCAAAATCGAGATCACTTTAATACGTTCTGAAAAGGAGATATTTCGAAAGAGAATAACATTCTCTAGAATTTGGTACAACTTTTACCTCGATGCGATAATTTATAGCTGAGTTATAGGATATTCCTTTTATGATGACGTCATAGAAATGACGTCACTTAAATAGCATTAAAGCTTTACGGAGCAATGAAAATCGATGAAATGACGTTCTCGTGGTCATTTATGGTTAATAATATATTTTTGTAATGGATGAAGCTGAAAATTTTGGTCCACGATCTTTATTAGGGATATTTTAAAATATTGGTGACGTCATTTTGACGTAACTGCAATCTACCAATATTTTTGATTAACATTTCTAATACTTATCTTCAAAAAATCTAAAATCTAAAACGATACGATTTGGGGGGCTACTTAGTTATTTCATTATGCAAAGTGTAAAGACAAAATATTTCCAAACAAAAAAGTTGAATGAAGAAGTTATTTCTATATATATTGTTCATAATTTCCCAAATGAATTATATAGAGCCATTCGTAAATAAACTTCTTCATAAAACTTTTTTGTTAATTTGAAAATCGTTTGTCTTTACACTTTCGTTCCATATTGAAAGAACTAAGAAGCCCCCCAAATCGTATGTTTTTAGATTTTCGATTTTTTGAAGTTAAGTATTATATACACCTAATTTCAAAAACGTTGTCCAAATAGCCAAATACGAATTCATTCAAAAAGACAAAAGAAACAGTTCAGCTTGAGTGCACTTCTTTTGTCTTTTAATGAAATCCTATTTGGCTTTTTTGATTATTAATGGACAACGTTTTTGAAATTAGGTGTATATTAATAAAATAACTAGACGCTCTACTAGCGTGAACTTGGGCTTCTTAATAAAGCTGTTTTGATAGATTTTAAATGTGAAACCTAATAGCTTGTATCATCATACAGAAGTAGTTTTAGCCTACATGTATTACTTGCAGAATTTAAGTCACTCGTTGCGTGACTCAGTAGAGCATGCATACGTAATTAGCCTTGATATTTGCATACAACACGAGTACAATTATAATATAAATATTTCGCATAACGAGATCTGAATTCTTGTACTTTTATTGACACCATAACATCATTATGCTCACGTACATTGGTTAGATTGATAACTTTCTCCAGTACATCACACTCTTCAAGGGTATTGAGCATATCTTCTATCTTCCATACACAGTACAAACCAACATTCACGATTGTTTGTACAATAATAGTCATTATATACACAATATCTAATCGTACTTTACAAGCATTAAACACATTAAAAACAAACAAAAGAATCAGGATATTTAACGTAAGAGTTAAGCTTGGACATCTACTATTCCAGGTGCTTCGTTGAGTCTCTTTCGCTTTATCCAATATGGCGACTGGCGTGTTGTTGTTTGTGTTACCTTCGTCTTCGAAGTGCTGCTCATCAAGTCGAAGAATCTTGGTTTTCTTGACATCTGAGGTGATCGTTTCAGCGCTAGAGTTTGTTGTTAAGTCAAAAGTCATAGTTTTGTCAGTTTTTTCGTAGTTTGGGCTCATATATGGCTCATTTGTAATCTCATAAGAACTCGTTTTAACTTTGCTAGATTTGCTATTGAGTTCGTGGACCGACCCGTTCCGAAAACGCTCGACATCTTTTAGTGTGGGTCTACCACGAACGGCGTCTGCGTTTGTATGCGAGATGAGCGTATAAGGCATCATTCTTTCCAAAGCTTTCTTCGCAAGACACAACATAATTCTCAATCTCAGTCTAGAAAGATGCTGACAAGCACGCTTTGAAAAACCATGTGATATCGAGCCTTCGAATATTTAGTACACACATTTGGATAGCATGCGCACTAGCCGGCTTTATTATTCGGCAAATGATCGGTATTTCATCAGTCGGTATTTATTCGTAAATAATAGCCTGCGATGCCGTCAGCGGTAATCACGCATGCGCTATGGTGACCACTTGCAGAATTGGCGTAGAAATATAAAAATAACCGTCTGTAATCTTAGACTTGGGCATTCCACAGGAAGCCCAAGTAAATAGGCAGAATCCCGATACGTCATAATGACGTCACCAATATTTTAAAATATCCCTAATAAAGATCGTGGAGCAAAAATTCAGCTTAGTCCATTACAAACATCTCTTATTAGCCATAAATGATCACGAGAACGTCATTTCATCGATCTTCATTGCTCCGTAAAGCGTTAACGCTATTTAGGTGACGTCATTTCTATGACGTCATTATAAAATGAATATCCTTTATAACTCAGCCATAAATTATCGCATCGAGGTAAAAGTTGTACCAAATTCTAGAGAATGTTATTCTCTTTCGAAATATCTCCTTTTCAGAACGTTTTAAAGTGATCTCGATTTTGCCGAGAAATGTAACAATTCGTGATGACGTCACAATTACGTCAGTGGTAACTTTTAGCATGCCAAAATAAAACACTACATGTAGTAAGCAATCTCCGAAACTTTCATCCCGATTGATGCGAAATTGTTAAAAATACGAAGGTTAATGTAAAAGATGCACGTTTAACATTGCCGATTTGGGGGTCATTTAATTGTGCCCGACGTGAACCGTACGCTCGCATTTACTATGAAGTATTATCTGTTTATATAGTAGACATTTCCGATTTAGCGGCATATGAGCGGAATAGGCATATAGTATGGCGGTCATTGTTATCGAGCGTGGAATATACTATGCCTATGCCGCTAAATCGGAAATGTCTAGTTAGTTAGTTCTAATTATCTGCTTTCTCGCAATGTTTGGTTAACGTTAATCAGTGCAGCTCGGGCGCGTTCGATACGGACATTCAGTTTTTCGTTCAACTATTGCCCGGACTCTTTGTGACAAGATATATTTTCGGGCAGAATCTAGGAAATTGTTCATTTGCATGGATCACTGAAATTAAGTCGTTTTTTATGTTTCGAGGGGTAAAACATTACATAATGATATCACTGTCTTTTCGGATAAAATAGAACTGAATAGTTTGATAAATGCAAAGACATAGACTGACCTGGAGATCGTCGAGAACATCTGCTGAAACTGCTCTGCATGGAAAGATCACTGAATACGAACTACCGTTTCCTAATTTAGTCCATTAACATTATATGCTCTTGAAATTTGCAGTCTGCAGTACTCGATAACAAAAATAATGGTATAAAGGTTCATTTTTATAACCTCAATATTCTTCAATAGCAATAGGAAGCCTGTAAGTACCATGATATGTTCTCAGCATTAGAGTTATAATATCGCCTTGTTCATGGCGCCATAGCTATCAGTATTCTAAGTACCGTCCACACGTAGAAGTATTTAACTGAAACTCGATTTTCGTTCCTCTGTTTCGGCCTTCTGTCAACACGTAAATGGATGATAAACGGATCGAAATTGTGTGTTTGATTCAGTTACTGGGGAATTTTCAAAACGCTTGTTCATCGTCTTCGTGAGACAGCAGTATACATAACGTTTACAAAACACTGACGTCACGACTAATCTAAAGTGGTAATTTGAGTTGCACTTCAATTTCAAAACTCAGGAAAGTTTGATATTGGTCTTCGAGATGCTTGATTTAATGTACGTATTTAAAACGAGATAGAAGAGTTAACGGTTCCCAACGGAACGCAGTGTAGTTCATTTTGGCTTGAAGCTATGTTGTCATATTGACTTTAGGGAATTAATCAATAGGTGTTCACTTCATTAGGAGTGGTATTATTATGTTCCTTTCAGTATTAGCCTCACTCGCATCCGTTTTTAGTTCCGTCACGCAACGCAAATATGAGGTTGACTAATGCTCGTTGTGTAAGTTTGGTATTTAGACATAGGTAGGCCTTAATGTAAAACAAACCACTGTATAGTTTGATTGGCGAAATATGGCTTTGTTTTCGAGAAAAATATCAAAAATAGTTTTCGCCTCAATTTGACCCTTTGCCGGCCGATAATTGATGTCAACTTTATAAGCTTATCACGTCAAAGTTTTTAATATTCAGAGAATGGAATTATCAGTAATAAAAGCTGCATTTAAAAAATGAAAATCTCACATCCAGCACTATTTATTTCTTGGCCTTGAATCGTAGAGAGGCTCACATGTTACAAAAAAAATCAATGAAGATTTTGAAAACTGTACTGCTCTTTCCAAGTTTTCCCCTAAAAAAGCGGGTCATTTTTATAAACTTTGACATATTGTCTTGCATTTCCATTTATATGGTTTCTGTTGTATTTGGAATTATAGCGTTATTTAATTCGAATGTTCTGCTTTCTCGCAATATTTGCTTCACCTGCGTTAATATAGTGCAACTCGGGCGCGTTCGATAAGGACATTCAGTTTATCATTGAAGTTATTCAGTCTTTGTGACAAGATACATTTTCGGGCAGAAATTTCTAGGAAATTCTTCATTTGTAAAATCAAAAACTTTTCAAGGTTTCAACGTGCAAATCAGTACAGAATGATATCACTGTCTTTTCTGATAAAATAAAACTGAATAGATTGATAAATCTAAAGACCTACACTGACCTGGAGATCGTCGAGAACATCTGCTGAAACTGCTCTGCATGGAAAGAGCTGGTGTATGATGTTTAACGACCGTTACCGATCACTGAATACGAACTACCGGCACGTGCACATCTTAATTTAGTCCATTAACATTATATGCTCTTGATATTTGCAGTCTGCAGTACTCGATACCCGATAATGGTATAAAGGTTCATTTTTAACACCTCAATATTCTTCAATAGCAATAGGAAGCCTGTAAGTACCATGATATGTTCTCAGTATTAGGGTTATAATATCGCCTTGTTCATGCCATAGCTATCAGTATTATATTCTAAGTATCGTCCACACGTTTTTAAGTGAAAACTAATCTTCTTTCCTCTGTTTTGGCCTTCTGTCCACACGTAAACGATGATAAAGGGATTATTATGTTCCGGCTTTATGCGATTGGTTGGAAATGCCTTGCTTGATTTAATGTACGTATTTAAAACGAGATAGAAGAGTTAACGGTTCCCAACGGAACGCAGTGTAGTTCATTTTGTCTTGAAGCTATGTTGTCATATTGACTCTAGGGAATTAATCAATAGGTGTTTCTCACTTCATTAGAAGTAGTATTATTATGTTCCTTTCAGCATGCGATTGGTTGGAAATGTGAGGTTGACTAATGCTCGTTGTGTAACTGAAGTTTGGTATTCACCGGCTCTCGAGAGTTTCTAGTGCAGCCGACAAAGCTTAACATTTTAAGTTTCATGTTTCATGTTGCATTTTGCATGATTTTCATTGACATTGAACGAATATTTTAAGACAACATGGCTTCGATTTTACCAGGAAAATTCGAGGGAAGATAGGGATCCGATTTCAAATGAGTCCATTCTGGAGAGTGTTTATCGACGAATGAATGAATGAATAGACTTTATTTATCGAGGCTAGCACGTGACAGTTTGTACAAACTGATGACCCTCTAGCCATTTAGGTTCAAAGATGTTGCTCTCTACGCTTTACAATACAATAGCCTCCGTTAATCGTTGTCGACGACCACACATGCCAATAAGAGGGGTCTCGTTGTCAAATGTATGTGTTTTCAATGGAAAAGTGGAGGGGTTCCACAGCTATTATATACTATTGCTCTTACATTTCGATGTTGTTTAACAACAACAAGTCATTTCCGTCGACAACATGTTCGAGACACAACTTTCTAACAGTGTTACATGTCAACACATGACTCCGAGGCACTCGTGACCACAGGGTACCGTTGACAATACTGTTGGCACACTTAGTCAAGTATCTTTCAGCATTCTTTTATTTCAAGTGTTTTCTCTTTTTCACATTCCAGTGTTTCTATCTGTCAATTAATTTGCGAGGTTGTCTCAAGTGTTCCCATAGAACTGTATTGTTAAGGATACGGTTCACCTTGGCGGGTACGTCTCCGGAAAAAAAAAATGTCCTTATTAATTGACCAATTCCCATCATCTTTACATCATTTTAAAGCTAATAGAATGAAGATCGTCATAATACCGTGATATTTTCTTTTAAATTAAAAATGGAGATGTCGCGGCTCATTGTTTTGAAAACGACCGTCTCCGTTTGACCGAATTAATAGACATTGCGTTACATCCGACTCTATTGATCTTTATACCATATTAATCACGACACTTTGACCTGTCAAATTGTGTCAGGCTTTTGTCATATTCAATGCCGATAAAAAGTTATGACGTGTTAAGTTGACTGAAGAAGAAACAACATTTATGATTGATTAAATTTCAACACGTTATAACTTTTTACCGATATCGAATATGACAAAAGCCTGACACAGTTTGACAGGTCAAAGTGTCGTGATTAATATGGTATAAAGATCAATAGAGTTGGATGTAACGCAAGGTCTATTAATTCGGTCAAACGGAGACGGTCGTTTTCAAAACAATGAGCCGCGACGTCTCCATTTTTAATTTAAAAGAAAATATCACGGTATTATGGCGATCTTCATTCTATTAGCTTTAAAATGATGTAAGGTTGATGGGAATTGGTCAAATAATAAGGAAATCATTATTTTTTTCCGAGAAGTACCCGCCAAGGTGAACCGTATCCTTAAGGAAGACACTAAAACAGCGTCGTAGCTAATGGCAGCCATGTGGTAACTATGGTATTCATGTGGTAACTATGGCAGCCATGTGGTAACTATGGTATCCATGTGGTAAATATGGTATCCATATGCGGGTAACTATGGTATCCATGTGGAAACTAAGCATTTACTTATGCATGGGCCTACAACATTTACCAAAATATTAATTTGTATTTGTCCAGTAGTGCGCTTGCCTTGCGCGTTGAACATTAGACGCATTGCCATCGTTATGGCGAAACGAGCGGCATTTAAAAATGCAAACGAATGCTCATGGAAACTGAGGGTTGATACCCTGAGTTTCAGATATTATTATTTTCCCCTTTTTATAATTTATTTAAACAAGTAGTCACCTAAGAGCTACAAAGTTGTCCACTCTGTTGATCGCCGAAGGCGCGATCGGGAAAAATAATAACCCCTGGAACTCTTCGCTAGCTTCCTCGCTTTGATGTAAAATGATTGACGATTTAAACGTTTCATGCTGTGTACCGTATGAGCCAATCAGATCATAATAAATAATAATAAACTTTATACAAGCTACGAGTGGGAGCGGAGACTGTTTTAATTGTGTGTTGATGTATCGTTTGCAAAACCTTCACACTTGGAAACTTTAATCCAAATAAAAGTGAATTAGTTAAATAAAAGAAGTAAGATCATGCTGCTTCAGTGCTTTGAAATACAAATAAAGGTCACAATAGGTCGTGGTTTGCCGCGAAATTCATCAATTGTATCTCTGAAAAATGCCCTTCCAAGGAGATCGACACTGCTTTCAAAATATCGTCACGCAAAACATATTCTGATTGCTTGTCCATGATCGACACTTGATTTATTTTACTTACTACATGACAACTTGTTGAAAAGTACCTCAAGACGGTCGTCAAGATGCTTGTCATCGCTATACGTTCACGTAATGGCTTGTAGCCAATCCAATCCAGTGCATTGTTATTTTGATTATCCAATCAGTATCGTGCTCCAGATTTTGGAATGAATAAATTAATTCATGTATCCTTGTTGGAGCGGTTCGATCAGTCAGCTGGCGAAGTGTTTCAGAGGTTATTATTTCCCGATCGCGCCTTCGACGCTCAACATAGTAGGCTCAGTATACAGCTACTGGGGTTTCGTGCGCCCGCGATACTCTCCCCCTCACGGCTAGCGCTGGGCGCACTGGCTTGAAAGCGTGTCCGTGACGTATTTAAGTAATTAGCATAAATAAATATAAAAACGGAAGCGGAAGTGAAATTATATTCGGTTGAAAATCCAATTTACTCAAACTTTATTCGCGCTCGGTGAAATGTCGATTGTCGTTTAGTGTAAATGTCTTTGTTTGTCCTAAATAACCAGAGTGGTTGTATCATTTGCCAAAAACAGCAAGAAAATAAAAGGGAACTGAGGTCTTTGGGAGGAAATGTGTCTTCAATATTGCACAACACGCCACATTTCATATACTCATCTTCTTGCTCTTCTCCAGAGAAAGCCGCTTTACAGTGGATTTCACACAACTTGGCCGCTCCGATTGCGAAGTTCGTTCGCAATTCCGGGATCCCACGTTCGCTAATGAACTTCGGAACTTCAAAGCGAAATTGACCAGAGTAGATGTTTGAAGCTGATAATACGATGATTTCAAAAATTCATCAAAACTATAGTTCAAAGTCGATTTTGAGGATGAACGACATCGCAATAAAATGACTTTATCTCCATAATGCAGTTTGAAATACACCTGTTGAAACATTTCGTTTGAGATGCAATTTTAGCAAATATCTGAATTCGAGATATATTTTAATACATAAAAACAACTCACTGTTCACTGAATCAAGTTCACAGTGAAGTCGGCAAATATCGTCTTAGCAATCGGAGCAGCCAAAGTTGTGTGAAATCAACTGTAATGCCCTTCGATGAAAGGAAGTTAACTTGGTATTTCATCAGAGACACTAGCGGCGATATACGAGTGGAGCAGCTTGGAAAATTAGAGATTTTCCATAGCCAGTACGAAGAACAACGAAGACATCCTTTCCCAGAACAATTTCTTTCAAAGCAAAACGCTGTTTTTCTTCAAAACTCTCTAAATTAAACTTCTCAAGCCAAGGGCATATTCACAAGCATCAAAACTCTCCATCATGCAATTTTTAATAATATGCGTCATTTTTAATTTATGTCCCCTAAAAACTGGGGGGCAGATTTCTGATTGGTTGACAAAAACAAAGGACAAGCTCGTGCGCCCAGCCGTGAGGAGAAGAATATCGCGGGCGCACGAAACCCCAGCGGCTCGATACTGAACCTATCAACGTAGTGGACAGGGGAAAATAATAATATCTGAAACTCAGGGTAGAGAGTTGAGGATTCCTTATATGAATGGATTACCACAGCTACTAGTAAACATCACATCAACACGAAAAGCAAACACGACACACGGCGCCACAATTCCTGCCTTCTCGAACACTACCATAGACGAGGTAGGAATCCACGTGACCACAAAGAAACACACGACAGCAAACGTGGAATTCAAGAGTTTGGTGTCCGTTGTATGTCCAGCTGTAGCTGTAGAATTTGGATTGTGTGCGTTGATGTTTGTAATGCTTGATTTGACTGTTTTGTAGATCTTTTAGTAGCAGATACAAATGACTATGGTCATCCCATTCACAGCACCACCAACAATCATCACCATATAGGGACCATAAGGAATATATTTCATATCCCATACCAAAGTACACAGTGAAAGCTTATCGTGGTATTCTATGACACCCCATCCATAGAGTGGAGGCGAGGACAATAGAATCGCTGTAATCCACACAATTAAGCAATAAAAAACAGCACTGCGTCAGCTTGTAATATACTTTGGATAGATAGCACTTCTGACAAACCTGAAGTAATGTCTAACTGCAATCAGTTCCATGGAGGACACACAATGCAAGACAAACTGATATGAACCCCGCCCAAGGGACAGAATGTATCATTTAAAGCCCATTGAAGACAGTTAAAACCCAGAGAGGCATATAAGTAAGGATTAGAGAATAACGCGAGTGCTTTCAGTTATGGGATTTAGAGCTCCGAGCAGCAGATAGAAAGCCACGAGGCGCGTAGCGCCGAGTGGCCCTTCTATCAATGCGAGGAACTCTAAATTCCATAAAGCACGAGTGTTTATTCTCTAACCGTTTTAGAATATAGTCATACTCACGAGAGTATTATTTGACTGCATGTCTGTTGCTTTCCCAAAGGAATACTGATTTCAAATGCAAATACGCTTATGCATGCAAAGCTGTTCAGTTGTGTGTAACTTGGAGCCGGCCGGTGAAGATGAATATCCGAAGCTTGAGGCTTAATATAAGCTTGCACTGAACGCTAGAAATTACCGGTATTTGTTGTGGAAATGAAGAGCAGCAATCTCAAAGTTTCCTCAAGCCAGTTAGAACGGACGAAATTGAAAACGAGAGAAATAATGGACACCGAAGAAAACTCAAGCACGATGTGGACATTAATATATTGAAAGATTGGGCTAACTATATCGCAATAATCATACGGAGAACTTGGATGACTGATGAATATCCTTACCTCTGCTACACTTCTTGTAGAACATGAAGAAACTCGTTTGTGATTTCATTTTGAAGAGTAAGTGACTCGCTACGTTTCTTTGGTGTTTAGTAAAGTTATGATCTGTATTTCTGTACCATTTTTCGTGTATAAATATACAGCTAGCTGCTACGAATCCAAATAACTGTCGATATATTGGATTATTATATAATATTTGAATAGTATATGAAGATTAAACTAAGATTGTATTATAATATTTTTTGTATATAGTTTAGTACTCGTTATTATTCATTTAGAGTGCAAATATTATATCCGTGAAATTTAAGCGCTAACATTTAGTACTAATTAACATTGTACTACTAAGTAGACAACAATAATAAAGCATTAGGTGCTATTTATTAGTGCTATTTAGTTAGTTAACTATTTCACGGATATCATATTTGCACTCTAGTCAGGTATTCTCTAAGTTAGTCATTAGTATTCCCTATATAGAGAATACTAATAAGGCTTTGTCACAAAAGAAAACAAAAACCTTTATAAGTATTCTCTATATAGAGAATACTAATGAGTCCATTGTTAAAGCTATATTAGTTACTTTATGAGATATAGAGCGCACAAATGCTGGGCGCTGATTGGTCGAGTGAGTATGACTATATTCTAACTAATGTTGCCATTCAGATGAAGATAAGCTCAAAATCATATTTCGACAATAAATTAATAATTATATGAAAGCTAGAATTACAACAGAGTTCAAAGCTAGTTTACCATAATAACACGTAAACGCACTGATTGGAATAGTACAAATCAATAAGTCATCGAACAAAATATCAATTTACAAGTACAAAGTCAATAACCTAAGATCAATTTACAAGTACAAAGTCAACAACCTAAGATCAATTTACAAGTACAAAGTCAATAACCTAAGATCAATTTACAAGTACAAAGTCAATAACCTAAGATCAATTTACAAGTACAAAGTCAATAACCTAAGATCAATTTACAAGTACAAAGTCAATAACCTAAGATCAATTTACAAGTACAAAGTCAATAACTGAGATCAATTTACAAGTACAAAGTCAATAACCTAAGATCAATTTACAAGTACAAAGTCAATAACCTAAGATCAATTTACAAGTATAAAGTCAATAACCTAAGATCAATTTACAAGTACAAATCTAATCAGATAGAATCAACACAGCTGACATGTTTCCCAAACAGATAGCATTTCTATAGAACAACAACTTTAATTTAAAACCACCTTTCATCAGTGTCTTACGCAGTATAGATAGTCGAGGAGGAGAATCACAAAAGGGGCCTAGAAAATGGATCACGTAGCACCCCCACTACACAAAAGGTTTGACCCCAGATTATGATAGCCAGATCACCATAGAATGTGAATCGGTAGGTCGTACCCCCAAAATGTGGGGTCAGTCACTTGCTACACGTTGATTTTTAGGGGTGGGTGGGTGGTGTTCTGGTTATATATTGAAATGACCATAAACAACGTTTTCAACAATATCTTCAGAACTACTCAGTTAAATTGGATGAGATTTGGAGAGAAGATGTATCACAACAATAGAAAATGTTTGTAATATTTTTTGTCTCCAAGTTCGTTACCATGGCAACGGTCGCTAAGGAGTTGTAGGAAAAAAACCCCGTGTTTTTGAGAAACACTAACACATGTTCCAAAAATAAGGTTTTATTTCTAAACTAGCAACAAAACTACAATGTCTTGTTTGGGGTAAATAGCTTTTTCATGTTTTAGCCTTGAAAATATTATTTGAGACACGCAGAAAAAATGGTGGGTGTTGAATGTCAGGCCAGATACGATGTGGCAAATACTGCCTTGACATAAAACGAATTTTTCTTTCTATTTGCATGTCATTATTATATACAAAAACAAGTCATTCAAATATCATTTATGCTCCAAATTCCCTGTCGTCCATTCTAAGTTGTTACTTCCCATGATGCACTTGAACTTCAATCCCATGATGCACTTGAACTTCAATCCCATGATGCACTCCGCCAAGGACCCGCCATGTTTGAATGATGAAAAAAGGTTTAGTGTCAGAAAAGAAAAAGGTATTTTTTTGTGTATGTCTACACCTAACATATACTATATTATGCGTCGGGGCCAACCACCCACCAATATTACAACAAAAATGGATCCATTTTATAAAGAAATATAAAAAAATCGTCAAGGAGTTTATCATGCTCGAGGATCCAGCGGTTTTTGTCCGCGCTCCGAAGTCACCGGCCGAAACAACCCGCTGGATAAATTACCTACTAGTACGAGTTCTGGGGCGTGATACGCTCTCAAGCGGATTTAGTATAGCTCGCATTTCAGACCCTAAATAAATGTCAAAAATGAAGTGATAACTGAAGTCCAGATTGTTCATAATGATATATACGCTGAAAACTCTGTATTCCGTACTCGTGGTGCGTATTCTTTCAGTTGGCGGTACTTGTAGCTTCAAATCGTTTCTGGCCTCCCAATTCAAACAACACATTTACCAGCGCTAAGGATCGGATATCACGAGCAAAAATATCAAGCTTTTGCCATATCCTGTCGGTAGCTGTGCAAATACATATCATCCTTTTTTTTTAAAGGATAATTACACGCTTCGAGAACCATGAAGGTCCATGAACTGTTCTGGCTTTAGGAAATCGATCCCGGGGAAAAACTAGAGTACGTGATCGATCGATCGCATCACGCAAATGCATTTCTTTAAAACATCCGTCAACATGGACGCTATCTTTGAAAATTATGGTCGAGTTTTGATTGGCCCTCTTTTTTACCCCCAAAAAGAGGGCCAATCAAAATCAAGATTCGTATCACGCCACAGAACTCGTAATAGCAGGTAATTTATCCAGCGGGTTGTTTTGGCCGGTGACTTCGGAGCGCGGACAAAAACCGCTGGATCCTCGAGCATGGGAGTTTATTTGCCATATGTTTTTAACCATCATGATATTCAGGGGAGGGGTGGGCAGCTTATATAGAATTTGTTATAACTCAACATATTTTTATGCTATCGACAAATGGTTTTCGGCTTTTTACTCCTCTTGACAGAGTGTATCATTACCGCTACATAAATGAAGTAGATTCTATATTCCTAAAAATGGTTACACTATTGCAACATCCATTATGAGGTGACCCTATATACGAAGTTTGGTCAAACTAAACACATGGGATGAAAAGTTATCGCGAAAAGCACCTCGGTAGGTCGTACCCCCCAAAATGTGGGGTCAATGACTTGCTACACGTTGATTATTAGGGGGGGGGGGGGGGGGGTTGGTGTTCTGGTTATATATTGAAATGACCATAAACAACGTTTTCAACAATATCTTCAGAACTACTCAGTCAAATTGGATGAGATTTGGAGAGATGTATCACAACAATAGAAAATATTTGTAATATTTTTTGTCTCCAAGTTCGTTACCATGGCAACGGTCGCTAAGGAGTTGTAGGAAAAAAACGTGTTTTTGAGAAACACTAACACATGTTCCAAAAATAAGGTTTTATTTCTAAACTAGCAACAATGTCTACAATGTCTTGTTTGGGGTAAATAGCTTTTTCATGTTTTAGCCTTGAAAATATTATTTGAGACACGCAGAAAAAATGGTGGGTGTTGAATGTCAGGCCAGATCTAGATACGATGTGGCAAATACTGCCTAAAACGAATTTTTCTTTCTATTTGCATGTCATTATTATATACAAAAAAAAAGTCATTCAAATATCATTTATGCTCCAAATTCCCTGTCGTCCATTCTAAGTTGTTACTTCCCATGATGCACTTGAACTTCAATCCCATGATGCACTTGAACTTCAATCCCATGATGCACTCCGCCAAGGACCCGCCATGTTTGAATGATGAAAAAAGGTTTAGTGTCAGAAAAGAAAAAGGTATTTTTTTGTGCATGTCTACACCTAACATATACTATATTATGCTCAACAATGCTTATGAACATGTTTTAATAAGGGAAATCATGTAAATTCACAAATATGTATCTTCTTTAGAATGACTGTAAGTTCGTAAAGTCGCCAGTTCAGTTGTCATTGCCTTGATTTGATGTAGACAGGTAAACACACTCATTTCTAGTATTTCTAACACTAGAATTTAAGCTTAATTGTTAAAATTATTTGTAAATTCACAAAGAGGTATCTTCTTTAGGAGGACTGTAAGTTTGCGAAGTCATTCAGTTTGATGTAAACAGGTATACACACTCATTTGTAGTATTTCTAACACTGGAATTTAATTGTTCAATATTGGTTTGCATGGCCTTTTCAAAGTAGATTAATTAAAAGACTGAATTTGTTTGTAGATATGGCTGATGATAATGAGTATGAATCATCAGGGCTCTGCCGGCCAGCTAAACGTGCAAAAGTAATTCAATCTGAAGAGAGATCATATCGGTCTCAACTAAATTATAAAAGCGATCGATTGGTCATTGTGTCTATTTTGCAAAAAGGCAAAACACAAAGGGGTGAAGAATCTGATTAGTGTAGCAAGTTTTGATGCAGCTAAAGTTATTTTTTGGATGCAGCTCATACAAGGAGTGACCAAGCTATGATAATAAGTATCACCGGAATCGATTTAATTGCCGCTGAGGCTAAATATCACAGTGCTTGTCGAGCACAGTATGTCAGTAAATCTAACTTAAAGTACCACGCTTTTAAGGAAGAAAACGAAGAAGAAGAATGTGTATATTATGCTGCTTTCCAGGACTTTTTACAATAAATAATTATAGGTATATCAGAAGGAAAATTTCTATGATATGAGTTATCTATTACAGCGTTACAAAGCAGCACTAACGCTAGGCATTACATCATTCAACTATAGAAGTGACAAGCTAAAGAAAATGCTTATCAACCACGTTTCTGACAGAATCACTTTTCAGAAACAGCCAGACCCATCAAAGCCTGAGTTGATATATTCCAGTGACATCTCAGTCAAAAATATAGTCGCAAAGGCTGCCGCTGTCCAGCAATCTGAAACCGATGTAAAGAGTACTACTTCTGAAGCCTGTCAAGATAAAGAAAGGGAGAAAGCCAATATTCTCTTCCACGCAGCTCAAATCATAAAGAATGATATCAGAGATTGCACAGGCATTTCCATCCAGCCATTGTCTGTAGATGATATCTCATTAGAAAGTGGTAGACGTCTTACCAGAAAGCTTACACAGATTCCTATCATTAATTATATCCAGGCCAGACAAGAAACGCAGCAGAGAATCAAAAGATAATTCCGACAATGTGGAAAGACGAGTTGTAATGTTTGGCCAGGATATTATCCATGCAGCAAGTAATAGTCGGGTGAAGACTCCAAAGCATGTCGGGCTAGCAGTTACCCTCCACCATATAACAGGCTCGAAAGAAGTGGTCACATTGTTGAACCAAATGGAATACTGCTCCTCGTATGATGACGTCGAGATAGTAAACACAGCCTGGCCAAGAGAAATGACAGCCAGATCTGAAGAATTTGGCGTACTAGTTCCTTCAAACATATCACCAGGATTGTTTATCCAATTTGCCGCCGATAATAACGACCTTAATGAAGAGACCCTCGATGGTAAGGAGACAACCCACGCAACAACTCTGGTCGCTTATCAACGGCAACAGTTTGGGTCCAAACTCCCTTCACAGATCCACGCAGACCACTCTTCAAAACGAAGATCATTAGACCAACCAATACAAAGTCAGGTCATAGAGGAGTGTAGTGTACGTGGTAAGCGGCCTGCAGTAACATCGTTCTTGGGCAAAGTTGATGAAACCCGATTTGTGTCAGAGGAGTGCCCAGACTTTATTGATCAAAATGAATTGGCCTGGTTTCTTCTCAGGCTGAATCAGACAGATGTGCTTAGGCCTGAGAATAACAACGATGAGCAGACAGTCCCTGGTTGGAGTGCGTTTAATGCTGAAATGACTTCAGTTTTAGCACCGCGCACTATAATTGGATATTGTCCAATAATTGCCGGGTCGCCAACAGAATACAGCACGTCACCATATACACAGTCCTTAAACCCGTCCAAGAGATGACAAAGAGCCTTGAACAGACCACTGCTGTTGTCACCTTTGACCTCGCTATATATACTAAGGCCAAATAATTCCAATGGAGATACCCAGACGAGTTTAAACACCTAGTGATTCGCATGGGAGGATTCCACATAGCCCTAAACTTCCTAGCAGTAATTGGGAAGAAATATGAAGAGAGCGCGATAGAGGATGTCCTCATAGAATCTGGCCTTTATGGATCTAATTCAACCATGGCACTGCTTAAAGGGAAATCGTACAACCGTGGAGTAAGGGCCCATAAACTTTTAATGGAAGCATTGCTAAGGCTACAGTGGGAGGCATTCTGTTCCTGGGTTACAGAAGAGGAGAGGGCTAATTCTGACCAATTAAACGCCATTGTAAACACATACAAGGCAGCATCGTCGTCAGGAGAGAGGACAGACGCATATCTCATGCTGTGTAATACCACCAACCATGTTCACACACTTCTGACTCAGTTCAAGCAAGCTGCATCTTCAAAAGTCTTTAAGTTCTTGGACAGCTACATTGACATGGTCCTTCTTCTTTTGAAGTTCATTCGAGCAGAACGGGAAGGGGATTGGAGGCTACACCTGGAGGCCACAACTGAGATGATTCCACACTTTTTTGCAATGGATAGGATGAATTACTCACGTTGGCTTCCAGTATATATCATGGATATGTACCAGCTTGAAGAGGCTGACCCAGATCTCCACCACGAGTTCATTAGCGGTAATCACACAGTCAGCAGGTCATCATCCCAGCCATTCAATCAAGTGTGGACCGACATGGCCCTTGAACAGAGTATAAATCGTGATAGTAAAACTAAAGGTGGTATAATTGGCATCACTAAGAGGCCTGGAGCTCTTGAGAAATGGTTCCTTACAGCGCATGATGCGAGCAGCAACTACAACCGCTACCAAAGGCATGTGTGGCATTGGATAGGCACATGAAATGCCTTTGACGAAGCACAAAGAGTCTGGAAAAGCAAGAGTGCAAAGAGATGAGGATGATGTCAAGAAAGTGATTTCTACTTTGAAGAGAGTCATGTCAAATCCATTTAGTGTAGCAGAAGGTGATGTGCCGCTGTCAAACCTGGCTACTGGTGTAGTGCTGCAAGAGGAATTGTCAAACCGAATTCTCAATGCTGAAAGACTTGGTGTGCAAGAGATGAAGTCATTCTTAAAGAAACGGATGCACACCAATGAAGTTGGATTCTGGGAGCAATTGCATAAAATGAACATAAAGACATTTGGAAGTTTATCAAAGAAAGCAAAAATGAAATCTGTTGATGAGAAGCTTGTGACAGTCCGTGCAGACAGGAATTTGTTTCGTCGACTTCTAATAGCATCAAAGTCCAGAGATATCAACCTAAGAGAGGTTTTGAAGTATGAACTTACATCTGTTCCGTGCGCATTGGCTCACGCAGACGGATCACTAAGGAAAACAACAAAGAGTGTTCTATTGAGTGTTCTAGAAGAAGAAGTAGAAAGTTTTCCAAGACTTCCTGTCGATTCGGGCGAGCTCTCAACCGCATACCTCATAGACGGAATGGCAGTTGTACAGATGATGAGGAGTGTCAATTCAGCAACATTTGGAGAGCTTGCTAGAAAGTACTTTGATGTCATCACTGACCAACTTGGAAACAATGGCTGCAATCGTGTTGATGTCATCTTTGATCGTTACGACAAAGAAGACTCCATCAAGGAGGGAGAACGTGACAGACGATGATCATCTTCTAGTTATGAAGTGAGAATATCTGGTCCAGCCACACCAGTCCCAAAGAAATGGAACACCTTCATCTCGAATTCAGTAAACAAGACAAACCTGAAGATTTATCTGAGTGGCGCATGGAAAGAGATGGCAAAGACGGAGCTTAAACAAGGTGAGAAGTTGGTATTGGCAGGGTGCTTTGAAGACAGCGATTACACTCTCTTTGTCACAGCAGATGGAGAAAGTCCCTTGCAACATATGTTGTCTGATCATGAAGAAGCAGACACAAGAATGCTTCTTCATGCTCAGGATTGCAAACATGATCATCGCAGGATTGTGGTTCAGTCCCCTGATACAGATGTCGCTTTGCTTTGTGTTTATGCGTATCACCTTATCGCATCCGAAGAGCTATGGTTCCGTACCGGGGTAAGGCACAAACTTCGGTTTATTCCAGTCCATCGTCTTGCAGAGAAGCTTGGAAATGACCTTTCTATAATGCTTCCAGCTTTCCACGCCCTCACGGATGTGATACCACAAGTGGCCTTTTTCAGATTGGAAAACGGAAAGCATGGAAGGCTCTACTGAAGAACATGCAAATATGTCGTGGTATATCGAGCTTAGGAGAGGAAGTTCCACCACAAGAACAAACAGTAAAGTCCGCCGAAGCCTTCATCAGCTCATTATATGCTTCATCATCAAAAGTTGGGACAACAGCAAATGACGTCAGGTATGGTGGTAACAGTATCCATGCATGTCTAATATGATGAGTCTGTGATGATTTTTATATTTTGTCAGACTATGTACACTATTATAAATGTTAAAATACCTCTACTGAATATTGATAGATATATGAATAGACAGACAGACAGACAGACAGACAGACAGACAGACAGACAGACAGACAGACAGACAGACAGACAGACAGACAGACAGACAGACAGACAGACAGACAGACAGACAGACAGACAGACAGACAGACAGACAGACAGACAGACAGACAGACAGACAGACAGACAGACAGACAGACAGACAGACAGACAGACAGACAGACAGACAGACAGACAGACAGACAGACAGACAGACAGACAGACAGACAGACAGACAGACAGACAGACAGACAGACAGACAGACAGACAGACAGACAGACAGACAGACAGACAGACAGACAGACAGACAGACAGACAGACAGACAGACAGACAGACAGACAGACAGACAGACAGACAGACAGACAGACAGACAGACAGACAGACAGACAGACAGACAGACAGACAGACAGACAGACAGACAGACAGACAGACAGACAGAGACAGACAGACAGACAGACAGACAGACAGACAGACAGACAGACAGACAGACAGACAGACAGACAGATAGATAGATAGATAGATAGATAGATAGATAGATAGATAGATAGATAGATAGATAGATAGATAGATAGATAGATAGATAGATAGACACCTTTATTTAAACTCAAATAAAACAGCAGGCTAGTCCAGTCAGTGATCAAAAGGAGCCCTGCGACACAAATACAATACTGATTGAACTCATTAAAGATGCTATTGTGGTACTAATTTGATTCAATGATGATCAAAGTTTGCTACGTGTTATATTGAAAACATAACATCAATTATTTGATTTGTAAATCAGGTACTGGGTATTTTGCCAAAAACAGCAGAGAAATGACAGTCTCCCGCCTACATCGGACAGTCTTCATCTGCACATCAAGCATGCTAATTATCAGGCAATGGTTTGGAGACAATCTCTTCAAGCAATCCAGGAGTTGCCGTCACCCATTGGCAATGGCTGGGAGAAGGAAGATGGTATCCTGAAACCACTGTTGATGTCACAAGATGCAGCTCCCAAAGGCCTAGTAGAGCTAACAGTTTGTAAATGCCAGAAGTGCGCTTGCAAATATGCTTCATGTGTATGTAGAGTGAACGACTTGTCATGCACAGAAGCATGCGGGTGAAATGTCAAAACCCACATACAGGGCATGTTATAGATGATTTTAGTGACGATGAGGATTAGCATTACCAGAAATTACGGACATTTAACTCCCGCGATATTATGACCAGCGGTCTACTGGCAGTCCGAAATTCTCCTCGAATTTATATCAAAATAAATCAATTCATCAAAACCAAACTACTCTAAGTTTGTTTAGAAATACCAAGCGTTTGTGTTGTGGTTGATAGATTTAATATTGAAGAGCTTGCTTACGCTCGGCACAGAGTACGAACGACTCACTCTTGACACTTCGAAATTTTAAAAAGAACACAGGAAGCCCAATCCATGAACTATGAGTTTTGAATTTCCCGCTTTTAGGAGCCTTCACCTTCTTTGAACAGCAATATCACACATAAAACTACCAGGCTACTAAGTTCTTGTAAAATGTCGGAATCAAACGGCGAAAATTGCTATATTTTGGGTGATTTCTTGGTGATTTCAGGACATTCAACAGCTCAGATGTTTGCTCAAGGCCTCCGAGAAATAGTGCTTTTTCACTTGTGGTTTGCGGCCTTTTGTATCATCGAAATCATATCATTTTGACGGATTTAGACTTACTGTGAGTTGAGCCAATGTTGGAGATGTCGGCACCGATGGATCCATGCAATCATCGAAAGTTTAAAGCTCGGAAAGTAATGCAGGTAACACTTTTTTTGCTCGATTAAGGGGCATGTATTGTCAATATTCGTTGTTGTTTTGGATCCATTTTGCGTCCAGTGCAATGAATTAAACGATGCAAAAATGTTCACAGAATATGTTATAAAGACTATATTTTACGTCTGGAAGTCGGCACCTAAAATTCAAAGCTGTATAAATGTCAAAATTTCAAATTACATTTGAAGTCCCATACATTTCTTTGTGTTGTTGAGCGGCCATTTTGAAATGTCGATCGTACTGAAAACTAATACCGTGACGTCAGATGTCCGTAATTTCTGGTAATGAGTGAGATTTGCATCACTTCTGTCAATGATGCATTGTTATCATACCAACTGTAGTACCCACATCATAGGTACAATATACTCGGATAACTGTAATGACAAATGTAGACATCATTCTTGAATAAAGCATGCCTTGCGATAGTGTTTGTCCTGTTATTTTTCCAATGAAAATCTATATTTTTGTTTTCGAAATATTTGAATAAAAACAAGACATTGTAGCTTTGTTGCTAGTTTTAGTGTTTCTCAAAAACACTTGTTTTTCCTACAACTCATTAGCGACCGTTGCCATGGTAACGAATTTGGAGACAAAAATTATTACAAACATTTTCTATTGTTGTGATACATCTTCTCTCCAAATCTCATCCAATTTGACTGAGTAGTTCTGAAGATATTGTTGAAAACGTTGTTGTTTATGGTTATTTCAATATATAACCAGAACACCACCCCACCCCCCCCCCCCCCCCCCCCCACCTAAAATTCAACGTGTAGCAAGTCACTGACCCCACATTTTGGGGGTAAGACCCACCGATTCACATTCTATGCTGATCTGGCTATCATAATCTGGGGTCAAACCTTTTGTGTAGTGGGGGGTGGGGGTGCTACGTGGTCGATAAGTAGAGTACAAAACACAAAGACACGTACCACGTTTACTAATCAGTTAACAACATTTGAGTATTCAGAGTCTTACAGTTTGATAACTGTCGAAGTATATTCAGAATTCAGTATTCTGTTATTATCCAAATGTCCGATGCTCTTTCAAGCCATGACAATTGTATTGAATGGACTATTTATACAACCGTACACTTGAGATTACATTCAAACATCAAACACGTTATTTTTTTAAGTTCCGATATTCTGAAGTAGAGTTTCTGGCAAAAATTACACCAAAGCACTAATATTTTACCAAGATAATGGTAAGAATTTTCATTTTTAGTCACATAACAACCAACTTCTGTAATATTGGAAAGCACAGTTCTGATAGCAACAAATCCTACCAACAACATAAAAACAAGACAACGTTTCATTTCACATCCATTTAATACTCTTATTACCAAATCTCAAAATATGGGAAAATTTACAGTCTCATAGGTTAAAATGTGCCAATGACGTTTGGTTGAGTTCTAAGTGTATGACATAGTATTTGACTATTATGTACAAAATGGTAAAATCAATTCAATAACTGATTTTCATACCAGACTGGTAAATTACTCATGAATTCAATTACTTCTTAACTGGATGAAGCTCGAAAAGTCTTCGGAAATTTCTGCAGACTTTTTGTCTATATCTGGTAAAATACTTTATACCAACCAAGCAAAGCTCAAAAAGTCTTCGGAAATTTCTGCGGACTTTTTCTCTATTATATCTGGTAAATTACTGTATACCAACTGAGCAGAGCTCAAAAAGTCTTCGGAAATTTCTGCGGCCTTTTTGTCTATATCTGGTAAATTACTGTATACCAACTGAGCAGAGCTCAAAAAGTCTTCGGAAATTTCTGCGGACTTTTTATCTATATCTGGTAAATTAC
Source organism: Actinostola sp. cb2023 (assembly GCA_033675265.1). NCBI lineage: Eukaryota > Metazoa > Cnidaria > Anthozoa > Actiniaria > Actinostolidae > Actinostola > Actinostola sp. cb2023. The sequence continues at coordinate 103,609 of JAUJYZ010000196.1, read as the reverse complement.
TGTATACCAACTCAGAGCAGAGCTCAAAAAGTCTTCGGAAATTTCTGCGGACTTTTTGTCTATATCTGGTAAATTACTGTATACCAACTCAGAGCAGAGCTCAAAAAGTCTTCGGAAATTTCTGCGGACTTTTTGTCTATATCTGGTAAAATACTGTATACCAACCAAGCAGAGCTCAAAAAGTCTTCGGAAATTTCTGCGGACTTTTTGTCTATATCTGGTAAAATACTATACCAACTGAGCAGAGCTCAAAAAGTCTTCGGAAATTTCTGCGGCCTTTTTGTCTATATCTGGTAAAATACTGAATACATGTAATAATAATAATAATAATTTTATTTCTATAGTACTAAATCCACTATACCATCTGAGCAGAGCTCAAAAAGTCTTTTTTTCTCTCTATATCTGTGTTTGGAAATCCTGCCATCTTCCAAAGTGAACCCATAGTAAATCACACTCTGTTCGGGTATGATTGATGGGCCATATTGGCCAAGTGGTCCATTTCTTGTTATAGCCCTCCTTCAGCCATTGAACATTAAAAGTATCAAGATTCACTTCCAGAACAGTGGCAATATTTGGGGGTCTAAAGTTTTCCAAAGTTACAGCTACGACATCACCAACATTAGCCGCTGCATAATCTGCTACTTTAGTAACATTTTCTAGCCTTCTGTAAGGTCATGTGTATAGCTGTTGAATAATATGCAACATGTTAGTTAGTACGACTATGGCAAAGCAATATAAAATGGTTGGTCATGGTAATATACTGTACTGTTATTCAGGATAAAAGAATTACAGTGAATAAGTCATTAGGTACATGTGTATATAAGTCATACATGACAACTGACGTATATAAGTCATACATGACAACTGACGTATATAAGTCATACATGACAACTGACATAAATGTATATAAGTCATACATGACAACTGACGTATATAAGTCATACATGACAACTGACGTATATAAGTCATACATGACAACTGACGTATATAAGTCATACATGACAACTGACGTAAATGTATATAAGTCATACATGACAACTGACGTACATGTATATAAGTCATACATGACAACTGACGCGGTAAATGTATATAAGTCATGTACATGACAGCTGACGTATATAAGTCATACATGTAAAACTTAATTGTTCTATTCGTGTATCAATCATTCCGTTCCAAATGTATAAAAGATCTAAAAAGATCTAAACCCTTTGATTACTGGATTGGTGGACCGATGACTGCGAATTCATACCACAAATTGTGTTTTATTCTCTCTCTCCGGTAAGCTATAAGGTATAAATCAATTCTGACGAGTTTCCTCAGTAAGTTTATAAGCTTACTTCAATATTTATAGGGAGTAAGCTTATGTAGTTATTGAGTACCCTGCGAGCAAAGATTCCTTTACATGTAACTCGACGAAATTGGTCAAAGTCATACTGAGAGGGAAGCAAAAGGAATCTTTGCTTGAATGGTACTTTAATAGCGACGACTGGCGAAATTATTTAAGCTAAGCCACGAGTCGTTGTGCTATAAATATAATAAGCTTACAGACAATAAGCTTAATAGGTCAGATAATAAGTTACATGTACTTACATTTTCGATCGATAACAGAACGATATCCCGCTATTTATATCGCAAAAGTGAACCTTAGTGACGCCAAGTAACTCCATGTGTTGTCAGAGCTCAGAGCATTCTCAAACGAGAATCATTTCAACTAGAATTCAAACAAAAATCCTCGCGCATTTACTGAACTACAACTCAAGCAAAATGGCGGCTGCTTGACAAATTCAAATTACTTTTCCAGCCAATCACATACCAAATATGGTAAATAGGAATGGTAAACGGCCAGTTCTGAGCCCCAGGGCTCTCTCTTCTCGCTATTTCAAAATGGCGGACGCTTGGGAGAAGAAGTAGTAGCAGTCTCGATCTACATTTTCGCGGACATCGTTTGGAATTTTACAGTTTATTTCTGGGAATCTATTTTGCAAGATCAAGTTAAAGGTAAATACTACTTATCGTTAAGGTTATTAGAGTGGTTTCTCGAGTAATAGACAGTAAGAGACTCTGTTTTCCAACCGTCATTTTTCTTACAATACAATACTGAACACTTCAATTAAACGTCACTTGTATAAAAACCTCCAATACAATACAATGATGTATTTTAATTTAAGTTTACATATTACCACTTACCGATTAAACATCTTGTCAACATCCTCCTCGTGGGTACAAATGTATGTCCTAGCTACCATGAAGAAATCACAGTGTTCGGGCCCCGTGTTCTTGTGGAGTTGTGGCAGTATAAAGAAATGTAAGACTTATGTGAAAATATATAGACTATATTTTTGAGAGTAATCTATAAGTAAAAGCTTTGAAACTCACATGGAGTGTTGCTTGTTGTGTTATTTTGCCCTGGTAGTGGTTTCAGCTCTTGGACCACACTACCACCAGGTGAGTTTCAAAGCTTTTACTTATAGAAAATATAGTTTATATATTTTCACATACATCTCTTTATAACTGCCACAAGAACAGAGCTTGGGCTTCCTGTGAGGAAACTCACCTTGAATATTTAATTATTTGGCCTTCATATTGTAAGCTAATTAAGCTTAAGTTACATGTATTTATAAAATATGGAGTTCAAATAATTATAATAATAAAAATAATCAAATCAAACCAGTATTGCAACACCATGTAGGAAGTTGTGAACAAATTGTTTTTTTTATTCTCTCTCCAACAGTTGTCTACATGTAGCTGCAAATAAAGTATATCTGGAAGTTTATCCATCTTTCAGCTCCATCGACAAAATATTGATGGCCAAATTTGAATCATGTGGATATTGAAAGAGGTCTAAGTAGCCTTTACATGTACAATGTAGGTTGTCGACCATGGTTGAGGATGTCTGTAAGTTGACATGCATTGGCGTAGGCATAAGCAATCACAGTGAGCCTTTGAAGAAATAGCTTGGCCTGGTCCATACCATCTTGTACAAGGCAAGCAAATTTTTCAGGGTTGGATTTTGCTTTTTCTTGGTGCTTATAGTGTGACTTTCGCTAGGACAATATAACAATAAAACACAGTAATCTATTCAAAGTACTAAGCAATAATTACAGTGGAACCTCCCATAAGCAGACACCCTTGAGACCAAGTGTAGGGACCCTCTATACATGTAAAAGCAATTTTAGTGGATAAAGATCAAACAGTAAACACATTGCACATAAAATAGAACCTGAGATTTGTACTCGGGTATTAATAATTATTATACTGAAAATATTTTGAATAGAATGTGTACACTGCCAACTTATACAAATTATCATTTTTTTCATTTATTAGTTCTCAAGACTGAGAAATCCAGCCTTTTCGTGCTATTTAAAAACATGCCATGCCTCAATTCTATTGTTTAATGTCAGTTTTGAAATCCAGACCAAGACCTACATTTTTAAAGCTGGGGGCAGCTTTGATGAATACACAAATGTCTTCCATTAAAACAATAGAATTGGGGCATGGCTGGTTATTAAACCGGTTGAAAACCACAGGCTCGGGCTTTCATTGAACTTCAAGACCTCGGGCTATGCGCTCGGTCTTGTAGTTCAATGAAGCCAGAGCCCGTAGTTTTGAACCTTTATATAACATTGTTTTCTTATCACATTTACCCTATAATTGGTCAAGAAAATATAAATAGGAACTTTTAGCTCTTTCATGTTGGTCTTCAGTAATACACCAGGCCCCGGTTGCACGAAAGGTGAATAGCGCTATCCACCAGATAAGTCCTATCCAACGGATAAAACTGCTGCAGTTATCCAATAAATTTTATCCGTTGGATAGGACTTATCCGGTGGATAGCGCTATTCACCTTTCATGCAACCGTGGCCAGATATGGAAATTTCTGAACACATTTTCTGGAAATTTCTGAACACATTTTCACATGTTCTGCCTGGTCAGTTTTCAGTTATTTACCACATGCAAAAGATACATGTATGTCTGTAGAAATTTCTGTACACATTTTGAGCTCTAACCAGGCCAGTAAGTCTTTTTACTTACCAGATATAGAGAAAATGTCTGCAGAACTTTCCAAAGACTCTTTGACTTCTGCTCGGTTGGTTTACTACAGTAATTTACCAGATATAGACAAAAAGTCCGCAGAAATTTCCGAAGACTTTTTGAGCTCTGCTCAGTTGGTATAGTATTTTACCAGATATAGATAAAAAGTCGGCAGAAATTTCCGAAGACTTTTTTAGCTCTGCTCAGTTGGTATACAGTAATTTACCAGATATAGACAAAAAGTCCGCAGAAATTTCCGAAGACTTTTTGAGCTCTGCTCAGTTGGTATAGTATTTTACCAGATATAGACAAAAAGTCCGCAGAAATTTCCGAAGACTTTTTGAGCTCTGCTCAGGTGGTATACAGTATTTTACCAGATATAGATAAAAAGTCCGCAGAAATTTCCGAAGACTTTTTGAGCTCTGCTCGGTTGGTATACAGTATTTTACCAGATATAGACAAAAAGGCCGCAGAAATTTCCGAAGACTTTTTGAGCTCTGCTCAGTTGGTATAGTATTTTACCAGATATAGACAAAAAGTCAGCAGAAATTTCCGAAGACTTTTTGAGCTCTGCTCAGTTGGTATAGTATTTTACCAGATATAGACAAAAAGTCCGCAGAAATTTCCGAAGACATTTTGAGCTCTGCTCAGTTGGTATACAGTATTTTACCAGATATAGATAAAAAGTCCGCAGAAATTTCCGAAGACTTTTTGAGCTCTGCTCGGTTTGTATGCAGTAATTTACCAGATATAAAGAAAAAGTCTGCAGAAATTTCCGAAGACTTTTAGAGTCCTGTTTAGTTCAGAAATCAAATCAGTGGTCACAATCACTTATCAGACTGCTGAAAATGTCTGTATAATATTTAATGTAAAATTGTTGGGTTTTGGTAATAAACACATATGAGAGACTGATTGTTTTCCATTTTTTAAGAAAATGGCAAATTTCAATGATGCATACCCTAATATTTACCATATTTTCTCTACTTCAGAATATCGGAACTTAAAAAATAACATGTTATCAGTACACCCATTTATGTATTATTAGTATTCAGAGTCTTACAGTTTGATAACTGTCGAAGTATATTCAGAATTCAGTATTCTGTTATTATCCAAATGTCCGATGCTCTTTCAAGCCATGACAATTGTATTGAATGGACTATTTATACAACCGTACACTTGAGATTACATTCAAACATCAGTACACCCATTTATGTATTATTCTGACGTGTAACATATTAGCATATCATCGCCAGAAATATCGAATCTAAGTGGGTGGAGCTTAATATTATAAATAACTTGCAGTCAACCATAACGAATTGGCTGCCAATCAAAAGTATTGTCTTATATTATAGCGTTATGCTACCACGGTATATATAACTGAAATGATTTGCCTGTAATAACAGGATTCAAAAAATAAATATAAGATATTTCTGATCGATGACGATTTGACTGATCTCCTCCATTCAGCCAAAGCAGCGGCAGACTAAGAAAAAATAACTTGAAGCCAAAAAACTACTTCATTCTCGTTCTTGTGTTGTTCCCTTAAGGATACGGTTCACCTTGAGTGGAAAAAGTTTGACGATTTTTTGTTTTTGTCACTAACGGATGGATTTCATATCGAAATTTCATTTTTTAGTGTTTTCTGGTTGAAAATGTTTTTTATTTACGAGATATTCGCAAGAAACACGGATTTCTGATTTCTAAACACAACGTCTTTGGTGTCATAATCCCATTAGGACCGGGAGTCCTGTAATGCTTCTTTCGGTACCTTCTCTAGATCCTGTCCCTATTTAATGGTTTTCGCTTTTTTTGATTTCGGAATATTATTATTTTACGATCGTAGCAGGCAGCCTCGCGAAGACTTTGAAGTTTGAGCGCAAACGAGAGCAATAAGTAATACGACCTTACTATTTCTGCGTCCTCAATGTAAACAATGTGGTGAAGGATGAACGTGATTGGATGGCATGGTGTCCGTTGCAGGAAGTGGGCTTGACAATGTTTGCAAATTTTCAAAGGTCATTTTCTCCTTGTTGAGTTTTCGCAAAGTTACCAAGATATTTTTGAATTAATTAGATTTGATGGATTTTGCTAAAACTTTGACACAAGTTAGCAGACTAACTGAAGATAAAAACGGTGTCAGGGATTTTTGATTTTGATTTTTGCTCAAAAGTTATAACGTGTTAACTGAAGAAGAAACAACATTTATGATTGATTAAACTTCAACTAAGATAACTTTTGATCGACATCGAATATGACAAAAGCCTGACACGGTTTGACAGGTCAAAGTGTCGTGATTAATATGGTATAAACATAACGAGCTGCAGACCCACTTTATTTGTACGGAGCCTGCTGTGCGATAAACAATAGGCTGCGGTTTTGAAAAGTTAATCCCACTTGACTCATGGCGTTACACACGATGACATCCTATGTACAGATCTAATGTACTACGTACTAAGGATTATTCCATATTTGGAAGAAGTCTTCTTTTGGCGCTATATTCGTACAACTTTTCGCGCTTTTATTATGGACTGATCGTCGGCAATGATCGGTGCTGGAGCAGTTTCTGTTCCTCTTATTCAAGTGTTTGAGAATTCAAAGGTCTGGTAAGTTACTAATAGATTGTACTGATGTTGCAAGTCGTCAAGGTTCAAGGAAAATGAATTTTTTAATGAAGAAATACAATCATTCTGAGGTCTAGGATTTCACGTGATGGCAGCAGTTTCAATCAGTTAAAAAATATGATAGCAAAAAGAAGAAAGTGTTAGTCGCTGCCTTTAGATTGGTGTTAGGTTTGCTAAGACATCAAGAACGTTAACTATCGGTCATAAAGGATTTTGATATGACCAATGCTGTACATCAAATGAACAGAATTGACCTCACAGGTCAATATCGATATTTTTGAAGGTACTAGTATTTATGACAACTTGTAAGTATGACTTTTCTTTTTCCGTGCATTGCCAAAATTCTCATGGCAATTTGAGCTTGGAGAATTTTGATCAAAATATTGGAATGGACGAAGCAGAGCGGCAGAGATACCCCCAATTCATGTTAATCATTGAACGTTTTCTCGTACAGTAAACCCCAAAAATCAAGTAAGACTTTTCCTCGTGCTTTCCAGGTGTCTCGCCCGAAAGCAGCAGGATTACTAGGTGCTTCGCCCGTAGACCTGTGAAAAGTCTTTCTTTGATCATAGGAAATATTCCCTCGTGCTTTCCAGGTGTCTCGCCCGAAGGCAGCAGGATTACCAGGTGAATCGCCCGTCGTCCTGTGGAATATTTCATGTTCACTACCCTGTACGGCCCAATGATGCCGCGTCTCCCAAAAAAGCTTATCCTCAAATTTGCTTATGCTTGTCCATTCTCTGTCTGTTAGTTACACGGTAAAATGTATGGGACAGATCGAACTAAGCAGATCCCCGATATAACTCGTGAACCCCGGTAAAACGAACACATTTACCCTAATAGCCAGCTATTGCTGGTTTTCATTAGACGTGACTTCCGGTCTCGTGAGGAATTTTCATCAGCTGAATTGCACCTTTTCAAAAGAATACTCTCTGGTTGATAGCACATGACGGACAGTGTTTGCCCGTCATTTGAAGCAAATAATGAGATTCAAGGAGTTTTAACAGCTGATTGAAAGCCAGCAATTGAATGTTTCTCAGATTAAAAATGAGATCATTTTGCCATTGAGTTTTGTCACGCTACTACCGTTCATGTCTCGTACGCTACCATGACCGTGACCTACGTGTTGACATACATAGTACACAGCTATTTGTCTAGGGATTAATTCCTGCTGTGATGATCCCACCCTGCGGTCGCTAATCTCCACTAAAGAATTCAAAGAAGCCTGCAAAAATTGTAAGCACGTACAAATATAGATGACCTGCAGCTCCTTATGATCAATAGAGTCGGATGTAACGTAAGGTCTATTAATTCGGTCAAACGGAGACGGTCGTTTTCAAAACAATGACCCGCGACGTCTCCATTTTTAATTTAAAAGAAAATATCACGGTATTATGGCGATCTTCATTCTATTAGCTTTAAAATGATGTAAAGTTGATGGGAATTGGTCAAATAATAAGGAAATTAAAAATGTTTTCCGAGACGTACCCGCCAAGGTGAACCGTATCCTTAAGCTAATACTTGAATTTAGACTTTCGGTAAGGAAAAGTACACGCTTTTTGTAAAGAAGACATAATAAAACATGTAGCGGTAATGCTTTTTCGCGCGAAAATTTCAAAACATAGGAGCGCGCGGAGGATTTTAGCTAGTTTCTAGTCTATTTTCGTGCAAAAAAGGAACGCCTGACTGAAATATATGTAAACATGGCGTCGATCGACGTGGAAGCAAGAAATGGCACAGAAAAAGGCAATTTTTAGAGATTATCGGCCATAATGGCTTCCAATATAAGCATGGCATCGAGCTTTGATATTGCACAAACTACATGTCCAAAACCGAGCCGAAATTGTTGTAGGATCTATTGGAAACCAGCTGAAATTCTAAGTTAGTTCTTCGTCTTTCGAACCAGAGGCAAAGTAAGTGTATCAGTGCAAGGACAGCCAAACACCAGGGGCCATAACTCTTTGTAGTTGAGCATCCGCCATATGTTTCTCTATAATGGGGTACTTATAATTCAACGATTGAAGAAACGTAAAAACCGAGCCGAGTATTGGAGGTAAGATGTTGTAATTACCGTTAAACTAAAGCTAGAAACTACGTTCGTTAAAATGGAGGCAAAGTAAATGTTCAATTTAATTTTAAAGGGGAATATTGAGATATAAGTATTTTGACTCCATACATTTATTGTAATGTAATTGAGGTCAATCTTTTCTAAGTGTCGCGTTCAACTGCGCATGTCGATTCGAAATGTCTGGCGATGGACACCAGTATTGAATAGAATGTCATGGCAAATGCAATACGCAACGAGGTCACAGTTCAGTTGACTTCAGAGCACAGACCAGTTCAGAACACAAAGGTTAACTCAGAACAACTACATGTTCTTCAAGTCCAGAGCTTCCCAATAAAGTACCTACCAACTGTCTACCGTTTAGCTATCCATACATTGGCGGAGAACTCCGTGCAAGTCTACAGTCAGGTATAAACTGTGTGCATGAGTGTTGAGCGGAGCGTGGATTAATGTATCGGCCATAATTTCCATGTTATGCATTGTCAAAAACTATAAAATGTGCATTTAATGTTATGTTTAATGTTACCATCTTCATATGTACTTCATCGTAACCATTCATCCTTTCACATGTGAAACGCGTATCATATTCGTTTTTTTAATGAATAGAAACTGATTTCGGTGTTGATATTGAGCCCTATTGTGATCTAGTTTTGTACATTTCGTAGCTGCTGAAGCGCATGCTGTGGTAATTGATAGAAGTATCGCGTTGATCAGGTCGATACGAGATTGCTGTGAAGTTGATGAGAAAGACGGAGAGGACTTACATTCAATGTCGAGAGCCTTTGCAGATGTTTTATCTTCCTTTCAGCATTATTACATAGCCATGAAATCTTTCACTCCAACAACATTTGCTAGTACGTACAAACACAAGAAAAAACAAAACGTCTACTGTCGGGAGATCATCATTTGCTATTTCTGTGGAGATTCTGGAGGAACTCCGTGGATTAGGATTTAATTAGCTGGACTAAGATAGCAGAAATGTTGGGGGTGTCTAGATGGACCATTTCCAGAAGAGTGGCAGAGTATGGTTTGCAAAACATGACCGGATTTAGTTCTTTATCTGACGAAGAGTTGGACAAACTAGTTGAAAGCTACATAACAAGTCATGGTGCAGTTACTGGACAAAGCTATGTTGCAGGATATGTGAAGTCTCTTGGTTTTCGAGTCCAAAGGAGACGCATTAGAGAAAGTATGTCAAGGGTAGACCCTCAGAACAGTGCACTGAGATGGGGTATTGTTGTTTCACGTAGGACATACCGAGTGCCTTGGTCAAATTCGCTTTGCCATCTGGATGGCCATCATTAATCCGATGGAAACTTGTCATCCACGGATGTATAGACGGATTTTCAAGAATAAGAATGTTCTTAAGATGTAGTTCCAATAATCTGGCAGAAACTGTACTGGAATTTGTAAGTTATATGGTAATTTGTCGCTTGGTAATTGTTAGTAATGTAGTTCGTAAGGAATTGTTCGTACTGGAATTGTTTTTAGGTGCAATAATAAGAGATGACGGACTTTGGCCATCGAGAATAAGAGTCGACAAAGGAGTTGAAAACGTATTGGTATGTGATGCTATGGTGAGATGGCTATGGTACAAGCCAGGGGATAGCGAAGAGGAAGTTTTGTAGCTGTCCCCTCTACTCACAACAGAGCATTGAGAGATTATGGAGAGATGTTTTTAGATGTGTATGTCGCCATTTTTACTATATATTTTATTGTATGGAGTCCACTGGCCTTTTAAATTTAAACAACCCTATTCATCTGTTCACTCTACACCTCGTCTTTATCCCAAGAATAAACAAGTCCCTCAATGAGTTTATGGATGCATTTAACAATCATAGGTTGAGTACAGAAGGAAATTGGTCCTCATACCAGATGTGGGTAAATGGGATGATGTATTCCAACAATCCCCTTGCCAAAGCAGGGCTTGAAGTGCTGACAGATGAGAATGATGATCTTGAAATGTATGGATATGATGTCCAAGGGCCTTCTTCCACTGATGGGGATAACAATGTTACTGTTGAACCAGTTGATCTAACCCATGGAGATAATATCAAGTCATATGTTTTAGAGATTTTGGACCCTTTGATACCATCTGCTGAGATGGGGATTGATATATATTGGAGGCTTTAGACCGAGTTATGTTTAAAATCATCGAATTGTAAACGTTTGAGTAACGCGTTATGATGTACATTACTTCACTTGCTAGTAGAGTGCAAGCAATATAAATGAAAAAAAATACAGTCTACCCTCTCCTAATGGCCACTTCTCGTAAGCAACCCACCTGACATAAGCGACCACTTTCATGCACCAAGGGTGGGCGCTTATGAGAGTCGACGTCAACTGTAGTACTACATGCAGTGAAACCTCTATTAAGCCGACACCCTTGGAGAATGCTCTGGTATCCACTTATACAGGGTGTTAGTCTAATAGAGGATCCATTACATAGTATATCATACTGTCCTCGTATGACATCCCTCATGCTTCCATGGTCATTTCCTATACAGAATTAGCATTCTGTTGTTGTTGTTTTTGTTGGAATTGGCTTCATTTACACAAGGAATTTGTTGATTTGTCAAATGCTTTTCTTTTCGCATATTCACTTTTTTGAGGCGAGGTATTTTAACAGTAAATGTGGTCGGGAAATTTACAGTTTTAGTGTTTGCACTCTAGTGAGTCGTTATCTTAGTCACTGTATTGCCATGCAAAGAAAGCAATGACGATAGCATTGGTAATAACATAACTGTTTCATTTGTGATTAAATAATGCCTATTTTACTCTCCTCCATGGGCAGAGTAAAATATAGTTAATGGTTCAGGCTAAGCGTGCATGCTCAAAGGTCGACCAATTTCACTTTTCATTATCCTATTGTCTGGTTTTCAGTTTTACCAACTTCTATCACTGCCTTGCATTGGTCAGTGATTTGCATTTGTAACAAATTATGTAGTTCAAATAATTTTCCCTCCCACCAACCCTATTTTGGGTGCCAATCATTGGTATTGTATGATCACGTGGCCTTTCATGAATTCGAGGCTGAGACTTGAGCGGGCTCTCCCCAGGAATATTAAACGTATTTGGCCGTGGATTAAATGAAAAATTGACAGGATTGGATTGAACGAATAACTGGATTGGATTAAATATACGTTATATTAGGATTGCATTACTAAATTCTCAGGAATACATTAAATGGTAATTGTCAACGAGATTGGATTAAATGTTTGCAGGATTGGATTAAACGAACATCAACTTGATTGGATTAAATGTATATATTCCAGGATTGCATTAAACGAAATTCTCACGATTGAATTAAATGGTAGTTTTCAACAAGATTGGATTAAGTAGGATTACATTTTGCTACAAACGGCTTGCCATACCTCGTCTCGTGTCAACTCGTCTCGTCTCGTCTCGTCTCGAGTCAACTGATCTGCCTAATGTTAAAACTCAACTATGGAAAATAAACGAGCGTTCAAGAGAAAGCAACATTCTACATCTACATAAAGTTCAAGGACCCCTGGAATCGAAATGGATGATCTTAGAAAATCCAGGTCCCATCGTAAGGGAATTCTCACAAGCTAAAGATTGAAGAACGAACAAAAGGAACTGGTGTGGGACCTTAACAACACCGACGAAGTAAGAAGTAAAGTAAATCAACTTGAAGAAGCGTTAAGAAAATTATACGATGTACATTAACAAAATCACTCTCTGCTGGAAGACGAACTCGAAATCGAAGACTCTCACGAGTATTACGATTGCGAAGAACGAAAAGTTAGCGACATGCTTCACACGATCGATGTCTGGATCCAATCAGCTCAACAAAGGTTAGTGAAAACACTAGAAACACCTGAAGTTAGACCCGAAGACTCTATTAGTAACATTTCATCAAACACTTCTACCCCAACAAATTCTAAAGCATCTAAGTATTCACGAAGTTCAAGAGGAACATCGTTCATGAGCTCTAAAGTTAAGCAATCAATGGCAAAGAAAGCCGTGCTAGAAGCCGAATTATCTACGCTGAAAATGCGTCAAGCCTTAGAGGCGGAACAATTGAAACTTCAACTTAAAGCCAAACATGAAGAAAGTCGGTTACTATTAGAACAAAGAAAAAAGGAAACTGTCGCTGGCAACGGATCTCGTGAAAATTAAAGCTGAACAACGTGTATATTTGGAAACAGAAAGCTTATATGCAGTAAATATATATAAAACCCAAAGCTTGTCGATTTCACCTCAGCAACCGCCAGAAAGTCTAATTAACACAACGCACGTGTCTAATGACGCCTTGCCGGATAAAACCCCATGTGAAGATAACATTGAATCTACGTCTACGCCTTACGAAGTGGGAAATTCTGGCGGGAAAAATTATCCATCGCTAAACCCTACAGTAAATGACACTCTACTTGATCCAAACGTACCGGAATGGAAACCCAAATGTCAACATTATCCAAAGGAATCGTCAGTGAACCAAAACATGGAATCGACAGAAAACGACGTCAGTCGTATGGCGAATTTACAACAACTACAACAACAGCAAAACAAACAAGTGCAAGAACTACTGAAGCAACAAAGAGAACAAACTGTCACATTAACTTTACCACAACCAGATATCCCCGTGTTTTCAGTCGACCCTATAGAACACTGCAATTTCATGAAAGCCTTTGATAACGGCTTGATATAATCAAAAACCAGCAGTAACAACTCTAGACTGTTCTATCTTATTCAGTATACGGAGGGTGATGTCAAATAACTTATGCGTAGCTGCCTGTCGATGAGCCCACAAGAAGGATATCAAACCGCGAGATAACTGTTTTAAGGGCAAGTATGGACATAATTATAGAATCGCTAGCGCATGTGTCGACAAAATCACGAAGATGCCCCCCATAAAAGCTGAAGATGGTACAGCGTTACAGAGATATTCTGTCATGCTGATAAGTTGTAAAGCACTCTGAAAGACATCGGGTTTCTAAATAAAATTGAAAACCCCGACGCGCTACAAAGAATTATAGAGAAGTTTCCCTTCAACTTACGACAGAGATGGTGTGACGTAGCCGACGACATCACAGAAGTGAAATGACGAGAGGTGACCATCGGAGACATAGCGAAGTTTGTTGAAACAAAGGCAAGAGCTGCGAATCAGCCAATATTTGGAACAATAGTTTACGACACAAAGAACCACGACTTTCCCAATGCCAAGAGGACTACAGAAAGAACCACACCAACAAGAAATGTTTCCACCTACTCTACTCAAGCTGCGACAAGTACCTCAAGTCCAAAGGCAGACAGCGAGTCTGCAAATTCAACGCCCCGCGCTAAGTGTCATATGTGTGCAGGTGATCACTGGCTTGCACGTTGTGACGCATTTAAAAGTACATCTGTTGAAGAAAGGCAAAAGTTTGTGCGAGAAAAGGGATTGTGTGACAACTGTCTTCAGACCGAACATTTGTCTAAGACTTGTCCCAAAGAAAACTTTTGTAAAGTCTCGGACTGCAAGATTGTCTATCGAAAGCACAGCACGTTTTTACATCTTCCCGGAAATGGAAGTGCAACGTTCAAAAGAGAACAAACAACGATTGCCAACGCGACGAATGACTCTTCTGCAAAGGTGAACTGTTCTTCATCGAATAATGATTACGTTAATGTTGCTGATGGGCTGTGTACTGCCACTGGGGCCGGTACTATGCGCCGGACAGCCCTGGCTGTAGTTCCAGTGAAAGTCAAAGCTAAATGAAAAGACACTGTAATCGAAACTTACGCATTTCTTGATTCAGGATCAAACACGTCTTTCTGCACGGAATATTTGATTAATCGACTTGGAATATCTGGAAAGGAAACAACACTGTCCCTCACGACGATGGACACTGAGAACTTTAAGAGCAAAAGTAAAGTAGTCAGTGTAGTGGTATGCGACCTTGATGAAAAGAACACTGTAGAACTGTCAAATGTCTATACGCGAACGAAGCTTCCAGTTAAGTAACGAAGATATTCCACGTCAGGATGATGTGAACCAATGGCCACACCTTCAAGCAATCGCGTTGACTCGTATAAACGCGGACATTGAACTACTAATCGGAAACGACGTCTCACTCGCTCTAGAGCCTCAAGAAGTAAAGAGAAGTTGCAATGGTGGACCCTACGCAGTCAAAACGCGATTGGGTTGAACAGTAAATGGACCACTCAAGAAATCTGTTAACACAACTTGCAAGGTTAATCGCATCCACTCGGATGTTGAACTGATTGTTTAGTTTGAACATTTTTGCGACAGAGAATTCAACGATACACGTAACAATACCAACAAGGCGATGTAAGCATTACAATTTATGGAAGAAACAGCGAAACTTGCCAACGGACATTATGAAGTCGCACTCCCGTGGAGAGTGTATCCGCCAAACCGATCGAACAACAAAGTGCTTGCTGAATGACGCTTAGCTATGTTAAAGAAGAGACTGACCAAAGATGAAGAGCTTCATCGCAAGTTTTCAGAGTTAATGCAAACTTTTTCAGGGAAGGGCTACGCCCAGAAAGTACCTGAAGATCAACTGAACCGTACAGAGCTACCTGCATGGTACCTTCCTCATCACCCTGTGATTCATCCTCACAAACCTGGCAAAGTCAGGGTGGTTTTTGACTGTGCGGCCAAGTCTCAAGGAACGTCTATCAATGAATGTCTGATGCAAGGACCAGACTTCACCAACACCCTAGTCGGGGTGATGACAAGATTTAGAAAGGAACAAACTACTGCTATGGCAGACATCGAATCGATGTTTTATCAGGTTCATGTCTCCCCTAAAGATCGCACATACCTACGTTACTTGTGGTGGCCGACGGTGAATTAAATAAGACACCACAGGAGCATCAAATGTTGGTACACCTTTTTGGAGGGATATCATCCCCGAGTTGTGCTAGTTTTGGATTGAGAAAAACTGTGAAAGACAACGAACAAGACTTTGACAAAGAGATAGTTAAAACAGTCAACGAAAACTTATACGTGGATGACTGCCTCAAATCCGTAGAGAACGAAAGACAAGCTATTCATCTAGTAGATCAACTGCATAAGCTTCTTAACAAAGGAGGCTTTCGCTTGACAAAGTGGATTTCTAACTCCAGAAATGTTATTGAATCTGCTGTACCTGAGTCCGAGAGAGCAAGCTCAATAAAGGATCCTGATTGTCTACCAACGGAAAGAGCCATCGGAATCTTATGGAACGTTGAAACAGACATGTTTTGTTTCAAGACCACGATCAATGACAACCCTCTAACGAGAAGAGGAGTACTTTTCTGTCAACAGTTCTGTTTACGATCCTTTAGTATTCGTATCTCCATTTCTACTTCCTGCAAAGGAACTACAAGATTTATGCAGAAGAGGTCTGGATTGAGACGACCAACTACCACAAGAAGATCGAGACAAGTGGCGAGCTTTGTTGGAACAACTTGCTCATCTGCAACACTTCACTGTTGATCGTTGTCTAAAGCCAAAAAACTTTGGTGAAGGAGTGTCAACACAGCTGCATAACTTTGCTGATGCATCTCAGAATGGCTACGGCGCTGTATCTTATCTACGAGTTGTTAACAGCGAAGGAGAGATCCACTGTACTTTCCTGATGGGAAAGTCGAGATTAACTCCTATGAAAGCGGTCACTATCCCTCGATTAGAACTGTCTGAGGCAGTGGTTGTAACGAGACTTGGCAACATGATTAATCAAGAACTAGACATAGACATTGATGAAACCTTCTATTGGACAGACAGCATCTGTGTTCTGGGATACATCTTGAACCAAGAAAAGCGCTTCCATGTCTTTGTAGCAAACATGCAGATTTGCGGCCATTCACAAAGGATCTCAACAACACCAATGGCATCATGTTGATACCAATCAGAACCCAGCAGACGAAGCGTCTAGAGGCTTATCTGCGAACGACCTCGTCACTAGCCAACGGTCCTGCCTTATTGTGGCAAGAAGAAACTGAATGGCCAAAACAACCCGAAACGCAAGGTAGAGTCAAAGACGACGACCCCGAAGTCAAAGTAGAATGTAAAGTCGCCACAGTTGTTACAGTTGCTCAACCTGATCCAGTTACACGTATATTATGGAGAACTTCTCATCGTGGTATCGAATTAAGAAGTGCATAGCTTGGATACTGCGCTATCGAGCAAACCTACTGAGGTCAGTAGCAAGACTAAAGGCGTATGAAGTTAAGACAATCAACAACGACAAGCCAAAGCCAATTACTTTACAAGAATTACAGCTTGCCGAACGAGAAGTCCTTCGCTATGTGCAAAGACAATCATTCAGCGACAAAATAGCACGGCTTGAGTCTACAGGACAACAGCAGATAGAGAAAACAAGCCCCAATCTACAAGGTGGATCCAAAGTATATTAACGGAATATTGTGTGTCGGAGGATGACTGAAGCATGCACCAATTGATGTTGATGCAAAGTATCCAATACTTTTACCTAAGAGTCATCACGTGTCTGTACTGATAGACCATGAACGAAGTGGAAACTCTGGTATAGAGCACACTCTGTCCTTGCTAAGACAAGTTTACTGGCTTGTAAACGATAGAGCCACCGTCAGAAGAATCACAAGTCAATGCATTAGCTGTACGAAACGACAAGCACCACCAGAAACTCAACGCATGGCAATTCTACCCCGCTGATAGAGTGACCCCCAGCAAACCACCATTTGCATTTGTCGGGGTGGACTGTTTTGGGCCCTTCGTGGTCAAACGAGCAAAGAATGTAGTTAAACGCTATGTAGCATTATTTACCTGTCTGACTACACGCGCGGTACACCTTCGTCGAACACATTTGGCCCTGGCTAAATTTTCCCCGTGCCAGCTTTTCCTGTTATCAAGAGGTTATGGCCAAATTCGCAGAATAGCAGCCTGTTCATCTGTCAACCTTTGAAGTATAAACATGGTTTCATAAACATAAACACAGCTGAGTTAGATCAGCTGAACTCTCATATAACTTTCAAAGAATCGCTCTTACCTTTCCATTTCATGATCGACGAATTAAGACCGACAAGATATAACAAGTTGCTTTCGATCGCCAGATGTAGGATGTTGTTTTGCCGCCAAAACATTCGCTGTCGCTTTTCCCTGCAGTCCCCAGGCACTGTATATATTTTGATGAGGACATTTATTAATTACCGGGGATGTGATATGTTCAAAACAAGACTCACGGATCCACTGGTGGGACTACCTTTTTACATTTTTCACATTCTTCGCATATTTGTGTCCACTGGTCAGGTCCCACGCATTAAAATGGCGTCTTTTGAGAAACTTCACCGTGTTCGTAGGAGCCTCACGTCGGTTAATGATTGCAGATTTTCAATCAAGTCACCAATAATTTTAGGAAATATACCTGTCTTTCAGGATGGTTTGTCGAAATTGATGTCCGATCGAGGTATGTGCTCGAATTTTGGCGAGAAGTAAAGCTAGTCGAGTTCGGATCGCTCGAACAGTTTCATCCCTTGTCTTCTTCTTACTCTTTCAGGGGTATTTTCGTTAAAAACGCTCTAATGGCGCTGAAACGCCGTCACAACATCGAAAGTAGTAAGACAACACATTAGTAAAAGAAAGTTTTATTATTTACGAAAAATCTTGAAATATGGAGGGATGTTTTAAAGTCACATACATTTTCTGTAAATATGCAAATTAAAAGGTATTCACAGATATTGAGCTTGGGCTCCCTGTGGTCATTCCAGGGACGCAACTCTTTGAACCTCGTCTCGTGTCAACTCGTCGTGTCTCGTCTCGATTCAACTGATCTGTCTAATGTAAAAACTCAACTATGGAAAATAAACGAGCGTTCGAGAGAAAGCAACATTCTACATCTACAGTTGGCAAGGCATTCTTGGATAATAACACTAATAGTCCATGTAGACACAATGTTAAAGAGAAAGAAAGGATCAGCATTTATTTTTGGTAGGCACGAAGTCAAACAAACATATGCAATCACTTTATTGGCAAGCTGTATAGTAGATATTGAACATCAGACAAAAACGAAAACGAACAAACTGGCATATTTTGGATCCAATAACTTGCTTTGTTAACGAGCAGTTCAAAAATGAATATTTTGGACATTTTGGTTAATTTGTATGCGGCGGCCATCTTGGCCATCAACATGGTGGTCGATTCGCGTACTGTATAGAAACCTGCTCTTTTCCAAAAGTATAAAACATTTACTCTTCAAATAACTTCAAATATCATTTTTAAGGAGTTTTGATTATAAAAAAGTGATTTGGCTTAAATACATCGATTTTCATGACTTGAAGTAAACACAATAAGTCCGAGATCGACAAACTAAAAACTCTGGAACTCAAAGGTAAAACTCTATATTGAAATACAATTTTCCACCAAAACTTAATTTGTATGCCTCTAAAATATATTTAATAATTAGCCATCTAGATGTAATATTTTGGATTTTGGCATTTCGATGACGTCACTCGCCCACCAAGAATATAGCGCACTTTTATCTGTGTATAATATATTAACAAATAACCAACATTTTTCCGTGGTATGTCCTCTTATAGACCACGATATTACGTCATCGAATGATCAAAATGTTGTGGACTCACGAGGCTCCTGACGATAGTCAAGTACTCCAATACAAACAGGGAATTCACAGGCAATCAACGCACGCGATTTCTTGGATCGTGGTATATCATTTTCTCGCTTTTTAATTGGTCAAACAAAGTTGACAAGTGACAAGTAAGCACTAAAAATGTTTTTGCGGCCTCATTCAAATCAGTGAGAAAACTGTTCTTGGACAACTGAATAGTCATCGAATGCTTATAAAAAGTGTCATCTTTACTTATTCGTTTGTAAATTGGGAGGGAAAGCAAAAACCTGAGCTTGGCCAATATTACATGATTGAAAGATGGAGTCTGGAAATCCAACAGAGACATTAGAAGTGGAAGAACTTGAGACAGAATATAACGAGGTCTGGTGTCTTGTACTTGGCTGCAATGCTGCCGAATTCTGGCATACGGCTTGAGATATAATCGCAGAACATCGCTTGAGTTGGATTGTTGATGGTCTAGAGTTGTAGCTGCTCAAACTTTGCTCACTTCTGTGTCCAGAAATCGTCATTATGTGTCTGGACGGCACGCTGGAATCTGATAGCAGAGTTATCGCCGTGGCTCTCACACAGTGATTCGTGTACACTTTTGAGAGCTCGACTCGTTGGAAATTTCCTTCATCATCTGGGACAGTTTGTTAACTCCCAGTGGCCTGTCGTCGTACCAGACAGCATCTGAACTGCTTACAGTGGATTTATAATTAGGCTTCTGGAAAAACGATTATTGCTTCGGATTGAGCTTGGAAGTATATGACTTCAAGCAGTAGCGGGCATCTCCTTGTTCGCCGGTGCTGTACATTCGTGTGAGAGACTCGTCACTTGGATGGTCTGCAAAGCCTCCCTGATGGTTCTTGCTCAGTTCTTGATGGGTCATTAACGCATACTCCATCCCTTCAGCGTCCTTTTTAGAGTAAAAACTACTTCGTCGAAGCTAGGCGTGCACTGACCCTCACATCATCGACGACACCAGTACAGAGTAACGTAAAACCACACCGAACCGAGGAGACCCTTCGGGTTTTCTGGGCTCAGAAAATAATTGGCTTTCACGTATTCTCTGCAGGTCTGATGGCTCTATTACTGCCTTGTGTTGTATGTTCGCCTTCCCTTCTCGACGTTGCTTCGCTTAAAAGTCGGATTTTTTGCAATCTTTAAATGCCGGTCTTTTGAAGCGAGATGTCTCTCTAGTGCATGTCTCAAGCCCAAGAGTGACGACCTGCCGTACTCATTGCCACCTCGTCGTAGAACCTCCAGAGATAGCTGTCCCAGAGGATGTTCGTTATTCCTCGTTCTCTGCACCAATCTGTAAAGAAGTTTTGTAGTAACAAGTTGAAGGTAAATAACGACTCGTAACACTAACATTGCAAACACCAAATAATATTATTGTTCTAGTTTGAATACTTGTTATAGTTTTATTGATTTAATTTGTTTAATTTTACCTTCAAACGTCTTGACAACCCATTTAGTTGTCTTTGTTGTTGCCTTTGCCTGGGCATTGGAAACAATTTCAATCAGTTCATCATTTTGTAGCGATAAAAAACGAGAAACAATGGCTTCTTCTTCGTTTTTTGCCTTTTCTGATGTTTCTGAACAGGATAACAGCTCAGCGTCAGTATACTCATCCTCATAAATCCAGTCTGGGATGTAGCTTTCGTAACAATTGAGCTCAAAATTCGGAAATATTGACTCGTTATCCATTTTTTCAGAAATGTTATGACGCGAGCTGTCACAAAATCTAGCTTCCGTGGTATGTACTCTGATAGACCCATGGCTATTAACCAATCAGAGAGCGACAAACTGACTAGTTGTGGTAAAAAAATGAAATTTACAAAGATTCAAAGTTTCAAAGGTTTTTATTTTCCACACAATATTTAAAATCACAAATAAAAATCTGAATAAACTCATTGGATGGCTATGGCCGGGACAACCCGAAGGGTTAACATAAAATATCCTGCAACTCATAGAAATATCCTGCAGCTCACAGATCTAGAGAGATGCAGACTGAAAACATAAAGTTTCTTTTGGCAAGCACTGACTGTCACAAGACATCAGAACCACACCACTGGTCAGTTATTTGTCTGCAGAAGCCGTTGATAAAACTGTTGGCACACTTAGTCAAGTATCTTTCAGCATTCATTTATTTCAAGTGTTTTCTCTTCACATTCCAATGTTTCAGACTGTGTTAAAGAAATCTAAAGAAACATGGTAACTAAGCATTTACTTTATTGTCCGTTATTGTCGTTATTAGCCGCATTGTCATCGTTATGGCGAAATGAGCGGCATTTGAAAACGTGTACAAATGCTCTTCGAAACTGAGGGTTGAGGATTCCATAGATGATTGGATTACCACAGCTACTAGTAAGAGTCAAATAAGTAAAGATCTCAAACACAACACGGGGCACCGCAACTCCTGCAGTATCAAAGAGAGCCACAGATGAGCCAGGCACCCAGCAGAGCATAAAGAAACACACGACAACAAACGTGGACTTCAAGAGTTTGATGTCAGTTGTGTGTCCAGCTGTAGAGTTTGGATTGTGTGCGTTAATGTTTGCAGTGCTTGATTTGACTGTTTTGTAGATCTTGTAGTAGCAGATACAGATGACTATGGTCATCCCGTTCACAGCGCCACCAGCAATCGTCACCACATAAGTAATATGTTTCACATCCCAGAGCAAAGTGCACAGAGAAAACTTATTGTGGTATTGCATGACACCCCATCCATAGAGTGGAGGCGAGGACAGTAGAATCGCTGTAATCCACACAATTAAGCAATAAACAACAGCACTGCGTCGGCTTGTAAAATACTTTGGATAGATAGCAGTTCTGACAACCCTGAAGTAACGGTTAACTGCAATCAGTCCCATGGTGAAGACGGAAGCCAACCCAAGAGTAACTGATATGAACCCTGCCCAGGTACAGGTTGCATCATTTAAAACCCATCTACCATTGATGACAGATAAAATCCAGAGAGGCATAACAAAGATTGCCATGCAGACATCAGTCCAGGCCAAACTCTCTATAAAGACATTAGTTATAGAACGAAGGCGAGAATCTTTGTGGATAATGTAGATGACCAGTGAATTGCCAAGCAACGAGGCAATGGTGATGACGACAGCAAACAACGTTTCGATGGTGACAAGAACGACTGTTCGGCCAAGAGGATCCTTTCTCTCTGATGTTGAATTCATCTTGAAGTCTAAAAGCGAAGAATGTCCAAATATGGTATTTCAGGACCAAATAAGGAAATGATTGGGGCGTGTAAAACATTGCATATTGATATCTGTTTTTAACATATTGTATTATTATTTCGCTATACTTTCTGAAGAAAGGGTAAGATACGGGATTGGAAATTATTGTCTTATTCAATTCACTTCAATTTTATTTCTAATTACAGCACCGACCGATAGAACAGTACAGCCAAAGCCAGAGGCATAAATGGCTCGTAATTTGCAGCAAAAAAAACGTGCATTACAGATTTGTTAACACTCTCAAGACTCTCGGCACCTTTGAAATTATTTGGAAATATCCAAAGCATTTGATTTCGGAATCCGAGGTTTGAAGAGCGCGCGATTTGTCCATGCAGATCGTTGAATTACTTTTAATAAAAATCTTAATAATACTGATTCGATTTATCCATCTAACCTGATTTCAATTGCCTTTCAAAATGCTACGGATTTGGTTAACAGCTTTCCTTACCACTTGAAGCCACTTAATCTCAATTATCAATTATCAAGCTCTTGAAAACTCATTAATGATTTATGAGGACAAAACACAGGAAATCAATAACGTGAATGAGTTTTGGATATGTGGGCGTCGTAATTAGCATAGCATTTCATTAACTTTCAACTTATCCAATAATTATTAATGGTTTGAAAAGCTAGATCAAACACTCCAAAGAGTGTTTCATCCGATCTACAAATACATCGAAGTTTCTTGGAAAAAAAATAGCCGCCATTCATGAAACGTGCTTCTCTGACCTTTTCGTACTGATGCAACAATGGAGTCACGTCGCTTTCAAATTGCTTTCTGGATGAAATTCAGTTGGTAACCATGCATTTGTTTATAAATTATTCAACATTTAACCACTGTGCCGTTCATCGATCGCAGACCTCATGAAAACTAGTGGTCTTCATACTAAATATTTAATTTCTGCAATTGGTAGTTTTTAATGTTCAGAGAATGGAATTAGTAATTTTAAAAAGCTTCAATTAATTTGAAAGCAGTTTCTGCTTTTTCTAAGTTTCCCCGTAAAAAGCGTGTCACTTTGACATATTGTCTTCCATTTCCATCTAAATGGTTTGTGTTGTATTTGGATTTATATAGTTATTTAGTTCTAATTACTGATCTACTTTCTCGCAATATTTGGTTTACGTTAATCATTGCAGCTCGGGCGCATTCGATAAGGACATTCATTGTTTCGTTCAACTTTGACTCTTCTGTGACAAGAGATATTTTCAGGCAGAATCTAGGAAATTGTATGCATCGATCACTGAAATTAAGCCGTGTTTGATGTTTCAACGTAAATAACATTACATAATCATATCTGTCTTAATTTTCATATAAAATAAAACTGAATAGATCGATAAATCTAAAGACATAGACTGACCTGAGAACATCTGCTGAAACTGCTCTTCATGGAAAGATCACTGAATACGAAATACCATTTCCTAATTTTAGTCCATTAACATTATATGCTCTTGAAATGTGCAGTGTGCAGTAATCGATTACAAAAGTAATGTCATGAAAGTTCATTTATATAGCTATAAACTCAATATTCTTCAATAGCCATTACGAGTCTGTAAGTACCATGATATTAGGGTTATAATATCGCCTTGTTCATGGCATAACTCTCAATTATTCTAGGTACTGTCGGTCTACATGTTTTTTATTGAAACCCAATTTCCGTTCCTCTGTTTTGGCCTTATGTCCATACGTAAACCATGAACAACGATTATTCGAAATATGTCTGTGTGAGTTTGTGTGAGTGAGCTAATATTTTTGGAAAATGTCATTTATCTGAGAGAGGGTGAAACTGGCATCGACCATCTGGTTTAATATATTATAATATCCAAAAATGTTGCTCTCTACGCTTTCGAAAGCCTTAATTGTCGACGCCCACACTACTAATAAGAGACGATTCCGTTTTTCAATGTATGTGTTTTCGATGAAAAAAACTATCAGTGTTTTCCATCGTTTTAGTGTGACCGCAACGACAACATGCATCGAGACCATTAGAAGTTTATTACAATAAGCAATCGAAAAGTGGGTTTCTACATTGCAACATGTCCTTATCTACTAGTAACTGTGAACAGATAATTGCTCTATGGCTAATGGCTTTTAAAATGCGTTTGTGTGTTTAAGTGTGCTTAAGTTTAATAAGATTGTTTTAATGTTTTTTTTTCATTATTATTTTTATTCTCTAAAGCGCATTATATCATATTTACATGTAATTTTTGCGCTATATAAGTATTCAATTATTATTATTATTATTATTATTATTATTATTATTATTTAACAACATTAAATATAAAACCATAACAAGGTCGATTATTTTGCGAAGAGCGGAATTGAATTCCGCCTGTTTTAAATTTGTGTGGGGGAGCAGGAAACTATTAATGACTTGCTTTGAATCGTTCTTTTTTTTTTTTTTTTTTTTTTTACATATATTCTTTATTGAGCAATTTGTTACATATCATCTTTACATATCATCATTAAATTATTATTATTATGACATGATTTACTATCGATTTATGTATTATACATGTAGATTGACAACAATCTGTTATATTTACAATCTTTACTTTGAAAAAAAAAGGGATAGGTGAAAGAGAGAGATAAAGAGAGTTTAGCAGAGCGGTACAGATTGTCCACATCGGTCCTTATGCAGAGTTACCTTTTAATGCTGAATACAGTTTTTCCCACTTTTTTTTGTGTTTTTCTGCTTTCCCTTTGGATTTCGCCACATTACTTTCTATTGTTTGTTTTTGTCTTAAAAAAGATTTGAATCCGTTTATTGAAGGTTTTTGTTCTGTTTTCCTTACGTGATATATGAACATTTTGTACATTAAAATAATAAAGTTGATCATGTCCGTGTTTCTTACTCCTAAAATTATGTCAGTTTTATTTAAAGGAGGCAAATGGATCTTATATTCGATTAGCCAGTTTCTGATGTCCAAATAGAGGTTTTTAGACTCTATGCATTCTACAAAAAGATGGTCTATAGTTTCGGGATAGTTATGGCAGAGGGTACAATTGGCATGTTCAATTAGTTTAAAACGATGTAAGTCCTTATTTAAAAAAAGGCAGTTATTTAATATCTTATACTGGAACGATCTAGAGTACGTGTCTATTGTTGTTGTGTAAATTCTTTGATATATTTCTTTCCAATTCGTGTCATTACTTAGTTTTAGTCGTTTGCATAAATTTGTTTGTGAAGTCGGTGCCTCGAACTTTCGCGATATTAAGTGTTGGTATATTTGTTTGGTTGATAGTTTTTCCATACTATATTTTTTCCTTTTTATACTGATTAATCTTCCTCGCTCCGGCGGATTCGGTGCGTTTTTGGTGTTAAGCGAACTTAACTTTTCCTTCCACCATTTAGGTATTGAATGGACTAGACCGGCCCAATTCAAGAAATCCCCGTCCTTTAAACCTTTTGCTTTGGCTGTCTCCCATGTAAATTTCCTTTCATTATTGTACAAATCCGATACCTTGTTTATTCCTAATTTTGTGAATCTTGGAAAAAAACCAGATTCGTTTCCTATTTTCCACTGTTTTTGTTCGTCGTTGAGCAATTTAACTGGCCGTCTCTGTAAAAACCTCTCAGTCGTTTTCGCTTCTAAAATAAATATCTCCCAAACTCTAGCTAATGAAATACTATATCAAGGTTAAAACAAAAACGGGTTTGGTTTGCTTCAAAATATTTTATTTTATTTTATTTTATTTTTTGAAATGATTCCGTCTGAGAGCTGGTCAAGAGGTCAAATTTGCATGAAATGATGCACTTTTTTACGGCGCTGTACAAACTTCGTCTCGCATTATTCAGCGAAACTTTTTATATTATGTTGTAGATAAATGTATCTAGTTTGTCTAGAGGTAAAGCGTTATTCAATCGGTTCAGCCGTTTATGAGAAAATTAGTTGATAATTAACCCCACTAAGATCTAACTGAACGGCGGCTCAAAATTACCCATCTTTACTCGATTATTTTGCAAAAGTGGCACATCGCTGGACTCTCTCATTGACACAATCGGATTGAACATCATTTCATTTACACAAATCTGTAAAAACCTGTGTACGTTTTGGATATTTCAAAAGTTACGACAATTTCAGTTGGTGCATGTTAGACGATTTACGAATATTAATTAGGTGCAATATCTTATCCATATGAAGAAGAAAATAGCTTACCTCCTTCCTAAATCGCTGTATTTGGAAATGTTGACCTGGAATGAAGTCTAGAATGGGTAAAATGGGAAACATGAGCGATTTAGGAAGGAGGTAAGCTGTTTTCAACTTCATATGGATAAGATATCTGACTGGATATTGCACCTAATTAATATTCGTAAATCGTCTAACATGCACCAACTGAAATCGTCGTAACTTTTGAAATATCCAAAACGTACACAGGTTTTTACAGATTTGTGTAAATGAAATGATGTTCAATCCGATTGTGTCAATGAGAGAGTCCAGCGATGTGCCACTTTTGCAAAATAATCGAGTAAAGATGGGTAATTTTGAGCCGCCGTTCAGTTAGATCTTAGTGGGGTTAATTATCAACTAATTTTCTCATAAACGGCTGAACCGATTGAATAACGCTTTACCTCTAGACAAACTAGATACATTTATCTACAACATAATATAAAAAGTTTCGCTGGATAATGCGAGACGAAGTTTGTACAGCGCCGTAAAAAAGTGCATAATTTCATGCAAATTTGACCTCTTGACCAGCTCTCAGACGGAATCATTTCAAAAAATAAAATAAAATAAAATAAAAATATTTTGAAGCAAACCAAACCCGTTTTAGTAATAACCTTGATATAGTCTTTCATTAGCTAGAGTTTGGGAGATATTTATTTTAGAAGCGAAAACGACTGAGAGGTTTTTAATACGATTGGCTTTGATAACAGTGCTGAAATCAACTAGCTTTACCCCTCCCTCGTCGTAATCACCTATTAACGTATTTTGTTTTATTTTAGGTTTCCTCCCGTTCCATATAAAGTCTTTAATTGTATTCTCCACAAGTTTTATAAAATTATTAGTGACGTGAGTTTTTGAACAGACATAGAATAGTTGTGAGAGTGCCAAAGACCGGACAACTTGAACTAGCTTTACCATATAAAGTAAGTGATCGACTTTTCCAAATAGACAATGTTGTTTGAAACTTTGTAAATGATCGTTTAAAATTATTTCCATTCCGAAAGTTTTCATTGTATGAAAAATAAATTCCTAGAATCTTTAACCCTTTTTCGTGAAGGTCAATTTTCTTTATTCCATTTACAGTATTTAAATCTGCTATTGGAGATCCCAGACACCCTATTTCTGATTTGTCTAAATTTATCTTTAATGAAGATAACTTACTAAAGATCTGCAACTGTCTAAGGACCTCTCTAAGGGATTTAGTGTCTCTCAGGAAGAAAGTTGTGTCGTCAGCATACAGAGTTATTTTGATAGCGTTTTCGTTGAAAGTGATCCCTTTGATTTCACTGTTGTTTCTTATCATTTGAGCCATTATTTCTATCATCATCACAAAGAGGTACGGAGAGATCGGATCTCCTTGTTTGGTCCCTCTACTTATTGGGAAGAAATATGTGGCCGTGCCGTTGTTATTTGCACAACTTACGTTGTCATTTAATAGTACTCTTATCCACGATATAAAGTTACCTCCAAAACCGAAATTTTCCAATACCGCATAAATGAAATTGTGTTCTATGGAATCGAAAGCTTTTTCAAAATCTGCGAATATTATGGCTGGTTCTGTTCCTTTTTTGTTACTGAAATCCATGATATCTTCAATCAATCGTATAGATTCATCTATCGTTCTTCCTCTCACGAAGGCGGCTTGATCGGTATGGATTAGTGTTGGGAGTATTGGAATAATTCTATTGCTAAGAACTTTACTACATATTTTTACGTCTACGTTGATGAGACTTATTGGCCGCCATGCGTTTAGATATCTATTGTCTTTACCGGGTTTTTCGAGTAGTGTTATTATTATCTGTTTTTGTGACGTCGTCAAGGTTCCTTTTTTATAACATTCGTTTAGACAATCAACGAGGTCGCCTTTGATTTCCTTCCAAATACCGAGGTACAGTTCCTTGGTCAGTCCATCGTTTCCGGGGGCTTTGGATGAACCCATTTGTTTTAACGCTTTTAGGCATTCCATTTCTGTAATGGGCCCTTCGCATGCTTCCCTTTCTTTCACTGACAATTTAGGCATATTAAGCTCTGATATATATTTGAATCGTTCTATTAAAATAGCTTTGAATCGTTCTATTAAAAGAGAAAATATAAACTAGAAAGAGGGAATCGTGAACGAAAATACTGTAGGTATACGTAGGATCTGTAAAAGATCTAATCAGCTATACATATGGCAAACATGAAATTCAAGAAAGGCTGATACTACGTAGAAATAAAAAGCTTAACACAACACCAACATGATAGAGCAAGAGAGAGCCAGGATCGGCAACCGTAGACAGCTGTTTCGTTCTTTTGGAACAAGTAACATACATTGGCTTTCTAAGTTGGTGTTTGTTGCTCTTGCTACACCGTACTGATGAGTTCCAAAAGAACGAAACAGCTGTCTACGGTTGCCGATCCTGGCTCTCTCTTGCTCTATCATGTTGGTGTTGTGTTAAGCTTTTTATTTCTACGTAGTATCAGCCTTTCTTGAATTTCATATTAAAAGAGCTTTGATTTTTGCTTATTCAGGATATATTATTATATTTAAACATTTTCTCTAAAATTGCATTTTATTTATTTTGAAGTTCAAATTATCATTAAGCTTGTATGAAGAACATCTCATAAATGAGACGCCTCAGAATAAAGAACGAAATCGAAATTTCTGGGCCAGATATGTTCAACTGTTCTGAAAATCAACGTCTCGAGCTTGCGTTATTACTTAAAAGAAGATCGTAATAAAGCCCATCATTTTTTTTAGAGCTTAACACAGACAAAGGAGCGGAGAGAGGAGGAGAAGAGGAGAGAGGAGGAGAAGAGGAGAGAGGAGGAGAGAGGAAAGAGAGGAAAGAGGAGAGAGAGAGAGAGAGAGAGGAAAGATGAGAGAGAGGAAAGAGAGAGAGAGGAGAGAGAGAGAGAGAGGAAGAGAGAGAGAGAGGAAGAGGAGAGAGAGGAAAGAGGAGAGAGAGGAAGAGGAGAGAGAGAGAAGAGAGAGAGAGAGAGGAGAGAGAGAGAGAGAGAGAGAGAGAGAGAGAGAGAGAGAGAGAGAGAGAGAGAGGAGAGAGAGGAGAGAGAGAGAGAGAAAGAGGAGAGAGAGGAAAGAGGAGAGAGAGGAAAGAGGAGAGAGAGGAAAGAGGAGAGAGAGGAAAGAGGAGAGAGAGGAAAGAGGAGAGAGAGGAAAGAGGAGAGAGAGGAAAGAGGAGAGAGAGGAAAGAGGAGAGAGAGGAAAGAGGAGAGAGAGGAAATAGGAGAGAGAGGAAAGAGGATGAGTGGGAATTTGAAAGAACTTTCAATTTCTAAGAATCTTGGGCGTGCCGCCTGAAAGATTCAAAGGAGAGAAGAGAGAGGGAATTTGAAAGAATTTCTGTATTTTCACTATATATAAACATTATTTTCTTCATTATCTCATGCCAAGCTTAAGTCCATATCCGCCCTTACTATCCATATTTCTATACCCTGGTCCCAGAGGGAGAGTGTAGATCAGTCAATACCTCTGGGACCAGGGTAATATTTCTACTCTATACTTATACTCTAGCTTTGTCCGAATTGGCCTAAATCAATCATCGGCATACCTACAGTCAGGTACGTTTATCCAATCGCCTTCCACTTCATATTGACCTTTGCCATCCGTGTTGCGTCAATACTCACACACGATAATCTCAGTTTCGTTACAAAACATTTTATCCTATCTATCTGATAGCATTTTAATGTTAAAACACACTATTAATACTTCTCTCCATATCGTATTGATACCATACAAACCCCTACCAATCACCTCTAGCTCTAGCTCTGGTTGTGATCGGCGAAGGTCTCCGAGTGAATTCTTGCTCTGCAGTTATCGTAGCAAATAGTTCTGACATCAGAAAATCAGAATCTATTGGGACTTTCTTCGGTAAATTACCTGCTAAAATAGCAAACGGTGATCCGGGACATACACTTACTTTCCTTTACCATCAGCATTATACAGCTTTGCCGAAATCGGCAGTAGTTTCTCCATCTTGTAGGGTTATTGTAAGTCCTTGACCGGCCGAATAGATATACATGTATATGTAATTAAGTCGACATATTCCACAAACACTGATGTTTAACGCAAACCAGTTCTTGACGAGTTTCAGAGTCGAAAAGAAGACTCGAAGCATATTTTTAAATGGTCGTCAGAAAGCATGTCTGAGCCCCGGTTATTTGCTTGGCAATAAAATGAATTTGGCGCAAAAATCTACATGATTGCCGAATAAGGTATAATCCAATATTATAAAAGCCAATGATCGTGGCTTTCTGCTTTATATTTATAAAACATATAAGACAACATGAAGACAGACCCCCAAATTTGATTAACACTATGTTCGTAATCTGCGGTTGAAACCATAGCAAAATTAGTTTCCTGCTGTTCGCAAAATAATCGACCTTGCGGCTTGTTATGTTCAGGGACTATTAGAAAATTGTGAACCGAGTCAAAACACCTACAATCGTTTGCAAAATACCTTGACACACTTTGAGAAATTCGGACAATTTTTTGCGCGCACGAATTTGGTTTTCGTCCCCCCCTCCCCCCTTTCAAAGTTGATTGATAGCGATGTCGATCTACTGCGTCGTGTTCACCACTCAACATTGTAGTGGGGGGAGGGGGGTTGGGAGTTCTATGAGAAATATTTCAGGCGCAGCGTCACATTTCTGAAATATAGGTATAAAAAAACCTATTTGTGTCAACTATTTTGCAAACGACTGTAGATATATATGAGTCAAACGAAGAATATTTCATTCTGTAATTAGGGCTGCATCAACTCTACGATTGTCTTCGGGTGAGGACCATAACATCAGATGAGGACCATAACATTTTCTGTGAACAACCACAGAGATTCTTCTTAAAAATGAAAGATGATAGATTGGCTATGGGCTCTACTTCCACTTGATGTTTAAAGTTTTCACGGTAACTGTTCACATCAGTATCAAACTCTTGAAAACGAGCTACTCTGACCTTTTCATGCCATGCAACCTGATGGAGTAACGTCGCTTTCAAATTGCTTTCTGGCGGAAATTCAGTTGGTAACTGTGCATTTCGTGTTTAGCAATTAAATCATTATTAATATAGATGCAGAAATACTCAATTCTGATTGCCTGAGCACGGCCAAGTGTGCAAACAAAAGTAATTTGATGCAAAAATCTGTTAATTCGGTGCAAATTACTTTGGTTGCTATGGAAACGAATGGCGTATTTTTGTAAGAAAATGTTCTCGCCCTTCCAAAGATGTCGACAAAGGCTGACCGGGAACGATTCCCAAATATAAATGCATATGCTGTAATTAAACACGTAAAAGCTGTAAAAGCTCAAATCAAAGCACTGTTCCAAGATTGGAATTGCATGCACTGTCACATTCAAAATCGGACAGAAGTCGATTTCCTGAGTGAATTGTGTATTTTGTTTTAACTCAACTGACTTGTGTTTCGTCAGTTTGGAGTTTGATTCGTGGCCGTGTCGGTGATTTTGAACGCACGAGGTCCGATCTAAACTTTTAATTTTAAATTCACTTCAATTGATTGCCAGCTTGTCATGCAGTGTAAATATTGTAATACTGGAGTACATAATAAACAGGTCCTTTCGTTAAGAACGTTTATGTTTTTCCTGCCCTGGCTATATCATATGGATAAAAAGGTGCTGCTTTTCCCGCTGCTTGTTTACTGGGCTAATACTCCTGATAAACACAAATTGCAATATGGCGTAATTGGCTATGGACAAAAGCCCATAGCCGCTTTAATAAATCACTAATTTGTCAAATCAAATATGGTATTTACAATATGTAACATTTTTTCCTGGCCCAGTAAAGGTGAGGGCCACAAAAAGGCAAAGGCATAGCAAATAGACGATGCAACATCCAGGCAATATGAGGAGGAAAAAGAGGGGGAGGCGGGTGATAAAACACGCCTTGACTCATTGAGTACCTGGCGTGAATTTGCACGCTACAGTCTACACTCACTCACATGAGTTATATTCCCAGAGGGGGGTAGTCTCAATAGCCTTGTACTTGACCCCAATATATCATGCCCGGATGTCGTCACGCCAACAATTAGAGCAATTAATGTCATGCATATTAATATAACTTAACAGCAAATGCAGAGAAAAAACATAAAAATCCTATTCGCGAGCAAATATTTAATTTATGTTATAGAAAACTGTTTGATGACTTGTGAGCGCAGCGAGCAGCGCCACTAATCTCGACGTGCTTCCTGTGTTTGAATGTGTCCGAGTGTCCGATCCTGGGCACTTGAATAAACCGTGGCTGAACTCAATCTGTGGTTTTTCACTGGAGATGATTTTGTGAACTTGCGCTACTTTTAATCAGAGGTTAGACGTTGGAATCTGATATATAACGTATACCGCCCAGACCACGTTGCTTTGTCGTTCGGTCAAGTTTCTAAGTCCTTCTGCTTTTACGTTCTGACTATTGCATCGATTCAAGCCAGGTAAATGTTCCATATCATGTCAAACTGAAATTAATATATCGCTGGAAGCATTCATCAGGGTCATGAACGATTTAGTGACATTTCAAGGGGAATACAATGTTCTTTTATGAGATTTTCAGAGTAGCTTTGTGCTCAATCACGTGCAGTTCCACAATGGAGTACTCGTACAGTCGATCGCATATTGACCGAAGGAGACAGCATGCATTTGAATGAAAGACAAAGTATCCCAGATACTGAGACATTGTCGCTGACCTATCTGCCTGATCGAGCAGCAGAATTGTGGCATCACTCAATAAAGCAACTCAAACAAACCAATCGCCCGACGAGGCAAAGCCAAATCAAATGCTCATTGATTGAAGCACAAATAATTTAAATTAATCATACACATGCATCTTATATGAAATGTTTATAGTTTTATAATAAAAATACATTATTTATTGTTAACTACTGGTCTATGCCAATGAATTGAAAGCAACCAAACTTTTGTGAAGAGCATGCAGCCCTTTCTAAACATATTTTCAAAACATTATCAGTTATTACAATCTGTGCCAAAGTGTTATTGATATATATGTTAGTAATAATATTATGTATGTCCAGTTCAGTTCCCTCCCTCTTTGGGCCTCATGTGCATTACAATAAGTTAGAAAGTTTTTAGAATTACATCCCAATCCATTCAAAAATATTACTCGCAGCACTTCATTTGCATAATGCAACCGCTAGTTATATAACTAGTATTCTTGTACAAGCTCATTATCTTTGTCCAATAACTACCAGTTTGACATTGTTGTTTTGTTTATTTACCATCGAATGGCTTCCCAGAAATCGCGCGTAATATATTTGCCTTGCCAATTTTTGCATCAATATTATTAAACGGCAATCATTAGTATACTTGTACAATTAACGATTAATAGTGCTGTGATGCTTAAAAATCCCACAAATTTTGTTAGGATTTTTAAACATCACTCACACTATTAATCATTAATTGCACTCCCACACTTGAGGTATAATAATAATACTATATTCGAAATACAGTAGGTATTCCGAAATGGTAGATCCTGAGTTTAGCCCTGTAATGTTGGATCCACCAGTAGATCAGGCCACATACGCCGGGAACTTCGTGCCCTACTCTTAGTCGAACAGTGGTGTGGGTTCTTTTACGTCCCTCCGTTGCAATGTAAGTGGAGTGTGGAGAGACGGGACCGCCATTTTACGTGGTCATCCGAGCCTCGCGAAGGTCTAACCATTTATAGATGTAATTACAAAGGCAGCATCTTCAACACTAATGATTACCACTACTAAAGTAACGTGACTTGCATATATTTATTTAACCACTGTGCCGTTCATCGTTCTTCATATCGCAGACCTCATGAAAACTAGTGGAAGTAATTCTTCAAATTAAATATTTCAATAGGTATTTTGTTAATGCTTATAGAGAAGAAATATTCAATCAAGCAACCGTGGACGACATTTTTATATACTTTGACATATTGTCTTCCATTTCCATCTAAAAGGTTTGTGTTGTATTTGGAATTATAGCGGCGTTATTTAGTCCAAATGATCTGCTTTCTCGAAAGACTTGCATCATGTTAGCCAATGTAGCCCGGACGCGTTCGATAATTTTATAAGGGCATTCAGTTTATCATTTAAGTTATTTACTCATTGTGACAATATTTTCGGGCATAAATTTCTAGGAAATTGTTCATTTGCATCACTGAAATTAAAAACATTTCGAGGTTTCAACGTGTAAATAAAACAGTACAATAACAATTTTTATTTAGCACCATTAGGATACATTACAATAGTATATCTAAAAACAATAGATCCTTATAATTAGGAGGGAGCGGACTAGAATTAAACCTGTACAGGCTATACTATATACACGCAATTTTATCAATCACTGATAATATTCAAAGATAAATAATGATATATGTCTTTAATATGTTGTCAAATAAAATATATCTCTATAGATTGATAAATCTAAAGACATAGACTGACCTGGAGATCGTCGAGAACATCTGCTGAAACTGCTCTGCATGGAAAGATCACCGAATACGAACTACTATTTTCTAATTTAGTCTATTAACATTATATGCTCTTGAAATT
The DNA here is from genome assembly GCA_033675265.1 of Actinostola sp. cb2023. Classification (NCBI taxonomy): domain Eukaryota; kingdom Metazoa; phylum Cnidaria; class Anthozoa; order Actiniaria; family Actinostolidae; genus Actinostola; species Actinostola sp. cb2023. Next base: position 68,365 of record JAUJYZ010000196.1, on the reverse strand, counting down.
TGCAGTCTACAGTCGGCTCGTTAACGCAAAAATAATGGTATACAAGTCCATTTTTTCACTATTCTTCGATAGTATTCAAAACAATATTTTTAAGACCTCAATATTCAATATATTAGGAAGCCTATAAGTACCATGATATTTGCTGAGCAGTAATTGTTCATGGCATAGCTATCAATTATTCTAAGTACCGTACGCGTCCAGACGTTTACGTTTTCAATTGAATACCGATTTTCGTTCCTCTGTCCACACACAAACGATGATAAACGGATCGAAATGGTGTGTTTGATTTTTAGTGGGGATTTTTGAAAACGCTTGAGTGTTCATCGTCTACATAACGTTTACAAAACACGACGTCACGACTGAGATAAAGGAGACAAAGTCAATGAATTAAGGTCCCTTCCCCTTAGACGAGGCTAACCAGTAGTGTAGTAGTAGAGAAGTAAATACATATTCAATAAGAAGGATTTGCTCATTGAAGAAGTCATGCCATTGACAACACTTTGCAGAAACAATAAAAGTTTTATTATTTTTTTGGTTTTAAAAAACAACCAATTTCCAATGAATTTCATGCAAGGTTTGAAAATTCGTTGTACTCCAGAAACAAATATAACGCACACAAAAAGGTTGGGACACTTAGTCAAGTAATTAATGTCCGAAACGTCTATCTACAAAACCAGAAGTCAGAGACAAACTCCATAATGAATAATGTATCATAAACCTGACTGCAACTTCAAGATATATACTTAGTCAAGTATCTTTCAACATACTTTTATGTCAAGTGTTTTCTCTTCTTCCGCATTTTGTGAAAAAGCCGTAACTCAATATGTTCCCACAGAACTGTCGTAGTTAGTACTAACACTTTTCATTTTGTGGGGAACAAAAACGTCTTTAACTATGTACAAGAACATTTTAAAGTTAAAACTTTCATTAAGGAGGATTTGCTCATGATTTCTCGAAGACTACAAGAAGTCATTGACGACAGTTTGTAGAAACAAAGAAAAATCGTTTTGAAAAACAGTCAGTCAATTTACTTATAGCTCTAGTGTGCTCCCAAAGAACAGTTAACTATGGACTGACCATGTGGTAACTATGGTAACTATATGTGGTAACTAAACATTTAATTTATGGGCCCACAGCGTTAATTACTAAATTATTCCTTTGCGTTTGTCCAGTAGAACGTGTACCTTGGGCGTTATTAGACACAGTGTCATTGTTATGGCGAAATGAGCGGCATTTGAAAACGTGCACAAACGCTCGTCGAAACTGAGGGTTGAGGATTCCATAGATGATTGGATTACCACAGCTACCAGTAAACATCACATGAACACAAAACGCAAACACGACACGCGGCGACATAATTCCTGCCGTCCGCGTCTCAAAGAACACCACCATCGAGGCAGGAATCCAACAGAACATAAAGAAACACACGACAGCAAACGTGGACTTCAAGAGTTTGATGTCAGTTCTGTGTCCAGCTGTAGAGTTTGGATTGTGTGCGTTAACGTTTGCAGTGCTTGATTTGACTGTTTTGTAGATCTTGTAGTAGCAGATACAGATGACTATGGTCGTCCCAGTCACAGCACCACCAGCAATCAACGCCACATAAGAAATATGTTTCATATCGAAAAGCAAAGAGCACATGGAAAGCTTATTGTGGAATTGCATGACACCCCATCCATAGAGTGGAGACGAGGACAGTAGAATCGCTGTAATCCACACACTTAAGCAATAAACAACAGCACTGCGTCGGCTTTTAAAATACTTTCGATAGGTAGTAGCACTTCTGACAACCCTGAAGTAACGGTTTACTGCAATCACTACCATGGTGAAGATGGAACCCAACACAAGACAAAACGCCATAGACCCCGCCCAGGGACATAATGCATCATTTAAAACCCATCGACCATTGAAGACAGATAAAACCCAGAAAGGCATAACTAAGATTGCCATGCAGACATCAGTCCAGGCCAAACTTTCGATAAAAACATTACTTATAGAACGAAGGCGAGAATCTTTGTGGATGATGTAGACGACCAGTGAATTGCCAAGCAACGAGGCAATGATGATGACGACAGCAAAAAACGTTTCGATGGTGACAAGAACGACTGTTCGGCCAAGAGGGTCCTTTCTCTCTGGTATTGAATTCATCTTGAAGTCTAAAAGCGAAGAATGTCCAAATATGGTATTTCAGAACCAAATAAGGAAATGATTGATGGGTGTAAAACATTGCATAATAATCATATCTGTTTTTTTACATATTGTATTCTTATTTCGCTATTCGTTCCGAATAAAGGATAAGATACGGGATTGGAAATTATTGTTGTTATTCAAATCAATTCAATTGTATTTCTAATTACAGCACCGACCGATACACTAGTGCAGCCAAAGCCAGAGGGGCATAAATGGCTCGGAATCTGCATTTTAAAAACGTGCACTACAGATGTGTTAACACTTTCAAGACTCTATCCGCAGCTTGGAAATTCTTTGGAAATATCCAAACCATTTGATTTCGATTCCAAGGTTTGAAGCGCGCAATTACTCCATGTAGATATCGTTGAATTACTTTGTAATGGAAATCTTAATAATATTCGATTTATCCATCTAACCTGATTAGAAGAGCTTCTTCAATTGCCTTCCAAAGTTCCCTGCATTTGTTAAGAGCTTTCCTTGTCACTTGAAGCTACTTGATCTCTAAACTAAATATTTGATTCACGGTAAGAGGGTATTGTTCACATTTATCAAACTCTTGAAAACTCATTAATGATTTATGAGGACAAAACAAAGGAAATCAATAACGTGAATTAGTTTTGTATATGTGGCCTTAAGAGCATTTGATTAACTTTTAACTTATCCAATAATTATTAATGGTTTGAAAAGCTAGATCAAACACTCCACTCCAGAGGGTTTCGTCCGATATACAAATACATCGAAGTTTCTTGGGGAAAAAACTAGCCGCATTCATGAAACGTGCTTCTCTGACCTTTTCATGCATGCAACAATGGAGTCACGTCGCTTTCAAATTGCTTTCTGGCGGAAATTCAGTTGGTAACCGCGCATTTGTTTAGAAATCATTCAAAATGTGCAATTGGTAGTTTTTAATGTTCAGAGAATGGGATTAGTATTTTTAAAAATCTTCAGTTAATCGCACAGCACGCACTTTTTCTTCCTTGACTTGAATCTTGAAAGGCGAGGGTAATTATGGCGGGCTATGCGTTATAAAGACCATTAAGATATAATTTGAAAGCAGTTTCTGTTCTTTCTAAGTTTTTCCGTAAAAAGCGTGTCACTTTGACATATTGTCTTCAATTTCCTTCTAAATGGTTTGTGTTGCATTTGGATTTATATAGTTATTTAGTTCTAATTACTGCTCTGCTTTCTCGCAAGATTTGGTTAACGTTAATCAGTGAAGCTCGAGCGCGGTCGATAAGGACATTCAGTGTTTCGTTCATCTATTGACTCTTCTGTGACAAGATAGATTTTCGGGCAGAATCTAGGAAATTGTTCATTTGCATCGATCACTGAAATTAAGTCGTTTTTGATATTTCAACGTGAATAAGTTACATAATGATATCTGTCTTTTCAGATAAAATAAAACTCTATAGATTGATAAATCTAAAGACAGACTGACCTGGGGTTCGTCGAGAACATCTGCTGAAACTGCTCTGCATGGAAAGATCACTGAATACGAACTACTATTTCCTACTTAGTCCATTAACATTATATGCTCTTGAAATGTGCTGTCTGCAGAACTCGATCACAAAAAGAATGGTATAAAGGTTTATTTATTATAAAAACTCAAAATTATTCAATAGCATTAGGAATCCTGTAAGTACCATGATATGTTCTCAGCATTAGGGTTATAATATCGCCTTTTTCATGGCATAGCTATCAGTATTCTAAATACCTCTCCACACGTAGAAGTATTTATTAACTGAAACTCGATATTCGTTCCGCTGTTTTCAGGTCTTCTGAGTGCGCACGTATAAACGCAAATTCGCTGGAAATTCGTTGGAAATTCAAGAACTAATATATAACGCACACAAAAAGGTTGTGACACTTATGCTCCGTTCACACCGAGGCTAAAACATGCTTTAAAGTGGTTTAACTAAACATGTTTAGAAAATTGGCTACAAACGCTATGCAACATTTGAAACAAAACTGCTAGTAAACTGTTCGCTGTATTGAATAATAAATACCAGATAGTTTCAGGTGGTGTTTGCGCTACGCAAAGCAGTATGGTAGCATTTTTTCACACATTTCGTCAAAATCATGGTGTTTTAGTGTTTTCAGAAGGTTAACTAAACATTGGATTTTATGTAAGCAATATCTTCTTCATTGACATCATCTTTGAAGGATGATAACACCGAGGCTAAAACATGCTTTAAAGTGGTTTAACTAAACATGTTTAGAAAATTGGCTACAAACGCCATGCAACATTTGGAACAGAACTGCTAGTAAACTGTTCGTTGTATTGAATAATAAATACCAGATAGTTTCAGGTGGTGTTTGCGCTACGCAAAGCAGTATGGTAGCATTTTTTCACACATTTCGCCAAAATCATGGTGTTTTAGTGTTTTCAGAAGGTTAACTAAACATTCGATTTTATGTAAGCAATATCTTCTTCATTGACATCATCTTTGAAGGATGATAACATGCATAATAATTAAATGAAGATATCATATCGTATTTGTGATTCAATTGATATTTACCGAGTATTTATCATTTTACTGTAGGCTATGTTTTTCTTAACCACACTCATGTAATTTGACGACGATTCATTATGTGAATGATATTTTCTTTATTTTACTTTGGATGGAATTTTTGATTGGAAAACTGTGTTTCTTGTAGGTCGATTTCCGGCGAAGAGTCACGTATGAGTCATAAACTTCCAAAGCGGGTTTTGCACAAAAAAATGTAACTTTGGGTTTGAACTTTGGTAAAGTGTAGAATTTACAATGTAATTTGACAGTCAATGATCTTCTTGTTCCTACGACAATTTTCATGAAAACAAGATTTGTTTTGGTTCGTCTACTCGAAATGGTCACGCAGTTTGACCTTTCATGTCTGTCATTGGGAATTTCAGTTTATCTGGGTAATGCAGAAGTCTTTTAATTTTCTTCGAATAGTTGTTCGAAAATTCACATCAAGTTTACTACAAAGATACAAATGAGTTTTGATACCTAGCTATTTACGTAAAAGTAGAAGTAATCAGTGGAATATTGCAGGAGAATAAAGACTGGCAATGATGTGTAATGTCCGGGGTGGGGGACTCACATATAAAAGTAACGTGGATGTTCGTCAGAAATTTTCAAATACCGGAAGTGTTTTTTTTTTAATGGGCGTGACACATAGTTTTTTAGCCCCTAAAAGATACCATACATAAACTTAACCACTGTTTGTGGAGTTTAGTATTCTATTAAAATACTGTTGACATGTTACCTGACATGTTACCTGACTATAGTGTTAACTATATTTAATCATGGATTTTGTTTTTCGACACCCTAAAATATAGCAAAGTAAGAGGGAGGTTCAAAATGTTAATTTCATACCCTAAAATATACCTAATCGCTTATTTGAACCCCTAATAGATACGACGAGCATCCCCGATACTTTTTTAACGGGAGTCTCAATGCTCTTCAATATATATAGCATAAGAAGTCTGTAAGGACCATGATATGCTATAAGCATTAGGGTTATAATAGCGCCTTGGTCATGGCATAGCTGTCAATTATTCCAAGTATTGTCCAGATGTCTACGTTTTTAATTGAAATCCGATTTTCGTTCCACCGTTTCGGAACGGAAACACTAGATAGCAATGACCTAAACCAGGTCAATTTTTGAATAACAATAGTGAGATGCCTCGTTCTAAAAAGACATGTCCTTTGTAGAACGAGGCATATCTAGCAATAGTTCCTATTGTTGTACTATAGTTCCTAGTGTTATTCAAATCTTGACCTGGTTTAGATCATTGCTATCTAGTGTTTTCCTTTCGAAATATATTTTCATACTAAGGAACCGCATCTTAGCCACTGGCAATGAGTGGAGAGCAACACTGTAGAAGCACTTTGTGGATTTTTCCGGAAACAAGTCTTCGATTCAGTACACAGGAATATGGAACATGATCATGAAGAGCTAGTGGAACACCAAGCAAAATGGTGAGAGTGATAACATGAATTTACGAGGGTTTTGAATGTACAGTGGTCGATGGAAATGAAACGTCGGACTGGTCTAGGAGTAGGAACGGAGTACGTAATTCAAAAAACATCCGTGAAGCGTTGCGGTCGTAGCGCGAACACCACCTGAGGTAGTTTGATTCTTGTGAAATGGCCCATTTCGCGGTTAATGACGTATTTCTGGGTACCCTGTGGATTCACACGGTGTGAATGGGGCATTAGTCAATTAGTTTCTTTCAAGATACTTTTATTTCAAGTGTTTTCTCTTCTTCGAGGTTGTCTTGCAGTGTTCGTGTACACGGAGTTAAGCTGTTTACTTTATGCTGATGACTCAGTACTTTTATCTGAGTCGGAATCTGGTTTGCAATATGGTCTTTTAAGGTGGCTGGACTGTTTTTTTTAGGTGGCGTTACCTTCCATGTTTGAACGGAAAATACGTTGCTGCTGTCAAACTAATTGAAAATCTATTTTTATACCGTGTCTAGAGATAGATTAAAGTTTTCCATGAGATATGTTTCATCACGATCGGAGTTATTCTAGCGCCAAAATGACGTTATGACGCTTTTTGAATAAATTCGATTTTCAGAGAGAGTAGAGGTTTGTTTAAAAAATTGTCTTCAAGACATAAAGTTCACATGGTCGTCTTCAAGTTTACGAAGTTTCGATGATTTCCTAAACAATTGTGTCGGGTGCATGAAAACTTCGCTTTATTAAGTAAACTTCTTTTGAGCTCATATTGTTCTGCAACCTATTCGGGATTCCTTTTAGGAAATGGAAATAAATCGCTTCATTCAAAATACGAAAAATACGAAGACGTCTCCTGTAACAGAGTAGAGGTCACGAGCAGTCGCGAGGCCTTCCGAATGTCATATCGCAACCATTGGAATACAATATATTTTCCATAGCCCATTAGCAAGTTTACGAATACATTTCCACTTTCGAATTACAATTACATTTGAACTTCTATGCTCTCAGCCAATCAGCATCGAGTAATTTGTTCATGTATGTGATTATAAAATTGATAGAGAACCACCATATTCTCTATTTCCATCAATATGGCGTTAGATCCCAACACTCTACAAGTCTAGCATTGACTTATCAGATTTCAACATCAATGGATAATAAGAATGTTTGTGCTGGAGTATTTTTGGATCTCTCAAAAGCCTTTGATACCGCTGACCACTCAATCCTGTTAGACAAATTAAATCACTATGGTGTAAGAGGATTGGCTCTAGACTGGTTTAGAAATTACCTACAAGACCGCACACAATTCGTTGAGTTTAACAAGGTACGTTTCGACTACCAAATAATCAAATGTGGAGTCCCGCAAGGGTCTATATACTTGGCCGGGCCACTTTTGTTTATTCTCTATGTTAATGTCCCCTCTTTGGACCTACCGCTGGCTCAAAGGGATTAATTGCCCACCAAGCGCGCATGTATAGTTCACATTTCATTACTTGTGCAATCCACACGAGTTTACTGTTGTATAGACTTCTATACTTCTGCCTTTACAAGTTAGTTAGTTTTTGTTCTATTATGGGTCGCCCAAAGAAGTGCAAGTCATCATTGTCTAATCATAGTTTTGGCCCTCCTGGGAGAGATTGTACTGGAAGCTTTTGAAATTTGTTTTATTTGCTGATGACGTACACCAATATATTTTACTCCGATCAAAATCTTAACTCCTTACCTTACAAAACAAAATTAACTCTGAACTTGACAAAATTTATAATTGTTTTGTTGCAAACAAACTCTCCATTAATATTAAAAAAACTAACTATGTTATTTTCAAAACCAGGCAAAATAAAATGTCTTCTAATATTTCTATTAAAATTAACAACAACTTAATTGAACGTAAACCTTACTGCTAAATTTCTTGGAATCATTGTGGATGAACATTTATCCTGAACAATATTAATCACATTGACGTTATTTCCAAGAAAAAAATCAAAATCAATACGTATTCTATTTAAATCAAGATTTTTCCTTCCAAAAAACTTTGTTACTTACTCTATATTTTTCTCTCATCTATCCATACTTACATTATGGAGTATTACCTGGGCTAACACATATACTTCTATCTGCAAAGGCTAGTAAAACTTCAAAAAAGAGTCATCCGGGTTATCACCAAGTCCAGATATGATGCTCATATACTCAACCCCTCTTTCATGAGAATGAACTCCTAATTACTCCACATCAAATTAATCTTCTACAAGTGGGCATGTTGATGTACTCTTTTCAAAACTAACCTTCTTCCCAGAGGCTTTAATTGACAATCGGTTTCAAACAAATGATTATATTCACGCTTATCCAACTAGAAATGCAAATGGTATAATACCCCATTTCTGTCGTACTAAATCAAAGCATTTTACCATATTGTACCAAGGCCTTACATTTTAGAATTCCCTGCCCCAAGAATTATTACAAATCAAGTCAATTAACATTTATTTCATGTAATAGTACTGACTAACTCTACATAAACTGACATAAAATCTCTATACATATTTTACCGTATATATTTACAAAAAATAACCACTTCCTATATATGATCAGTACTACTATATTCCAGAAAAATAAGATTGGCTGTACCCAGTACACCAAATCTGCATCTCTATATATTCAACTACATATACATTATGTATTTTTAAACAAATGAATTAAAGTGACTCGAGTTTCAGAAGAAGCGCCGCAACCGCAGAGCGAACATGGAACCCATCTGAACTTTTTTTTTTTTTTTTTTTTTTTTTTTTCCACCTGAACTTTAGTCTGATGATCGCCTAGAGCGTGAAACTCGAGTTACTTTAATTTACCTTTTTCTGTCTTTACATTTTGTATTATATATTTATATATATTTATACGCATTTATATACTTAGATTTACCTTAAACCATATAACTATAATTAACCTAATATGTACTTGACTGTATTATTCTCTTGTAACTAGCTCTAACTCAATACACCTTTCTCTAGATCTTTGTCTTTTTTGTTTTCTTTTTCATTTCTCGATTTTTTTAGTTAAATCAGCTCTTAATTTACAACTAAAACTTAGCTTTAAAAGGCAGTCTAGATAGATAGATATACATACCTATATCATACGTATTCAATTTTTGTATTATTTAAATATATGTAATTAATGATATAATTATCTATTTATTTACTGTATATAGTTTGTTTGTCCTTTTGTAAATATTATTCTAGTTCATTTATTGAATGGTTGTAAGTAATAGATACAATATGAGCGGCCGATATGTATGTGATTTAAATCCCATACTGATCGGACGCGAATATTGTATCTTACTTATCGAATCCAACGATGTATAAGTGGATGTTTTACTGTAATTTGGTAGGAAACAGTTTGGCCAAGAAAATCCAAGTTAAAGTTGAATGCAAATGAGGACGATTCTGTATCCGATTTTCAAATGTCTGCTACGCTTATGATTTCTATTGTATTTCCCTCATTAATTATTATTCATTAATTTGATAACCATTGTTACTTAATGGGTTGATTATAAGAAATCATAATGTTGTTTATGTGGTATATATGGTATCCATGTGGTAACTATGGTATCCATGTGGTAACTATGGTATCCATGTGGTAACTTTGCTATCCATGTGGTAACTACGGTTTTCATGTGGTAACTATGGTATCTACGGTGTCACCGTGGTACTGACCGAGCATTTAATTAATGAGTCAACAGTATTTTCTAAATTATATTCATTTGCATTTGTCCAGTAGTGCGTGTACCTTGCGAGTGATTAGACGCAGTGTCATCGTTATGGGCCCACAGCATTTACTAAGTTATTCATTTGTATTTGTCCAGTAGTGCGTGTACTTTGTGCGTTATTGACGCACTGTCGTCGCTATGGAGAAATGAGCGGCATTTGAAAACGTGCACAAATGCTCGTCGAAACTGAGGGTTGAGGATTCCATAGATGATTGGATTACCACAGCTACCAGTAAAAAAAACATAAGAACAAAACGCAAACATGACAGGCGGCGCTGTACCTCCTCCCGTCTCGAACACCATCATAAACGAGGTAGGCATCCACGTGATCATAAAGAAACACACGACAGAAAACGTGGACTTCAAGAGTTTGATGTCCGTTGTGTGTCCAGCTGTAGAGTTTGGATTGTGTGCGTTAATGTTTGCAGTGCTTGATTTGACTGTTTTAGTAGATCTTGTAGTAGCAGAAACAAATGACTATGCACGCACCATTAAATACGCAGCAAACAATCAGGATGATATAAGAAATATGCTTCATATTTAAGGGCATTGCACACAAGGAAAACTTTTTGTGGTATTGCATGGCACCCCATCCATAGAGTGGAGGCGTGGATAGTATAATCGCTGTAATCCACACAATTAAGCAATAAACAACAGCACTGCGTCGACTTTTAAAATATTTTCGATAGGTAGCACTTCTGACAACCCTGAAATAACGGTTAACTGCAATCATCGTCATTGTAAGGAAGGAACACAACGAAACAGAAAACGTCATGATCCCTGCCCAGTAACAGAATGCATCATTTAAAACCCATTCACCATTGAAGACTGATAAAACCCACAAAGGCATAACTAAGACTGCCATGCAGACATCAGTCCAGGCCAAACTTTCGATAAAAACATAAGTTATAGTACGAAGACGAGAATCTTTGTGGATGATGTAGATGACCAGTGAATTGCCAAGCAACGAGGCAATGGTGATGACGACAGCAAAAAACGTTTCGATGGTGACAAGAACGACTGTTCGGCCAAGAGGATCCTTTCTCTCAGATGTTGAATTCATCTTGAAATCTAAAAGGAAGAATGTCCAAATATAGTATTTCAGAACCAAATAAGGAGATGTCGGGTGCTTGTTAAATATTAGATAAGTAATGGCAAGATACGAGATTGAAAATTATTGTGTTATTTAATTCAATTCAAGTTTTATTTCCAATGACAGCACTGACCGATACAACAGTACAGCCAAAGCCAGAGGCATAAATGGCTTGTGGAATCAGCAGTACTGGAAAAAAACGTGCTTTACAGATGTGTTATCGCTTTTAAGACTCAATCGGCACCTTGGAATTTTTTTGGAAATATCCAAACCTTTTGAATTCGATTCCAAGGTTTGAAAAGCGCGCGATTTCTCCATGCAGATTGTTGAATTACTTTGTAATGAAAATCTTACTAATATTCGATTTATCCATCTAACCTGATTAGAAGAGCTTCTTCAATTGCCTTCCAAAGTTAACCGGTTTTGGTGAAGAGCTTTCCTTTCCACTTGAAGCTACTTGATCTCTAAACTAAAGTTTTCACGGTAGAGGGTATTGTTCACATTTATCAAACTCTTGAAAACTCATTAATGATTCATGAGGACAATTAAACAAAATGAATCAATAACGTGAATGAGTTTTGGATATGTGGACGTCGTAAGTAGCATAACATTGCATTAACTTTTAACTTTGAATTTATCCAATAATTATTCGTGGTTTGAGAAGCTAGATCAAACACTCTAAAGAGTGTTTCATCCGATATACGTACAAACACATCGAAGTTGTTTAAAAAAAACAGCCGCCGTTCATGAAACGTGCTTCTCTGACCTTTTCATGCATGCAAAAATGGAGTCACGTCGCTTTCAAATTGCTTTCCGGCGGAAATTCAGTTGGTAACCGCGCATTTGTTTAGAAATCATTCAACGTGATTTGCATAGATTTACTTAACCACTGTGCCGTTCATCGTTCTTCCTTCCGCAGACCTCATGAAAACTAGTGTTCGTAATTCTTCATAATAAATATTTTTGTGCACTAGGAAGTTTTTAATGTTATGAGAATGGAATTGTCCGCAGTAGTAGTAATAACTAGGCTACCTAACAGCAGTGAATGCTGACGGTGAATGCATTGTTAGTAGTTGTGGATAAGAGTTTGCGAGAGCTAGGGAGATACTGTATACGTAGTTGTTATGAAATGTTTTGTTTTATGTAAGTGACAAGTATGCAAATTATTAGGCGAGTCTACCTTTCTTTGTTTTGAATAGTATTTTTGAAAAACTGGATAGCTTATGAAGTAACTAATGTATTACTTATAATTGAGATTTCAATGCGAATTCACACTTGAAACTGACACACGGTCAGCAATTTCACTGAATACGATCATCAACTACACAATGTAGGAATTGGCGCGAAAAGAGCTACAAAGCTCGTTAAAACGTGAACGTGAACAAAAACAAATATATTTATCGAATTCATGAATAATTAATGAGGGAAATACAATAGAAATCATAAGCGTAGCAGACATCTGTAAATCGGCAAGAGATTCGTCCTCATTTGCATTCAACTTTAACTTGGATTTTCTCGGCCAAACTGTTTAATAATAATAATATAATAATAATAATAATAATAATAATAATAATAATAATAATAATAATAATAATAATAAGCTCTATTTAAGCAGAGAACATCTTCAGCAAGCTGTTCTCCCAGGTGTCCCTGACATCAATAAATATACAATATACATCAATATAATACAATATGGTTTCCTATCATCCAAATTATAGTAAAACATCCACTTATACATCGTTGGATTCGATAAGTAATATACAATATTCGCGTCCGATCTGTATGGCAACCATTTACAAACTCGAGCCGTAAGCGAGAGTTTGTAAATTCCATACAGATCGGCCGCTCATATTGTATATAGTACATAAAACAAAAATATAAATATAATATACTTTTTAAAAATTTAATGTTAAATTAAATATCCTAACTAAATATAATAGTTATCCAAATAATAATAATAATAATAATAATAATAATAATAATAATAATAATAATAATAATAATAATAATAATAATAATAATAATAATAAATAATAATAATAATAATAATAATAATATCTCTATTTATATAGCGCTTTTACATAAACAGTACAAAATAATACAAAATAATCCTAATCCTAATCCAATATAATAAAAATTATGTAATACCACTAAATCATAAATCCTAATCCTAAGTATTAAAAATAGAGTTAGAAATATCAAAACATATATAAGAAAGAAAGAAAGAAAGAAAGAAAGAAAGAAATCAATCAATCAATCAATCAATCAATCAATCAACAGATACAATATGAGCGGCCGAACTGTATGGTATTTACAATGGCGAGCCGAAATCTGACTTATCGAATCCAACGATGTATAAGTGGATGTTTGGCCAAGAAAATCCAAGTTAAAGTTGAATGCAATTGAGGATGATTCTGTATCCGATTTACAGATGTCTGTATGAATACAGCTAATAACTGATATCGAAGTTACACTCCAATGACTCTGAACAACGGTTTCAAGTCAAGGCTATCGGGTCAGAACAAAAACTTGACCCGATAGCCTCGACTTGAAACCTTTGTTCAGAGTCATTGGAGTGTAACTTCGATATCAGCTATTGCATAATCGTTGTTGGGTTGAAAGGAATTCTGGGAAATTTAAACTCTCAAATACCACCGTCAAATGATCGACCTTTTTATCCAGACTTGTAGGATCTTAGTCAAATCTGAGCTCATATACCTTCAAAACTACGAGAACATTGAATAATATATGTATGTAATGCAGATCATGAACTGATTTCCCATCCATCCTTGCGGTCTCAGCTTCTATGATTTATGATTTTCAACGCAACTCAAAAAAGATGGATTCTATTTTATCAATGCTGAAGGCATGCTGCAGTTGTCATAGCAAGTATTTACGATGCATTATGAGTTGTATATTGCAAGGTGACGGAGGTCCAGACATGACAAGCTACACTGACAATGGCTGCCGTCTTCGCCGTATACGTGCACTTTGAACATTCATAGCAGGAGCTCTACATTTTTTAATGTCATTTATTGTGATGAATGGAATGATTATCGAATAATCTTCGCCTCCGTAACAGTAAGCAACTTGGGGTAGGTAGAAATCAAAAGATAATTTGACTTGAATGCTTGAAATCCACATTTCTGCTCGTTGCGAATCCAGTAACTTGTAAGCAAAAAGTATGCAATGCAAAACAGTGGAAACAAGTTTTGAATTTTTTCTTTTTCTTTTTCTTTTTTAGTTGCATGTTAACACAACTAGTTGTTCTCTAAAGTTTGTCCTCTCATTTATACCTTCAAAGACTTAGAATAAGGAGATAGGCGAAGACATGAGAGAACCATGGCTTCGAGAAGTAACACAAACAACAATTCCGCCATTATTGGGTGAGAAGAATCTATTCAATCTGACAGCTATGCATTTTTTGAAGCCCCATGCATTCTCTATAAAAACTGAAATTATATAAATGAATGAATGCTGTGGTAATTATCTCCAACTTGGGGGTCAGTAAAAATTTCAAGCAATTTCTCGTTAAAATTCGATCTAAATTGAACACTTATAAAGATTGACCGGGCCATAGCTCGAAATCGCTTCTACCTGAAAGATCATTTCATTACAATTCTAAAAGTTTACTTTCATCACAGTTACCTAACGTTCATCCACTGCTGTAGAATACCGTTTGATTGTGGAAATAATCAACACTGAACATCCAACTGCAAACACCATAGTTGCATTTCAAAGCAAACTATCTCGACATCAAAATAAATAACAGCGGCCAAACATATACCCAGGGGAAGAAGTGTTTGTCTTTAAAAATGTGTAAACTTCCATAACGTTTAAACTTTAGAAACGCGTAGATCTCCGTCACAGAATCCTTAGAATGAGCTATCGCCTGACAAATGCATCAGACTTCAATGTTATTCTACTTTGTTGACGCATGCGCAGACAAAATGCCCATGTGCTACGTGAAGGTACATATAAGGAGAGACTAAATCAGTAAGATAAGTAGGGACAATGCCATTAAATGCCTTGAAAACAAAAAGGAGAATCTTATACTTAATACGTTGCTCTACAGGGAGCCAATGTAGCTCCATAAATATAGATGTTATGTTTTCTGACTTTCGTGAAAGGCTAATGAGACAGAGTCTAGCTGCCGCATTGAGAACATACTGCAAACGCAATAAGAGATGTTTGGGTAGGCCATAAAGCTGCAGTTAATCGCACAGAAAACACGTTTTCTTCCTTTACTTGAATCTTGAGAGGTGAGGGCAACTATGGCGGGTCATACGTTACAAAAATCAATAAAGAATAATTTAAAAGTAGTTTAAGCTCTTTCCGGCTAAGTTTTCCCGTCAGAAAGGGAAATAAACTTTGACATTTCCATCTAAATGGTTTGTGTTGTATTTGGAATTATAGCGTTATTTAGTCCTAATTATCTGTTTTCTCGAAGGATTTGCTTCACGTTAATGTTAACTGATCAGTGCAGCTCAGGCGCGTTCGATAAGGACATTCAGTTTATCAGTTATTCACTCTTTATGACAAGATAGATTTTCGGGCACTATATTATTAATTGCGTGACTGAAATCAAGAACATTTTGAGGTTTCAACTTGTAAAACATCCTACACATTGATATCTGTCTTTTCAGATAAACTAAAACTCTATAGATTGATAAATCTAAAGACATAGACTGACCTGGAGATCGTTGAGAACATCTGCTGAAACTGCTATGCATGGAAAGATCACTGAATACAACACTACCATTTCCTAATTTAGTCCATTAACATTATATGCTCTTGAAATGAGCTGTCTGCAGTACTCGATCACAAAAAGAATGGTACTAAAGGTTTATTTTAAAAACTCAATGTTCTTCAATAACATTAGGAAGGCTGTAAGTACCATGATATGTTCACAGCATTAGGGTTATAATATCGCCTTGTACATGGCATAGCTGTCAATTATTCTAAAGGCCCGTGCGAACAGTGCCAACATGTTGGCACAACATTGCCCAATATGTTGGCGCCGTTTGCACACCCTCTTGGGCAATGTTGCGTTATGTGCCAACACGTGCCAACACGTGCCAACATGTTGGGTGAAGTTTGAATCCAGTCAAACTTTTGTTCGGTTCTTCTGGTTTATTACAAGTTGCCCATAAACTACAATGTTAGTCACTCTGACGCTGCTTCTAGATCAACTACACTGTTCCTAATGAGTGAATTCCTTTTATAAAGTCTAGCCAGATATGCCACAACGGGACGAGTGTTTTGGTTAACTCAATCAGGTTGGACAGTGCCTTTTCCAACGTGATTGGTTGAATGGAAAAACATGCCAATCTTACAAAATAGTGGTCCCACAGCATTTACTAAATTATTCATTTGTATTTGTCCGGTATTGCGTGCACCTTGTGCGTTATTAGACGCAGTCTCATCGTTATAGCGAAATGAGCGGCATTTGAAAACGTGCACAAATGCCCGTCGAAACTGGGGGTTGAGGATTCCATAGATGATTGGATTACCACAGCTACTAGTAAACCTCACATAAATAAAAAACGCAAACACGACACGCGGCGCCATAATTCCTGCCGTCTCAATGCCACAGACGAGGCAGGAATCCACGTGATCATAAAGAAACACACGACGGCAAACATGGACTTCAAGAGTTTGATGTCCTTTGTGTGTCCAGCTGTAGAGTTTGGATTGTGTGCGTTAACGTTTGCAGTGCTTGATTTGGCTGTTTTGTAGATCTTGTAGTAGCAGATACAGATGACTATGTTCGTGCCATTCACAGAACCACCAGCAATCATCAACACGTAAGAAATGTGTTTCATATCGAAAAGCATTGTACACACGGAAAACTTATTGTGGTATTGTATGACACCCCATCCATAGAGTGGAGGCGAGGACAGTAGAATCGCTGTAATCCACACAATTAAGCAATAAACAACAGCACTGCGTCGGCTTTTAAAATACTTTGGATAGGTAGCACTTCTGACAACCTTGAAGTAACGGTTAACTGCAATCAGTCCCATGGTGAAGACGGAACCCAACCCAAGACCAACTGATATGAACCCTGCCCAGGGACAGAATGCATCATTTAAAACCCATCGACCATTGAAGACAGATAAAACCCAGAGAGGCATAACTAACGCTGCCATGCAGACATCAGCCCAGGCCAAACTTTCGATAAAAACATTTATAGTTATAGAATGAAGGCGAGAATCTTTGTGGATGATGTAGATGACCAGTGAATTGCCAAGCAACGAGGCAATGGCGATGACGACAGCAAAAAACGTTTCGATGGTGACAAGAACGACTGTTCGGCCAAGAGGATCCTTTCTCTCTGAGGTTGAATTCATCTTGAAGCTATAGTCTAAAAGGTAGGAATTTCCAAATATGGTATTTCAGAACCAAAAAAGGAAATGATTGGGGCGTGTAAAACATTACATAATGATATATGTGTTTAACATATTGTATTCGTATTTCGATATTCGTTCTGAATAAAGGATAAGATACGGGATTGGAAATTATTGTGTTATTCAATTCAAATCAAATCAATTTTATTGCTAATTACAGCACCCGTCGGCGACTGATACAATAGTGCAGCCAAAACCAGACTGAGGCATAAATGGCTTGGAATCAACAGTAAAAAACGTGCTTTACAGATTTGTTAACACTTTCAAGACTCTATCAGCACCTTGGAAATTATTTGGAAATATCCAAAGCATTTGATTTCGAATCCGAGGTTTGAAGATTTCTCTATGCAGATCGTTGAATTACTTTTAATAACAATCTTAATAATATTCGATTTATCGTCCATCTAACGTTAACCTGATTAGAAGAGCTTTTTCTATTGCCTTCCAAAGTTCCCCGGATTTGGTTAAGATCTTTCCTTACCACTTGAAGCTACTTGATCTCTATACTAAAGTTTTCACGGTAAAGGGTATTGTTCACATTTATCAAACTTTTGAAAACTCATTAATGATTTATGAGTACAAAACAAAGGAAATCAATAACGTGAATGAGTTTTGGATATGTGGACGTCGTAATTAGCATAACATTTGAATAACTTTTAACTTGGAATTTATCCAATAATTATGAATGGTTTGAAAATCTAGATCAAACACTCTAAATAGTGTTTCATCCGATATACAAATACATCGAAGTTGGTTAAAAAAACTAGCCGCATTCATGGAACGTGCTTCTCTGACCTTTTCATGCATGCAACAATGGAGTCACGTCGCTTTAATTTCAAATTGCTTTCTGGCGGAAATTCAGTTAATTGGTAACCGCGCATTTGTTTAGAAACCATTCAACGTGATTTGCATAGATTTACTTAACCACTGTGCCGTTCATCGATCGCAGATCTCATGAAAACTAGTGGTCTTAATTCTTCATACTAAATATTTATTGCTGCGAGCGAAGCGAGCAGCGAAACTAATCTGGACATGGGCTTCCTGTGTTGTGTGTGGACGCGTTTCACTGGGCTCTTTATTATCCAGCTTGATTCGAGACTTTGAGGAATCGATCGAGATGATTTCTGAGTATGACGTCACTGGTCATGACCTCGTGGTTATTGCGAAATCCACATGGTACTTATGATCAGCGGTGGTAATAACATGGCCGCTGTGATACAATACGTTCTCCTTGTAGCTATTGGTTGCATTGTACTTACACTCGGAGAAAGCGAAAGCTTGCCGGACATGTTCATAGCGACTATACAGTCAGGAATATTTGGCGAGATTGTCTACTATAGCCGTGTACGGGGGGTGATGAAAGTTCGCCGTGATAATCGTGCTAGAACTGATAAACAAACGAATAGCTGGTCATCTACACATCTATATTAAATCTAGATGTTCTTAAGTTTTATTCATCTACTGGTATATATTCAAGGTAATTTAATCATGGAGCAGAAGCCGTCAAAGTTCGTTCTACGATGACGGTAAATAAGAATACATGCGTACTTTATTTTACCTCACATCGACCGTTTCAAGTTCGACTAAAATTGCTACTGCATAAATCTTCTCCCTTATATTCTACAGTGTAATACGTACTAATATTCAAGACTGGCTTTTGATTAAACATGATGAAAAGGAAGATGTGTGTATTATCAAGCGAAATAAATTCATATTTGGCGAGATTGTCTACCAGCCGTGTACGGGAGATGATGAAAGTTCGCAGTGATAATAGTGTTAGAACTGATAAACAAATAGCCTGCACTGTTAATCGGATAGGACCGTTTCAGCCCCTAAAATGGGGCCAAAATTTTGACCCGGACACGGTACCCCTTTTAAAGAGCTATTTTGGCCCTACGAAAACAGAGCCGTTTATTGGCTCTTCTTTTGGGGCTGTTTTGGCCCATTTGGTAGGGCCATATGTTGACCCGAAAATGGCCCCTTATGAATAGGGCTATTTTGGCACTCATACATGGGGCCATTTTTTGGGGCCATTTTTGCCCCTTTAGTAGGGCCATATTTTGACCCGAAAATGGCCCCTTATGAATAGGGCCGTTTTCGCACATCGATAGAGCAGCCAATTTGGCTCCTCTTTTTGGACCATTATTACCCCTTTAGTAGGGCCATATTTTGACCCGAAAACAGCCCATTTGGAATAGGGCCATTTTGGCACTAGTCATATTGGAGCTATCAGTTAGGGCTGATTTGGCTCCCGAGGTGGTGCCATATTTTGACCCATAGGGTCGTTTTGGCACGATCATATAGTACCCATTTGGTTAGCAATTTTGTGACAGCTTTTTGGGCTGTTTCGGGACATCTAAATTAGGGGCTATGATTGGGCCCCTTTTGTTGCAGTTTTGGTCCAACACTAAAACACTACATTTTGTCTCACCTCTTTATTTGTAAAAAAAAAACCATTGCATTGACACATGCGAACATATACATCACATGCATATACACAATAATCAAACTTTCAACATAAATACAGTGCAATATATGGTCTTGGTATGTCCCATCACTCTCACTTGCAAAACAAAATTTAAATAGTATGTAGAAATCTTAAGAGATAAGTGCTTCAGCTGTGATTTATACATCATCAACAATACATTTCAGTTCAAACTTAATATTCATTAGCATTCACAGTTTATTGTTAAGTACATCAAATAACATACTACGTTTCACACACGAATGTTAGACTATCTGTCCACTACTATCACTGGCTGGATCAAAGACTTTATAGCCCAATCTATTGAATCCTGGTGACCTTTAGATAATCCGAACCCCCAACAGTAATCCGAAAACCAGATGTCGGGGTTCGGATTACTGTTGGGGGTTCTAAAGCCGTCACCAGAAACAAATACAGACAGACAAATACAGCTTCGGAGAGCTTATAACCAATACGGAAAATACAAATATTACACAAAATACTGACTCTACGTGACCTGTTGCCCGTGCATTGATCATATTTCACGCCAAAACTACCACATGCGACTTGTAACCGTACGGTCCCGTTGACAGACATTAGCCACAATGATTTTGAGTATTGATTCTTTTCAAATTAAATCGATTTTATCGAATAAATAATATCATATTTAGGTTGTTAGGTTATTTTTTACGCATGTTACAAAGTGAATCTTACTATTGATAAAAGCATCAATAACACTTACCATTCCTGTAGTCTTTGACCCGACAACATGCGTGAACGATGTGTGGGACACGACGCTAGCTTTTGACGTAAAATCACGAATATAGATTGATCAGAGACTGGAATTCCGCTCTTGTTAGAGTAGGGAATTGTTGACCGTCAATTTCTGCAGCTATAAGAGAACAAGAACGAAACATGTGATTATAAAAATCGAAGAATTTGAGCGGCTTCATTTTGAGCGGCAAATTCAAATTATCCTTCGTGTACAAGCATGATCACACAACGAAAACATCGTTACCTTTGAAAGCCTTTACGACTCATCTTCTGTTGCATCTTTGTCCCGAAAAACCTCTGAGAGCTCGTCTACCGAACATAATTCGAATCAGTATATAACAATCCACAAAACGCCGAACAGAACTACTTCTCACTTCAATGCAGCAACGAACAGACTGCCAAACTGTTGATGGCGGCTTTATATACCTTTGCCTCCGAAATACTTCCGAATCTCGTCGGAATAATCTTCGTGCACACTTGCTCATGATCACCTTTGTTCGGTCTAATTAAAAATTAATTTCATAAACTCCGAGATTCTTCCGAAGGATTATATATCAAGATGGCGTCCACCGGATGTCACACTGACGCTATACATTCTTTGCATTCCTCTGCGGTTTGGTTCCTTGCTTAGCTTTGCTTAATCAAACATTAATTATTCAATTCTCTTATAAGTCAAAGGTCGTCAAACTATACAATAAGCGTTTACAGTATATTCTAGACTAACTTTCAGAGAAACTTTACGTACAGCAATTAAGGCTCGAATATTAAAGGTACTGAATGTATCAAAACAGCACTCGTGTTTCGTTTTGGCCTACAATGGGGCCAAATCAGCACTTGTTTTGCACGGGACCAAAACACAGCACTTATCGATCCAAAATGGCACCTTTGTTCATTTTGACCTGATATTTGTCCAAAACGGCACCAACACTGGCACAGGCCAAAACAGCTCCACAGATGGCCGTAATGGAACAAAGGTTCAGTTTTGGCCTTAGGGCTAAAATGGCACCTATTATACGGAAGACCAAAACGGCTACGGAAAAACTAATTTGGCCCTTGGTTCTATTTTGGTCCACAACAAGGGCCAAAACAGCACTGTTATATGAAGGCCAAAATGGCTATGAAAAACCAATTTGGCCCTTGGTTCTATTTTGGCCCACAACAAGGGCCAAAACAGCACTGTTATATGAAGGCCAAAATGGCTATGAAAAAAGCCAATTTGGCCCTTGGTTCTATTTTGGCCCACAACAAGGGCCAAAACAGCACTGTTATATGAAGGCCAAAATGGCTATGAAAAACCAATTTGGCCCTTGGTTCTATTTTACCACAACAAGGGCCAAAACAGCACTGTTATATGAAGGCCAAAATGGCTTCTAGAGGGCAAAATAGCATGTTTATGCCATTTTAGCCTTCCACTGAGCCAAAACAGCACTTATGGAAAAGCCAAAACGGACCCTAGGGGCCGAAACAGACCTATTAAATTTACAGTGTGCGTAGCCAGGCTCTCTGGGGCAGGGAAAGGGAGGGGGAGATGGGTCTGGGGACGAGGAGGGGAGCGAAGAGGGGGATTGGGGAGAAGGGAAATAAACAAACGAATAGCTGGTCATCTACACATCTATAATCTAGATGTTCTTAAGTTTTATTCATCTACTAGCAAATGATATGATATATTTTAAAGTTCACTTCTATGTTTGGGCTTCCTGTGCTTCAATTGTGGCTTCTGTCGAGTGATAAAACATGAATTTATTTCGCTTGATAATACATACATCATGTTTTATCACTCGACAGAAGCCACAATACTGGACCTCTTTAGCTTGTATGCAATCCCTTCTCCCCAATCCCCCTCTTCGCTCCCCTCCTCGTCCCCAGACCCATCTCCCCCTCCCCATTTCCCTGTCCCAGAGAGCCTGGCTATGCAGGCTATTATATTTCTGAAATTTATTCGTTCATATTGAAAGGACTAATTCTCCAGAGAACACCATGTTTACATCACATGGTTTGAAATGGGCAATTTACATACGAAGCTAAAGAGGTCTATTGTGTCGAGGTCTATTGTGTCGAGGTCTATTGTGTCGCCAATTTGAAGCACAGGAAGCCCAAAATATATCATATAATTTGCTGAAATGTAGAATGAATGTTCACAGTTACATTTTGCAACTAATTCAACTCGCAGCACTTCACTTTCTATTAGAAACGGCTAGTTTATTTTTAATGTTCGGAGAATGAAATTATCAGTAATAAATCAAACTGGATCATTTCTAGATTCGTGTAAAGAGGGAGGATTATGTTTGTGGGATATCCAGATGTATATATGTTCAAGCTGTGATGAGTTTCAATTTTGGATGTAAACCTTTTTTGGATAAATAAATGCTTGAATTTGTTGCCGTTTGAATTCGTTTTTTCGTGTTTTGATTCCTACCTCGTCACAGTATACATAAGAAATTGTGTTTTTAGGTTTTTCAATAAAACCATTGGCAAAGCTGCCATGAATAGAGATTGGGCTACCTGTGGTTCAACTATTGACTCTTTGTGACAAGATATATTTTCGGGCAGAAATATCTAGGAAATTGTTCATGTGTATCGATCACTGAAATTAAGTCGTTTTTCATGTTTCAAGGGGTAAAACATTACATAATGATATCTGTCTTTTCAGATAAAATAAAACTCTATAGATTGATAAATCTAAAGACATAGATTGACCTGCAGATCGTCGAGAACATCTGCTGAAACTGCTCTGCATGGAAAGATTACATATTTAGTGTCAATTCCTTCAATGCGTTTAGGTTTGTAGATTATTGCGGAAGTTTACAATGAAAGATTAGGTGTCCCCTTCTGTTGGTTTTCTACATAAATATTTGTTTTGAGGAAAATATTTCAAACCTAGATAGAAAATCAACAACTGTACAGAAAAATATAAAGTCCATTGATTTCTTAACAATTTGGCGTTCTTTTGTTTAAAATCGGATTTATACTTCAGTAATTATATAACATCAAAGTTGACTGAATGCATCTGTCGACTGACAAAAAAAATACAACCAAAACATCATCATTTGTCTTTCAAATTATCAATTATCAAACAACTGGTGGCAAAAATCACAAACATGGAATTCGCTCTAACTTTGCATATGGGTTTGGTCAGAATACAAATGCTCTGTAGTTTGTTTGGGAAAATATATAAATGTTTTGTAGAAAATCGAAAAAAATCGATGTAATGACGGTCGGCGGAGTGAAAATGCATCAAATTCATTCCATTCGTATATCAAAACATTCTCGTCCCCAGACCCTTCTCAGCTTTCTAACGAAAAATCGTAGGCTCTGGTAAGAGACAAACCGGAAGACCCAGATTCTAGGTCGTCAGATATGCGCATGCTCAATATTTTCTAACTTCCGGTGACAGAATTGATCAGAATTGTCGGACTTCAGCGAAGTACGATGCTCTAGAAACCGACTTAATCTACAGCGGCATACATAGTATGAAGAATTTCGAGTTCATTCTACAGCTAGCAAGTGCGTGTATTAACTGAATTACAGTGAAACTGGTTCAAAATATAATTTTAATCACGGTAAATATAAAATCAAAAATATAGTTTAGCTAGATCTTCCGACGCTTGCGCTGGATATCTCCTGTACAACCATTCCAATTGCAAATAAAGCATTTAATACACAAATAAAGCATTTATTCACTCAACGAACAAGAACAGACTGATCAGATCGAGACACCGATGGCAAAAAGTGCTTGTTTTGAATAATAATTACATGTAATTAGGTTCGTTTTTTACCTTTCACATCACTGAAACCCTACAACGAGTTTGACGAACATAAACAAAGATTGATTTAGTATTCTTCCCACAGGATACGGCAAATCTTTGATCCATCAAAGCTTAGCGGTTGGTTTTTGAGTGGTCTTGGAAATGATCATAGTAATTTCGCCACTTAAAGGGGCACTGTCACGACGCGCGCATGCGTCAATTTTAATGATATTTAGAGATTTTAATGATATGCAGAAGTCAACGAACTCGTCTGTTTACGAAGAGAATCGCGCTAGTAAATTTCAATGTTGTGTTTTGAAAGTGTTTTACGATCAAGTTTTCGCAGAGTGCTTCCAAGTTATTCAGAATATACAACCTTTACAGCGTGTGACCTAAATATTTCATGAAATAAGTACTTATTATGGCGACTTCTGATGAAGGAACGTCGATAAATAGCAGACAATCCGAGGTGACAACTCAGGTCTCAGATGAAGTTATTCACATTTCACATCGCTAAAAACCAAGTCCGTATTACTTCTTTGCTTCAAAAAAGACTAACGAAGATGTACATGTCACTACTGTATAAGGTACTCGTGTTTTCTTAAATTGTAAGAGTACAAAAGAGTGCAAAAAGAACTGCACAATATAATTCCCGTGTGAAAAGTATAATCACCGAGTTCTCTTTGCCGTTGTGTCACTACTTCCAAACCTCGCAGAAATAAAAACTCATACAATGTGACAGTTGTTTGCAATAGCTTCAGTTCATATGAACTCGAAGGAATACATTGATATGATGTATACAACTGAGTTATTTTTGAGAACATAATAATTCGAGTGAATAAGTCAATGAACGCGTTGTCAAACATTGTTGTTGTCGTTCGGAATACTTTCCTACCTCCTTTGGTACTCCAGAGCTGTTAAAGAGAAGTACAGCGAACTCAGAATGTGTAGTATAACCGTATTCTATCTTCCCAGTAAACCAAAACTTATAAACCTGTCGCCTGAATACATTCGTTGTCAACCACTACATCCCGGCGGCCGCCATGAGAAGCCATCGTCATCGCTCTCGCCGATTAAATAAAAAGCGTATAAAATTGGACTTCAAACCAAAAATAACTACCTACAAATACGAAACAACAATCAATCTAAGTACTGAATAAGTATCATCTTCTAGAGTGCAAGGATTACAATGATATAATTCGATATATTAACACACTGAATTTGAATTTTCCTCGGGTCTCTTGATAGCGTTGGTCAACGATTTCAAGATTGAAGCCAAGATTCGCGCATGCGCGTGTCGTGACAGTGCCCCTTTAACACTACGATAATGGAGGAGCAGACTCCAAATTGGCAAAATCAGGAATCCCATGTGCTGTGTTAAGGATGAAAGATGACTTAAAAATTACGGATGGCTTAAAAAGTGCCAAAATTCGTTTTCTCTTTGCATATTAATTTGCCGCTAATTACGCATGGAATTATTTCGACCAATCAAATTGAGGCTTGAGACGTCTCTTACCAGAGCCTACGATTTTTCGTTAGAAAGCTGAGAAGGGTTTGGGGACGAGAATGATATCAAAACTAAAAACAACAGAAATATTTCAACACCATCTCTATATTCTATAGCTCTTCCTTGGTCTCTAGGCTTAATATCATAAACATTGAGTGAGTTTAAGAAGTCCAATCAATTCCTAATCAAAGTGCACTATTTGGAAAATCCAACCGGTGGGTCAAAAAGAATATATTTTTAGTCATGTGCCAGTGATCCAAATTTTATAATATTGCAGCTACGTAATAAGAAGATGCTGTAGGTTTAGAATCTTGAAAATTTTACTTGGGCAATTAATGTTCTGAGAAAACTCTTTTATTCACCACTCGAAAAACACCAAAAACGGTGATTGCGTGACCGCGTGACAAATGGTAAAATTACCGTAAAATGTTTCTATTAACTTCAGAGCAGAGCCATGTATAACTGCTAAACAACATACAATTTATATTTTTTTATGCTTGCAATGCATCGGGATATTTTTGCATGACATAATGCTGTTGTCCGGTCCGTTGAATATCATTTGACATTTGCCGAAAAACGGTTGAATTATCCAGCCGTCAAAAGTGTCCAAAACTTGAATCCTTTACATTCTTGTTCCTCTACTGTTGTTCCGACGTAGTCAATCGAACAAAACCAAACAAAGAATCAATTGAATCCAATCGAACCCAAATCGTTCGATTTTGTTCGGTGAAAATAAAACGCCATAAAAATAAAATATTGATAAGCACTGCAGTCCTAATAAAATCAGAAGGTTTCTGCCATCCAATAGCCATGTGTGAAGCCAAGGCTAAAGAACGCAATGTAAAAATCCTGGTACTGTGCATGTGTATGTATGTACCCCGGGAAGGGGGGGGAGGGGGTGTACTCCCATTTAGTGCCGTCCGATAGGGTATCGTTTTCGAGCTTCTCAGGTTGTGATATGGTATAGATTTTCAAGCTTAGGTCTGGGATAGGGTGTGTTTTTAGCTATCGTTCGCTTTGCATTTTTACGAGCATTTGAAGATCTCTATTGGTCACAAACTTTCAATTTTAGTCTGTGATAGGGTGTAGTTTTTGAAGCTTAGGTCTGGGATAGGGTACGGAAACTTTCTGTTTTTAGGGATAGGATAAGGTTTTTGGGATCATATGTCATGGCGGCACACCCCTACCCCCCCCCCCCCCCCCCTATCCCCCCTGCCCCCCGGTGGTATGTACGTATGCAATTAATTTCATTTCAGTAAACACAAGTTTCAAGTGCAACTCTTAAAATAAACAGAAACACTAAAAAAACATCACCAACAGCAAATCAACCAGTGCCATTCTTATACTGGGTCTACTACCTTACTGATTATAAGTTATCGCACTTGAAACTACACTTCGGGGACTTGGAGATATGAAAAAAATGAGCACGCACAGTAGTTTGATCGTAACCGACAGGCAGCAGTGTACATCATGCCCAAGATACTGATAACTAGTGCGACGGACCGCGGAAAAAAACTGGGAGTTTTGAAAGCGCGGAGCCTGATGAATTAGATGTTCATATGCAATCAGTTCGATTAAAGAAACGTTTGATTATCAAACGTTCGATATTGGCAACAACAAAAAAGGCTAATTCGATTATGTTTGATTACCGAAACCAATTAAAAACAATTGAACGTTTATAGGGTTCGATTGGATTCGATGTTGATAAACACTTCAGTTTTCGGTAGTAGCGGGTTGACCAACCCGTTCTAGCGGGTTCATATTAACGATTTTTAGGTTTCTCAAACCACTAGTGTAGCGAATTGATGACGATGAACCGGTTGTAGCGGGTTCGGTTGTAGCGGTGAGTGACAAACCCGTTCTAGCGGGTTCATCGCCTAGTATACTACAGATTTTAGGGTTTCTCAAACCGCTCGATAGCGCGTTGATAATCGGAACCGGTTGTAGCGGGTTCGGTTGTAGCGGGTTCATCGCCTAGTATTGTACTAAAGGTTTTTAGGTTTCTGAAACCGATGTAGTGAGTTGATGATGAACGGGTTGTAGCGGGTTCGGTTTAGTGGGTTCACCAACCCGTTAAACCGCTCTAGTTAAGCAGTAACCCATTACAATTTTTGCCATTTTTAAAGTGCCGTGGTGAGATCAATCGGTTCGTTAAACCGTATGAATTTGCCGTTTTTAGGTTCGAACGTTATAGGATTTTCGGGAAATGTTTTAATAAAGTGTCAAAACAAACTTTATTCATCCTCATTTCCAAGCGATCTCACCACAGCAACCCCAACCAACCCCAGTCAACACAAGTAGTATAGTAGGCACCGGTAAATCCGAGTAATGAGCAAAAATAAATGAGCAAAATAATGAGCAAAAATAAATGAGCAAAATAAATGAGCAAAAATAAATGAGCAAAATAAATGTGCAAAAATAAATGTGCAAAATAAATGTGCAAAAATAAATGAGCAAAAATAAATGAGCAAAATAAATGAGCAAAAATACATGAGCAAAATAATGAGCAAAAATAAATGAGCAAAATAAATGAGCAAAAATAAATGAGCAAAATAAATAAGCAAAAATAAATGAGCAAAATAAATGAGCAAAAATAAATGAGCAAAATAATGAGCAAAAATAAATGAGCAAAATAAATGATCAAAAATAAATGAGCAAAAAAAATTGATCAAAAATAATGAGCTGCATAAATTAAAAAGGGGGTGTGGCAGGTTTGTTATTGTTATGATCAATCCTCTATTGTGTTGCTTTGGTGTCTATTGTTCATTGAAGCGAATAAATAACAAGAAACCAAACCCTAGATTTTTATGTGAGAAACTCTTTTTACAATCTACAAAACGAAGATGGTAAGCAACACAAAATTCAATTGTCTGTGTGGAGTTACCGCCAAATCATCCAAAGGAAAGAATGATGATGTTTGGTTTCGTTGTGGAAAAGCAGTAGACCACAAGATCGAACGAAAGAAACAACTTCATCTTCAAGACTTGGGATGTAATCTCCGAATGAACCAACAAATGATCGAAGAATTAAACATTGATGGTTTCCAGTTCAAGAAAGATACACCAAAATGTACTTATCACCATTTGTATTCAAAACTCCTTCGAGTCAACAATCCAGAGAAACCTAGCTATGGAAGATGGTTTTACGTTTGCAACGCGCAATCTCCAGATGCCGCTTGCAGCTATTTTACATTGTTTGATCAGGAAAAAAAAAAAAAGAAATAGATCGGGAAGAAGATGAGGAAGAGGAAGAGGAAGCACAACTCCCACCAACCAAGAAAATCAAGAATACATCTAACCAAAAGAAAAATATTGAAGAAGAACAGCCAAAGAAAAAACAACGCATTGAATCCCAAAGCAATAAAACGGTACCCAAGAAAAAACTTTCCAAACCAAAACAGAAAAAATCTCAATCGTAAACAAGAAAACACAAGAATTACTTGGATGTAACTTTGATGTATATAAGTTTATATTTTTAAAAACTTGTTGTAACATTTTGCTTGTTTGAAGTTTTCAATAAATCATATTTATTCGATTTTGTGTATAATACCGACGCACATTTTTGCCCTTGATATTTCAATCTGCCTGTTTTAATCGCGTATTGTCATCTAGTAACAATTGTATATACCATAACTATGGCATTTTGATTGATCTTCATCTGAAATATATCTTTTCATATACTTTGATCTTCATCTGAAATATATCTTTTCATATAATTTTTGCGAAAATGTTCAAATGGTTTCTCTTGGTAGTCTTTTCCGTTCAAGAAACGTTCCTGATCATCCAAGTGAAAGTCCACAATCAAACGGCGACCTCTGATTTCGTAAAGGGTTCCCTCTTCTTGGTTGTTTTTTTTTTTTCGACTTGCAATTAATTTCTTCACAGTATCGCTCCCCTTTGGCTTTATATTTTTCCTTTTTAGCTATACCATATTCAGATGGAAGCATAAACTTGGAGTTCAAAGCTTTCAGTACCAAATTGAAATATATACAATAGTTTCATCCTGTAATCGTTCACAGCCTCGTGCTCTTTTTTCACTTTAAGATATCGTTCGTTGTACATGGTTCAATCATATGTGGGACTTTTCTAACAACAGAGTTTTATACTCTTCTTTGCTGTGAATTAATTTGGTGAGCTGTCTGGTCATGCCTAAAGCAAAACAATATACCCCCTTTTGTTGTCCAAAACAATTAACAACTCCTTATAAGCTTAAGTAGCGTCGGTTTCACAGTATAAACTATAGGAACTCTACGGTATACCTCAGCTCAAAACATGTGATTAGATATATTTATCAGTTGAATATTTCTCATACTATGAGGCGGATTTAGCAATAAAAACATTTACAAAATGTTGGTTTTCAACAAGAAGTTTATTTAACCACTGCAAAGTAAGAATTACATGTGTTGATTAAGTTATATTTCAATTTATTATTCGGGCATGATTTTAGTAGTTTCGGTATTTTCACCAGCTTGTTCATAATTATCAACTAAATGTTGCCATTTGTTCTCATGTTCAACTATTGTGGGATTGTATTTTTTTAAATCCAAATCACGATCTCTCAAGTAAGTTTAAAATTTGCTTTACTCATCGGAGAGAAAGAAGGCCTTGTATGTCCCTTTTGTCTCCGTTTGTCCTGATAGTCCTTATACTGTCCTTAGTGTCCTTAGTTTGACCTTTGTTTTCGTGTTATCGTGAACATCTTTATAAACTGAAACTTTCGTTGAAAGGTCGTCGAGATTGTCCGATTCCGAATTGTGGAGCAAAATACCTCGTGAAATTATCCAATCATCTCACGGATGTACATCAGTTGGACCACGTTCAGCGAAGAAAGTATCTATACAAGAGGCAAAACTTCAACCCAAGGTAAAAGTGATCATCTATCATGACACTGATAACACGAAAACCTCAAAGTCAAAGTCATTACACTTAAAAATCCATTTATATTATCCTTGTTTACGAACTTCAATCAGTCTCTCTGCAGTAGTTAAACACGAAATACATTGTAGAACATTTCTACTTCGAAATGTTACAGTGAAAAACAAGATTGTAATTGTATTTGCAGCATTTTTAGCTGCTCACTTTTCGTGACCAACATCTCCAACGTGTTCTATGACCGAAAATGCAAAGTGATTGGTCAATTTCGTGTTTTAAAAATAGCCAAACTTGTTCAAACGCCGTTCCATAGACCCAATATGTAGTATGGATGCTCCTACTTATGGGCTCCTGTTTAAAATGATGTTTTGATGACATCAGAACCACACTACTTGTCAGTTCTTTGTCTGCAGAAGCCGTTGATAAAACTGTTGGCACACTTAGTCAAGTATCTTTCAGCATTCTTTTATTTCAAGTGTTTTCACTTTTTCACATTCCAATGTTTCAAACTTGTTTCATCTTGAAGTCTAAGTGGAAAGAGTCCAAATATCCTATTTCATTACCAAATAAGGAAATGACCGGGCAAGTCTAGGAACAAGTTTACTTTTACAAAGAAAAGCTTGATCGACTAGCAGCTGAGTTTATACAAGTTTCTTGAAGTGACACGAATGAATATCTGCAGACTGAAATTATGCTTCTATGGCATTAGAAGCACACCACTGGTCAGTTCTTTGTCTGCAGAAGCCGTTGAAAAAATCTGTTGGGACACTTAGTCAAGTACCTTTTAGCATTAGTTTATTTCAAGTGTTTTCACTTTTTCACATTCCAGTGTTTCAAACTGTCCTTTGAGAGGTGGTCTTACAGTGATCCAACAGAAACTAAAATCGCGTGGCAACCATGGTATCCATGTGGTAACTATGGCAGCCATGTGGTAACTACGGCAGCCATGTGGTAACTATGGCAGCCATGTGGTAACTATGGAAGCCATGTGGTAACTATGGCAGCCTTGTGGTAACTACGGCAGCCATGTGGTAATTATGGTAGCCTTGTGGTAACTACGGCAACCATGTGGTAACTACGGCAGCCATGTGGTAACTACGGCAGCCATGTGGTAACTATGGCAGCCATGTGGTAACTATGGCAGCCATGTGGTAACTATGGCAGCCATGTGGTAACTATGGCAGTCATGTGGTAACTATGGCAGCCATGTGGTACATATGGCAGCCATGTGGTATCTATGGCAGCCATGTGGTAACTATGGCAGCCATGTGGTAACTATGGCAGCCATGTGGTAACTATGGCAGCCATGTGGTAACTATGGCAGCCATGTGGTAACTATGGCAGCCATGTGGTAACTATGGCAGCCATGTGGTAACTATGGCAGCCATGTGGTACCTATGGCAGCCATGTGGTAACTATGGCAGCCATGTGGTATCTATGGCAGCCATGTGGTAACCATGGCAGCCATGTGGTAACCATGGCAGCCATGTGGTAACCATGGCAGACATGTGGTAACCATGGCAGCCATGTGGTAACCATGGCAGCCATGTGGTAACCATGGCAGCCATGTGGTAACCATGGCAGCCATGTGGTAACCATGGCAGCCATGTGGTAACCATGGCAGCCATGTGGTAACTATGGCAGCCATGTGGTAACTATGGCAGCCATGTGGTAACTATGGCAGCCATGTGGTAACTATGGCAGCCATGTGGTAATTAAGCTTTTATTTTATGGGCCTACAACATTTACTAAATTATTCATTTGCATTTGTCCATTATTGCGTGCACCTTGCGCGTTGTTGGACGCATTGTCATCGTTATGGTCCCACAGCATTTACTAAATTATTCATTTGTATTTGTCCAGTATTGCGTGCACCTTGTGCGTTATTAACCGCATTGTCATCGTTATGGCGAAATGAGCGGCATTTGAAAACGTGCACAAATGCTCGTTGAAACTGAGGGTTGAGGATTCCATAGATGATTGGATTACCACAGCTACTAGTAAACATCACACAAATAACAATCACAAACACGGTACGCGGCGCTATAATTCCTGCCGTCTCGAACACTGCCACACACGACGCAGGAATCTACGTGAACATAAAGAAACACACTACAGCAAACGTGGACTTCAAGAGTTTGATGTCCGTTGTGTGTCCAGCTGTAGAGTTTGGATTGTGTGCGTTAATGTTTGCAGTGCTTGATTTGACTGTTTTGTAGATCTTGTAGTAGCAGAAACAAATGACTATGCACGCTCCATTAAATGCGCCGAACACTAACAGCATGACATAAGAAATGTGTTTCATATCGAAAATCACTGTACACACGGAAAGCTTATTGTGGTACTGCATGACACCCCATCCATAGAGTGGAGGCGAGGACAGTAGAATCGCTGTGATCCACACAATTAAGCAATAAACAACAGCACTGCGTCGGCTTGTAAAATACTTTGGATAAGTAGCACTTCTGACAACCCTGAAGTAACGGTTAACTGCAATAAGCGCCATTGTAAGGATGGCACAAAACGCTATACTCAACGACATGGACCCTACCCAGGGACAGAATGCATCATTTAAAACCCATCGACCATTGAAGACAGATGAAACCCAGACAGGCAAAACTAAGGTTGCCATGCAGACATCAGTCCAGGCCAAACTTTTGATAAAAACATTAGTTATAGAACGAAGG
Organism: Actinostola sp. cb2023; assembly: GCA_033675265.1. NCBI lineage: Eukaryota > Metazoa > Cnidaria > Anthozoa > Actiniaria > Actinostolidae > Actinostola > Actinostola sp. cb2023. The sequence continues at coordinate 34,919 of JAUJYZ010000196.1, read as the reverse complement.
CGAGAATCTTTGTGGATGATGTAGATGACCAGTGAATTGCCAAGCAACGAGGCAATGGTGATGACGACAGCAAAAAACGTTTCGATGGTGACAAGAACGACTGTTCGGCCAAGAGGATCCTTTCTCTCTGGTGTTGAATTCATCTTGATCTGAAGTCTAAAAGCGAAGAATGTCCAAATTAAAATTGTATTTCAGAACCAAATAAGAAAATGACCAGGGTAGTCGGGGAACGAGGTTACTAGAGCAGGTGGGAATTGTTAGACGCTGCCCGTAGAAATCGCGTGCGTCACGTGTATTTGTTATTTTGCACAAAGCACACGAATTCAACCAGCGAACTTCAAAGATGCACAGAATTTTTAACAGATTTTTGGTGTTCACACGAATAATTTTCTTCATACAGAAATAATAAAAAAAAACGAACAAAAAGTTATTGTCATTATTATTCATCAGTCAAGTTGATCATAATTGTTGACCGATTCTCCGTTACTGCTATAGTTCCGATCGATCTTATGCATATCTACCGCTACAAGTTATTAACTTTTTGTGACTCGATGGATTGTCAGCCAGATATTTCTAGCAAATTGTTCATTTGTAAAATCAATAATTTATTGAGGTTTTGATGAGTCAAACATTACATAATGATATCTGTTTTTAATAGTGTATGTACTATATACAATATGAGCGGCCGAACTGTATGGGATTTACAAACTCGAGCCGTAGGCGAGAGTTTGTAAATACCATACAGATCGGACGCGAATATTGTATATTACTTATCGAATCCAACGATGTATAAGTGGATGTTTTACTATAATTTGGATGATAGGAATCAGTTTGGCTGAGAAAATCCAAGTTAAAGTTGAATGCAAATGAGGACGAATCTCTTGCCGATTTACAGATGCCTGCTACGCTTATGATTTCTATTGTATTTCCCTCATTAATTATTCATGAATTCGATAATCATATATATTACTACATCATGTATCTGAAGAAAGGGTAAGATAAAGGTTTGGAAATTATTGCCTGTTATCGGCACCTTGAGTTCTTCGGAAGCTTTTGGAAGTATCCAAACCAAATTGATAATTGTCCATGAATTCCCAAATAATTCCAAGGTTTGAAGATCGTGCGATTTCTCCCTGAATTGTTTTTTAATGAAAATCTTAATAATTTTCGATTTATCCATCTAACCTGATTAGAACAGCTTCTTTCCTTCCACTTGATGTCTAACATTTTCACGGTAAGAGGGTATTGTTCTCATTTATCAAACTCTTGAAAACGTGTTTCTCTGCCGTTTTCATGCATGCATCGATGAAGTAAAATTGCTTTCTGACGGAAATTTAGTTGGTAACCGCGCATTTGTAGTAGTAATAGTGTGCGAGTGTAATTAACGATTAATAGTATGTAATTGCCAGATTCCTAGAGGTTGCGCTTTACTCATGAATCTCCAATCACAGGGGTAGCGTGGTGCAAGAGCGAATGAATCCGAACTCCGCAAATAGATTACAATGACTTTAATGACTGTTCAATGTTTATAGACGATGTAGATTACGTGACTTAGCGACAATTCCGCTGTGTCGTCGTAGCAAATTGTAGAGTTGTAGATTGTAGCTATTGTAGTAGGATATTGTAGAATATTGTAGAATATTGTAGGTTCGAACTGAAATACGATAGTAAACATACTCTAACTTAATTAACATGCATAACGTAAATTGACATAACTCATGGAATAATTACTAACAACATAAATCGTATAGAATATAGCATACATGCATGATATAAATGATACTGATCTTCTCACAGTGTTACAGATAAATCAACTTGAAGTTAACTCGTGTTGAGCGACAAATTCTATGGCTTTGACTGGCTAAATATAACTAAAATAGCATAACAACATTTCTTGATACTCCTTGCCATAGTACTCTTGTGATTTTAACTAACGTGATAAGAAGAAGTTCAACACTTACTTTGGTTTACGCTTGCACTAAGGTTGATGTAGCGACTTGGTTGAAATAGCAGAGAGAGTAGAATTGAGTAGAATGTGGATAGAACGTAGAGTTGGCCAAAATGCCCATAAAGCCCATACAGGGTAGCGTCCACACTAAACTGAATTGTACTCTATAGAAACTTAGATTTATAGCTATACGAACGTGCTCTAGGCGCATTTACGTCACGATGATTTAGCTTGAAGGCATTTCCTTGCGGGACATTGAATTCTAACGTGGGATAATCAATGACTAATACGTGCGGCTATGTTTGTGCGTTGCGGAAACTACTTGTGCACATCCATCTTATCTAACTAAAAGGGTTCCTCACGGTACCACGTATAAAGGAAGTAGATTATTTAAACTAACTTGGTGCGGCAGATTAAGCGCGTTACAACATGCATGACTAGTGACTTTCGTCATGTACTAGAAATTTCTGAGGAAGTATAACTATGCGTTTTAAAACTAACATAGTATGAGTGATGTTTAAAAATCCTAACAAAATTGAACGAGCCGTAGGCGTTAATAGGCCCTTTGCAGTTTGCAGTCACATGCCAATATATCGCTTGAATAACGAATGAACTGAGCCGAAGATCCCATGAGAACGGCTCTGATGACTGGCAAACAAACTTTGAGACGTTGATTGAGAAAGATCGACAATCAACTGGAGGTTGAAAATTAGCATTTCAAACATATTTATTTACTGTCACTACTGATATCATGTAAGCCATTCTTCAAATAAATAAAGTCAGATTTTTTCGCCTGTCAGTACAACCACGTGATCGTAATAATAATAATAATAACTATTATTATTATTATTATTATTATTATTATTATTATTATTATTATTATTATTATTATATCTTTTTTTTTAATTCTTATACCAAGACATTTACCAATATATTTAGATTTATTTAGTAGCTACTTTATTATATTGTAATAAAATATTATTATTATTATTATTATTATTATTTTATTTTATATATATCTATGAACAAGAAATGGATATACCATAGAGATATATATAAAATAAAATAATAATAATAATAATAATAATAATAATAATAATAATGGAAACTTTATTTCATGTATTTTTTTACACAAACAATTGCAAATCTCACTACATAATAATAATAATAATAATAATAATAATAATAATAATAATAATAATAATAATAATAATAATAATAATAATAATAATAATAATAATAATAAAATAATAATAATAATAATAATAATAATAATAATAATGCGCTTTACAACCAATGGATGACTTTTTCGGGCTGCATATGAAGGCGTCCATGGCAGCCGTGCAGCTTACAACCATGAGTAACTAGAGGAGCTGTTGGTAAGTTAGTGTTTGAAGTAGGCTGTTTAAGAGCGGATGCAATTTATTGTTGTTGTTGTTGTTGTTGGAAGCCTGTAAGAATCGAGAATTGACGGTCAACTCGAAAAAATCGAATTTTATTTTCTTTCACCATATCATTCCTTTCGATGATCTATTTTAGGGAAAATACTAAAATGTTCCAGATAATTTTATTTTAGGAGAAATTTGCAGTTTTTAAAAACCAGTTTGATAAATCGGACCATTTTTCAGCCAAATTATGAGGCAAATTTGAAGAGTCAGTGTTTGCTTACCGTTTGCTCTACAACAATGATGTTAAGCTCACGCAATAAACGTTTCGTCATCTTTTTAACTATGGTATTTATTTTTCTGTAACTTCGGGAGTTATATTTTAAATTTGGTTTAAAATAGGTATACTAAGCACCATGTAGAGAACGTTGAAAAATAGGCAAAGTTTGAGGTACAAAAGAGGGATCTGATACCTAAAATTTCCATATAAAAATAATATCGTAGGAAAGCCTCACTTTTGTGCTTTTAGTTGAGAAAATATCAGCCTCTAACTCGCATTTGCACTTTTAGCTGATCTCCGATGATGGAAAATTGTCTTTCAGTGTACAGGAGTAATTTATGTCCAATAGTTTTTTCGCGTTGTAATGTTGTCTGAGAATGACATAATCAGTAAAAAAAGCTTCAATTAATCACCGCACAGCAAACACTTTTTCTTCCGTCATTTTCTTCCGATATTCATTTCAAGGAGTCCTTCACTTGAATATCTTGAGAGATGAGGGCAATTATGGCGGGTCATACGTGACAAAAATCAATCAAAAATTTGACAGTAGTTCCACTTTTTGTCTTTCCATTTCGTAAAAAATGTTTTCTATTATCAGTTGAAATTAACTGAAATTATAGCGTCACTGACTTAGTCCTGCTTAGTCCTATTTCTCGGTTTTCTCGCAAGGTTTGCTTCACGTTAATCAATGCAGCTTGGGAGCGTTCGATAAGGACATTCAGTTATTCATTGAAGTTATTCACTCCTTTTGACAAGATAGATTTTCGGGCAGAAGTTTCTAGGAAATTGTTCATTTGTAAATTCAAGAACATTTCGAGGTTTCAACGTATAAATCTTTACATAAAAACCTCACCTTTTCATGCAACAATGGAGCCACATCGCTTTCAAATTGCTTTCTGGCTAAAATGTAGTTGGTAAACGCACATTTTTTTAGAAATCATTAAACGTTTTAAACATTAAACGATGAGTATCCGTCTTGAACGTGTTGTCAGAGAAAATATAACTCTAAAGATTGATTTATCTAAAGACATAGACTGACCTGGAGATTGTGGAGAACATCTGCTGAAACTGCTCTGCAAGGAGAGATCACAGAATACGACAACTACCATTTCCTCAAGCTTGACATTTGCAGTCTGTAGTGACTCGATAACAAAAGAATGGTATAAAGGTTCATTTTTATAAACTCAATATTCTTCAATAGCAATAGGAAGCCTGTAAGTACCATGATATGTTCTCAGCATTAGGGTTATAATAGCGCCTTGTTCATGGCATAGCTGTCAATTATTCTAAGTACCGTCCACACGTTTTTAAGTGCAAACTAATCTTCTTTGCTCTGTTTTTTACGTCGTCCACACGTAAACGATGATAAAAAATTATTCGAAATATGTCTGTGTGATATATATTATATATATTATATATATTCACCTATTTATGTTTGTGTGAGTTTGTGTGAGTGAGCTAAGATTTTTGAAAATGTTCATTTATCTGAGAGGGGGTGGAACTGGCTTCGACCATTAGGTTTAGTATATTGTAATTATCAAAGATGTTGCTCTCTACGTTTTCGAAAGCCTTCGGAGTTAATCGTTGTCGTCGCCCACACTGCTAATAAGAGAGGGTTCCGTTTTACAATGTATGTGTTTTCAATGAAAAACTACCAGACCGTTTTCCATCGTTTTAGCATTACCAGAAATTCGAGATATTTTACTCCCGCGATATTATGACCAGCGCTTCTGTTGAGGTGCATAGATTTAAAAATGAAGTGTTCTTCCAAGGCACTTTGAATTTTCTATACCACAGGGAACCCAATATATTTACTATGAGTTCAAAACTCCCTCTTTTTAGGAAAAACATCAATCGGTAGGCTTTGGTTTACCTGTGCTGCAAAAAGGCCTGGTTACTCGCTTTAAAATGGCTACCATACTACACCGAGTGAGGAGAAATGGCCAACATAATTCTTCTTTTCGAGTTCATACATGGTTTCCACGGCCTTCATGTACAACCAGATTGGATTACCGATGATTTGGTGTTTCAAAACTTGGGTTTTGTCTGAACTAAGACAATGATTTATTGAATTATTTTGGGTGTTTCGGAAAGGTTATTTCATCACGAAGCTATGCGAGGCAACGGAACATGACTTTGTGTGAGATCAGAACATCAAAACACGATTTTAGGTAAGCAATATTTTCGAAATATGAGACATTGTATGGCAATTGAAGGGCGATTTAGGACGATTTATATTTCTCAATTTGTTTGAACTTATCTTTTGAAAACCACCAACGAATTACATTGTTTTGTTTGTAAATGAAGTCTCTCTCAGTAAGAAGCGACGGAACATAACTTTTGACATCCGAAACAAAGATATTTAATGAATTGTGTTTGATCCCATACATTCTTATACAAGTACGGTAGCCATTTTTAAAGGGCATACAGCGCGCATGGCTCGAATTTCTGGTACTGGTGTGAGCGCAACGACAACATGCATCGAAATGTACGCGTTAATACATTAATGTGGACGGGACCATTACAATAAGCAATCGAAAAGTGGGTTTCTACACTGATTAACGTATCCACAACTAATCAGGTCTTTATCTGGTAACTGTGAACAGCTGTATGGCTAATGGCTTAATGCGTTTGTGTGTTTTTACAACATTAACTATAAAAACATTCAGGGATAGTTAGAACAGTGTGAACTGAGTCCAAATATAAACACAAACATCGACTATACCAATGTTATTACGAACATTCCTGTAAGATCTAGCGGTCAGCGGTTTTTCCCGCTAAGAAACACTTTGTCTAGTCATCGTTTCAAGACCATGTGAAGATAACATGAGGTATTTCTTTCCCGTACATTCTATCCTTTTGTCATCTAGTTATCAACTGTAATTTTTTGTTTTATTGTTTAATTTAGAACCGTGCCGTAGCGTACCATAGCATGCCATAACTTGCTGTATGTGAATTTATCGTAAATAAGAGAGGAATATAAACATCGAGCAAACGAGTGCACGAGTCTCCGTGTTGTCTCACCATATGTCACCTTATGTAAGATTTAGATCTTACATAATCGTTCTCATGGTCAGTAGGGGTTAAAGGCCGACTTCAACGCAAGTTAATAGTAAGGTGGCTATTTTGACCTTTTTGAGATCTACCCCTACTCTAGTTGTTGTAGAAGTTGTGTCAAGGAAATGATGCGTTGGGAAATAGTATTTAAGAAGATAAATCCTATGGATATATGGGAGAGAAAGAGGTTTGTGATAAGTGCGGAAAGGAGTTTGTTGGACTTAAAACACACTTAAGATATTGCGGCACAAGGCCTCCCAAGCCTCCCAAGCCTACAGAATTTCCATGTACAATCTGTAAAAGAGTTTTTAAGTCTTATAACAGCGACCTTTTTTTACAGTGCTATAACCTGTTTCGGGTACTTTCCACCCTAACCACAGCGACCTTTTTGGACGGCCATCTACATATTTGGGATACTCCACCCTAACCACAGCGACTTTTTTGGACGGGTATAGATGCATTTTGGGGTATTTTCTACCTGGGTCCAAAGCAAGGAAAAAAGTTCTAGCCTTGCAGGTGGAAAGAGAAAGGAAGAATCTTTGCTGTAGTGTTTGCAGGTGGAAAGAAAGGTAGAATCTTGTGTGCAGGCGGATAGAAAGAGAAAGGTAGAATCTTGTGTGTTTGCGTGGAAAGAGAAAGGTAGAATCTTTGCTGTAGACTCTTGCAGTTCTTGCTGTAGACTCTTGGGAGGTCTTGCAGGATAGAAAGAGAAAGGTAGAATCTTGTATTGTTTTGCAGGTGGAAAGAGAAAGGTAGAATCTTGTGTGCAGGATAGAAATGTGGAAAGGTAGAATCTTTGTTGTATTGTTTGCAGGATAGAAATGTGGAAAGGTAGAATCTTTGTTGTAGTGTTTGCAGGATAGAAATGTGGAAAGGTAGAATCTTGTGTGCAGGATAGAAATGTGGAAAGGTAGAATCTTTGTTGTATTGTTTTGCAGGATAGAAATGTGGAAAGGTAGAATCTTGTGTGCAGGATAGAAAGAGAAAGGTAGAATCCTGTATTGTTTTGCAGGTGGAAAGGTAGAATCTTGTATTGTTTTGCAGGATAGAAAGAGAAAGAAAGAATCTTGTATTGTTTTGCAGGATAGAAAGATAGAATCTTTGTTGTAGTGTTTGCAGGTGGAAAGGAGAATCTTTGCTGTAGACTCTTGCAGGTCTTGCAAATCTGTTCCACAGCGACCTTTTTGGACGGGCATAGATGCATTTTGGGTATTTTCTGCCCATATCCGAATGTGTTCTATGTATCCGTAAGAAAAAGCATACTTTATATATCTATATATAGACATGCAACCAACGCTGAAAAACACCACCACAATAGAAGTATTTCTAGAGGAAGTTGGACTACGAACAGCAAAAGCCGTCGGACGCCACCTATTGCAAGAAAATGTATACAATAGCAACCTACTTTCTGATATATCTTTGGTAGACTACACCAAAGAACATCTTGGAAGAACAGATCTTTTTCCACTATTGGGTCTAGAGCCTTTTGTGGACGATATCTACATATTTGGATATTTGCACCGTTTGGATCTATTGCGAGAGAAAGGAAAACCAATGTGTGCAAATGCGAAAAGAATAGTAGAACAAATATCTCTTGCAAGTAGAACAGCATTCTCTGCAGACTTCCTAAGAGTACAAATTCTACAATCTTTGTATATAGAAAAAAACAACTCTACATCTACTATCCGTAGAACAATACACGAAATAGAAAAAACAAACAACCTACGAAAGCTGTTTGTAGAAAAAAAACAAAGAAGAACCGGCAGGTATATTTCTAGCAAAAGTAGATGTGTCAGAAACACCAATCGACACTATTCTATCCAATCTACAAACATTGGACAAGCATCTTCGACCCTATCTGTTTGGATTGTATTCTATCGACTATACGCAAGATTTCTCTGGCACTCTAGATAGAAAAGCATTGGTGCAATTTCTAGAAGTAGAAAAGAATTTCCAAGTGCAAGGAGATTTCTTCTCTGCAATGGGTGCTACAGAGGCCACCACACCAACAATTCTAGCAAATACAGATTCTGTCGGTGGGAATTGTTGCACTTGGGTATCGTCGAATACAAAGCTAGGCACTGCTGTTCGAACAAAAGTATACAACAAAATCGTATGCAATTTCGAAGCTGGAGAAGTGCAGTCTGCAGTCGGTGGACATCTTGCAGAATATGTAGCATGTCCAAACAAGCATCTGCAGAAAACATTCGAACATCCAGACGTAGAATCTAGAGGATGCACAAGAATAGAAATATCGGTATACAATCCCAAAACAAGCAAAGAACAAGCGATAGAAGCCATAGACAGCATTCGAGAAACAATATCTGGAAATCTATTTGTTGTACAACCGCCAAAGCAACAATGGAATCCATTGCTAGTGAAAGTAGGTAGAAATCTGGTTGTGTCGAATAGAGATCTGGGGGACATATTTGTAGCTTGGTATGGACACAGCGAAACAGGACGCATTTGTGGAGTGCAACTACATCCAAAGAACATATCCAGCGATGCAAAATGGAAGAAATCTGTAGACTATGCAATATCTGCATTCGGATTCCGAGCTTGTCCAATATACCACATAGAAATTCTATCTACAGAGCCACACATAGTTCTTGCACAGCTGCGTTGCTATACGAAAGAAAAGAACTCGAAAACTATACTTGCAAGAAGCAAACAGCCGATGCAAATACAAAAAAGCAATAGCAGTAGTTCTACCAACGGGGAAACATGTGGAATGGATGTGGAGAAGAGAAAAGACCAAATCTGTTGGACTGGAAAAGCTGCCCTATCCAATAGTAGAAATAGAAACAGAAAGCACAATATCTCTATTGTCGAAGAAAGACAGAAACAGCAGACAGCAGGAAATCAGAGATTTGCTGTTCGAAGAGAATTGGCAAAAAGAGCATATAGAGCCGAGAAGGAAATATGTTGCAGAAATAGAAGAACAAAATAGATACAAAGAAAAAGATTTCGAAAGAGCGAAAGATAGAGCAAAGAAAATGTATAGATATCGAGAGGCAGGAAAGCTTGCAGAAGAGCAGATATGTCTATTGTTACATGCAGTAGAGCCGACATTCGGATATGGGCAGAAAATACCCAAAATGCATCTATGCCCGTCCAAAAAGGTCGCTGTGGAACAGATTTGCAAGACCTGCAAGAGTCTACAGCAAAGATTCTCCTTTCCACCTGCAAACACTACAACAAAGATTCTACTTTCTATCCTGCAAAACAATACAAGATTCTTCCTTTCTCTTTCTATCCTGCAAAACAATACAAGATTCTACCTTTCCACCTGCAAAACAATACAGGATTCTACCTTTCTCTTTCTATCCTGCACACAAGATTCTACCTTTCCACATTTCTATCCTGCAAAACAATACAGGATTCTACCTTTCTCTTTCTATCCTGCAAAACAATACAAGATTCTACCTTTCTCTTTCTATCCTGCACACAAGATTCTACCTTTCCACATTTTTATCCTGCACACAATACAACAAAGATTCTACCTTTCCACATTTCTATCCTGCACACAAGATTCTACCTTTCCACATTTCTATCCTGCAAACACTACAACAAAGATTCTACCTTTCCACATTTCTATCCTGCAAACAATACAACAAAGATTCTATCCTGCAAGACCTCCCAAGAGTCTACAGCAAGAACTGCAAGAGTCTACAGCAAAGATTCTACCTTTCTCTTTCCACGCAAACACACAAGATTCTACCTTTCTCTTTCTATCCACCTGCACACAAGATTCTACCTTTCTTTCCACCTGCAAACACTACAGCAAAGATTCTTCCTTTCTCTTTCCACCTGCAAGGCTAGAACGTTTTTCCTTGCTTTGGACCCAGGTAGAAAATACCCCAAAATGCATCTATACCCGTCCAAAAAAGTCGCTGTGGTTAGGGTGGAGTATCCCAAATATGTAGATGGCCGTCCAAAAAGGTCGCTGTGGTTAGGGTGGAAAGTACCCGAAACAGGTTATAGCACTGTAAAAAAAGGTCGCTGTTATAACAGATTGTACATGGAAATTCTGTAGGCTTGGGAGGCTTGGGAGGCCTTGTGCCGCAATATCTTAAGTGTGTTTTAAGTCCAACAAACTCCTTTCCGCACTTATCACAAACCTCTTTCTCTCCCATATATCCATAGGATTTATCTTCTTAAATACTATTTCCCAACGCATCATTTCCTTGACACCACTTCTACAACAACTAGAGTAGGGGTAGATCTCAAAAAGGTCAAAATAGCCACCTTACTATTAACTTGCGCTGAAGTCGGCCTTTAACCCCTACTTGGTCTTCAAGTAAGTCCAAAGTTTATATTTCAAGTGTTTAAAGAAGATTTGTCGTCATGTCGAGTGAAAGTTCAAGTTCAAACGTTTCGTACGAAGATGAAACGAGGCCGGCCATGTTTGGGACCACAGGGTTCCCATCAACTCAAGTTCGGGCCACAGGAATCCCGTCAAGTTTAAGTCAAGTTCAAGTCATCACAGGACTTCCGTCAAGTTGAAGTCAAGTTCAAGTCACCACAGGGTTCCCATCACGTTTAAGTCATGTTACAGTCACCACAGGGTTCCCATCAACTCAAGTCACCACAGGAATCCCGTCAAGTTTAAGTCAAGTTCAAGTCACCACAGGACTTCCGTCAAGTTTAAGTCAAGTCGAAGTCACCACAGGGTTCCCATCATGTTTAAGTCATGTTCAGTCACCACAGGGTTCCCACCACGTTTAAGTTATGTTCAAGGAGCCACAGGGTTCACATCAAGTTTAAGTCAAGTACAGGGGACAGGAATGTTCCCTTCAAGTTTACATCATGCTCACACGACATCGTCACGGGACGATGGACAAAGAAATTCAAGCGAACTGTTAGACCTTGATGGAGTTCTGCAGGAAAGACAAGTCAGTCTAAAAAGTCCTACAGTGGTTACAAGGGATACCTGACACGAATGTACAATGAAATGGAATCAGCGATGATTTCGTCGAACGTTGTAGTTGCTATGGAAAGAAAGAAACGTATAGAAGAAACCTATGGAAAAGTTATTGATACCTACGAAAGGCTTATTCAAATCATACCTATGGAGCAGCAAGAAGAATACGTTAGAGACCAAGTATATGAAGTTGAAAGACAAAATAAGTACTTGCTCAGTTATCAGGAATGGTTATTCTCTCTATTAATGCTGCATCAAGTGAAGCCTCGTCTTCACCCATGTTTACGTTACCACCCCATGGGTTTAGAAAACTGTCGTCATTATTACTTGGGCTTCCTGTGGAAGGCCCAAGTCTAAGATTACAGACGGTTATTCTTTTTGGTGGTCGTCGTCGTGGTGTTTCTACGCCAAATCTGCAAGTGGTCAACATAGCGCATGCGCATGCTAATCTTCTCTGTATCGTTCCAATTTTTGAGTATACAGAAGTTGTGGTCAGCAGCTTATCAACGAAATTCAAGATGGCAGACGTACGTAACGATAAATCAAATCACCAGCAGCATTCAAAAAGGATTTTGCCGTGCTCCCTTGCTCGAGCCAGTCGAGTCGTTCATTAATACTGCTTAGTAAATATGCAAATATCCTAGAGAATACTTTTTGGCCTTGCAATTCTGTCTGAAAGTGTATTTCTAACAGATGTCTGTGGCTTAGTAAGAACTCGATCGTAATTTTATTGAGTTTGTGAAATCGTTTCTTGCAAGGTAATCGAAATGTGCTTCGCCATGCAGCTGTCAGCTAGGAGTGTGAGTGTTGAAGCTAATTACGTATGTATGCTCTACTGAGTCACGCAACGAGTGACTTAAATTCTGCAAGTAATACATGTAGGCTAAAACTACTTCTGTATGATGATACAAGCTATTAGGTTTCACATTTAAAATCTATTTAAAATCTATTATTATTATTATCAAAACAGCTTTATTAAGAAGCCCAAGTTCACGCTAGTAGAGCGTCTAGTTAGACAATCAATTCAAGGAAACTACGTCAGCAGCTCCTTCTATGAACGCGAACATTGTTCCCCCTGTGAAGGGTGGTCGGAAGAACCATAACTCACCAGAACATAGTACCACCTCTGGCAAGACCTCGGTTTCGTCGAGAGTAAGTCGAACGTCCGCGAAAGCAAAGCTTGAAAAGGCTCAAGCAAAACTACGAAGATTAACTCAAAGGAAGGAACTTGAAAAGAAGTTGGAGGAATTCCAGCTCACGACCGAGATCGAAAAAGCGGAAATAGATTTGAAAATATTAGATGAAATGAGAGAAAGCGACGACGAAGAACGATTAAGCAAGTGTCTTGGTCTCCCTCGACAAAGTCTTCGAGAGATGATTGATAAATACGTGGAAGCGTGTTCTCAACAAACTCAGAAGAGCTTACGAAGTTAACCTCGTCAAAGGAACATTCAACCAGAGTTAGTAGAGGGGACTGGTTAGGAAACCCGGCAAACTTCAAAGGGTCAAACAATAGAAGCCCGTCTGATGTTGAACGTACCGGTCACGTGACGCTGACCGTGCACACAACAAAACTAACTTTCAAGATGGCGGTCGTAATGGTCGATTTATTTGTGTTTGGCGACGATTTTGAGGCGATTTTAGATATATTAGAAGAAGATGAAGCATTGGAGGAGCAATTTACAGCTGTAGCTAACGATGTAAGTAGAATATTTGTTGAATTTTGACCTGTATTTTGGCTGTATTGAAGTTTAATTTACGAAGCAATGAAATCGATGCACGTACGTTCCAACAACCACAGTTGAATTTTCGTGCTAGTATCTACTTTAGATGAAAGATAATCGCTCTTTGTCGCTCTATTTTCCATTTACTTATTGTATTTGTCTTTTTTTTTAGGTTCAATCGACAGATATTGTTTGCAACGACTGTGGGAAAAAGTGCAAGTCTAGAGGAGGCTATAATAGACACCGAGCTGCTAAACACAAGCAAAATCAGGAACAGTACTAACTCCAATGATAGTCAGCAAACTTTCATTTTAACGCCAAGCATTCTTACTGAGATAGTGCTTAATGTAATACAAAGTGTAAAAGGAAACGAAGTGTTTGCAACCAGTCTAAGAAATGAGTTGGATCTTTATGAACACGAACAACTTGAAGAAGGAACACCAGAATTTTCAGTAATGAAGACTCTTTATGAAGGATACTTGAAGAATGGAAATACTGAGAAGTTTTATGGCAACTATTACGCTCAGGTACCATTAAAATCAACAAGCTTTTTTCCTGGACTTTCTCGTAATGCTGCAACACTTCTAGCAACAAAGGTAGCTGATAGTATGTTGTCATACTGCAATCACTTGAAGTCCGCTGACAAGAGCCAACATTCAAAAACTGTGCTATCAGAGAAAGAGAAAGCAGGTCTGCAGTATCTTGGAGGTTACGTATTGCATAATCTACACAAAAAGTATGCAAGGAAGTCTACACCTGAAAAGCAGCAGGCAATGGCTATTTTAAAAGCAGGAAAATTGGAGGAAGGCTTTGAATCACAAAAGTTGGTGTCTAGTTTGAACCGTGGAGGTCTATGGTGTATAACTCAGCCTGCACAAAATATATTCTTTCATACAGAACATTATTTTAGACAGTTAACTTCTACATCTAGTTTGCACATATACATGGCAGGGATAACCAAAAAAGCAGTCAATGACAGTGAGGTTATATCAAGCTACCAATCCATGGTTTCGGGTGCAGAACTAGTTACCAACAGTCATGTCAACAAAGATGTTTTTTATGGTATTGTAAGCTTATATGTAAGAGTGCGATCATTTTCATTTGCAAAGGATGTCATTCAACATCATAAAATTAAGGCAAAGCATTCAAAGGCCAAGGGCCTTCGAAAGGAAATTATGAGAAGTTGTGAAGAGCAGGAACAAAATAGACTTAACTAATAAGTAAATACTTTTTTATAAATACTTTTATTTTTTAATGTCTGAAGAATTTTGAAATTAGTCTATGCCATTAATGTTGTCCCCCCAAAATACATTTAGACCACAAGAAATAGAGTCGATTTCGTATGAGTGGGACATGGTACTTAACTTTACAATATTATTATCGTCTGTTCATTATTTCTTGTACTTAATTTACTCTGGACAACAATAATGACATTGACTGTAAATGTATTTTTTGGGGATAGACCATAAAACATTGTTTTTTTTTTGTATGAAATAATAGATAATTCATAGATAATTGATCAGTTGCTGTTACCCTCATTTCATCATTTTCAAATATCTAATGCATTAAAAATTGATAGTATTTTTTAAGAGTAAAGCCCAGTTCACACGAGCAAGTGCAAGCAACATACACAGACTCAGTGCTGCATTATTCACTTATTATTTTGTTACACTCTAAAATAATTCTAGTGTATTTCACGGGTTTATGAAAACCACCCTATTTACCCTAAAGCAATATTGACAGCTTTAATCTATTAAAATAATATTATAAAATATTATTAATCTATTTTGATACTGAAAAGGCATGCAAGTAATATAGGGATCTTAATATCCATTAAGAAACACAAAATAGTTTACACGACGACGTTTCGACGCTAGCTGAGCGTCGTTATCAAGTCAGAATATATGAAATTTACAAAGTATATATAAAGAAAAAACACGAGAGAATTAACATCTGACTTGATAATGACGCTCAGCTAGCGTCGAAACGTCGTCGTTGTTTCGATAGCGTGTTCGACTCAATAAGAACGACGAGATTGAGCGACGATGTACAACACGACTTTATTCTCTAAGTGTAAAACTACAACGAGTATATGAAACCTGATACTTATGTCAATATCTAATTACATATTGCAACATCCTCCCCCTTGAGGTTTGGACCCGTATTATAATAAAATCAATCAATCAATCAAAGGTATAACTGTAACGTGTTCATAGACAACTACTTAGTCAGTTGTCAGTACAAAGTCATTTAAGTAGCTCGGTACTTTTCTTGTCCTCTGCGAACGACGGGGTGCTGTCTGCTCCTGTTCGATGTGGGTGTTGTCTTGGACTTCAGCTGTTGCTGGTGGGGGACGGTTCTGCTTGTCTGCGTTGCCGCTTGGGTTGGGGGCTTGTTCTGCTGTTGAGATGTGGGCCTGTCGGCTGTCTGTTGGAGGCGGCTGCTCCCTTGACTTGTTCAGATGTTGTCGGTTTCGGCGGTAGGTTCCTCCATCTTGGCTCTCTACGTAGTACGACCTGTCATCTAACTTCTCCGTCACGATCGCTTTCCTCCACATTCTTTCACCTGGTCTGAAGGGCTTCATACGAACTGTGTCTCCTTCACAGAGGGGTGGTAGGTCCCTTGCATTTTTGTCATATATGGCTCGCTGCCTTTCTTGGCGCTGCTTTAGTTGACTCTGCTCCTTGTCGGCGTAGTATACACGAGGCTGTAGTAGTCTTTTCGTGGTTGGGAGTAATGTCTTCGTCCTCCGGTTCATGAGCCTCTGCGCAGGGCTTGTCTCTAGTCCTTGCGTTGGTGTGTTCCTGTAGTCCAGAATGGCGGTGTACAGGTCAGTTCCAGCTTCAAGTGACTTCTTCATCAGGTTCTTCGCTGTTTTTACGGCGGATTCGGCCTTACCGTTGGCCTTACTGTTGCCAGGGCTGCTGGTATTGTGTTCGAACTCCCAGTCGTGCGCAAACTTGGCAAACTCTCTGCAAGAAAATTGAGGGCCATTGTCACTGATTACCACATCAGGACAGCCATATCTTGAGAAGTGGCTTTTCATCTTGAGTATGACTGTGTTGGCTTTGGTATCTCTCAACCTGTCTACTTCCCAAAAGTTGCTGTAGTAGTCTACACAGACTAAGTAATCTTTATTGTTCAACTCGAAAAGATCAACACCGACTCTCTGCCATGGACGAGATGGTACCTCATGTGGCATTAGACTTTCTTTAGGCTGGCTTACCTCGAATTTTCTACAGGTTTCGCACGTCTCGATGAGTTGTCTGATGTCCGCTGACATCCCAGGCCAGTAAACGCACTCTCTCGCTCGTCGTAGACATGACTCAATTCCCATGTGTGATGAATGAATCTTCTCTTTGAGGCTCTGACGTAAACTGGATGGGATGATGACTCTGTCGCCCCTGAGTATTATACCGTCCTGTACTGTAAGCTCGTCTCGTATACTGAAGTATGTGGTTGCCTGCGAGGGAACATCAGCTTTGGATTCCGGCCATCCTTGAAGAATTACAGCCGAGAGGACTTGAAGGGTGTCGTCCCTATTCGTCTCCTGTCTTATCTCCTCGAGACGTTGGTCTGTGATAGGCAGGAAGTTGGCCATATTTATCTGCTCGAACTCGGCTTGACCTTTGAAATCCGGCTCCGTGAGGTATGCTCGCGAGAGCATGTCAGCGATCAACATATTGGTCCCGCGTTCGTAGTGAACTTCTACGACGTACCTCTGCAGTCGCATCATCATGCCTTGCAGTCTCTGCGGTGCACGCGACAATGGTTTCTTCAATATCGCTTCTAATGGTTTATGGTCACTTTGAACTTTGACTAGACGTCCAAATGTATATTGGTGAAATTTCTCTAAGGAGTAGACTATTGCTAACATTTCTTTCTCGATTTGGGCGTAACGAGTTTCACACTCTGACAATGCACGACTTGCATATGCGATGGGTTTGCCTTCTTGCATTAGCGTTGCTCCTAAACCACTCTGACTCGCGTCACATTGAATCTCAAGGTCCTTCTTGGGATCGTAGTATCTGAGCACTGGAGCCTCAGTGACTGCTCTCTTTACCTCTGCGAAGGCCTTCTCTTGTTTCTCGGACCACTGCCATTCGACGTCCTTTCGTGTGAGCTCGCAATGGGCAACATTACATCTGATAGCTTGGGCAGAAACTTGGCAAGGTAGTTGACGAAACCGTTTAGCCTCTGAACTCCTTGAATGTCTTCTGGCTTCGGCATGTTCACAATCGCTTTAACCTTATCGGGGTCTATCTTGAGGCCATTACTTGTGAACACGTGCCCCATAAAGGTGACTTCTTTGCGTCTAAGCTTGACCTTGTCCTTGTTCAGTGCTATCCCGCGCTCCCGACATCTTTGTAGAAGCGCACGCAGTTTCTGGTCATGGTCCGCATTGGCCTGGTCATCTGTGTTTCCAACGCCATATATTAGAATGTCGTCTGTGATGTCAAGCACTCCTTCTAGGCCTTCTAGGGCTTGGTTGACATTCCTCTGGAAGATCTCCGACGATACGTTAAGACCAAACGGCAGTCTGCGCCATCTGTATCTCCCGTAAGGGGTTGCGAAGGTCGTGAGGATACTCGACTCCTCGTCAAGTACGCAATGCCAGAAACCCGACCGCAAGTCGACTGTCGAGAATACTTTTGCTTGTGCCAGCTCGGGTAGGATCTCGTCTAGGATCGGCAACTGATACGTCTCTCTTTTGAGGGCTTTGTTGAGTTCCCTGGGGTCAATGCAAACTCTCAAAGCTCCTGACTTCTTTGTTGCAACCACAAGGCTGCTGACCCAGGGCGTTGGCTCTTCTATGGGTGCAAGGACTCCTAACTCTACGTACTTGTCGAGCTCGGCCTTTAACTTGGCAGTAAGCGCGGTTGGGACTCTTCTGACGGGCGTTATAACGGGCTTCACATCCTTGTCTACTTCTAGGTGTACTTTCCCAGGTAGGGTTCCTAATTGACGGTTAAGTACATCGCTGTACTCTTCCAGCAACTGCTCAACGGTTGTAAGGCGCTTCACCTCTGATGTCTCTTTCACGCTTTTAACATTCGATGCCGTGACGAACTTGTCTGCATTTACCGTGATGAGTTGCATGTGCTGGGCCGCTTTTGCTCCGATAAGTGGTGTGAGGCTTTCTTTCACCACTATGAACTCCAGCGAGTATTTTTTACTGTCTTTGGGATTGCGGATGATTAACCTCGTGGTACCAACGGGATTCATTTCGGCGCCGTTCCACATTCTTAATCTTCTCTGCGTCGGGACGATCGGCTGCTCTCCCGCATACTTTTCGGGGATGATGTTTATGGACGATCCACTGTCGACCTGGAAGGTCACGCTCTTTTCGTCAATCAGCATCTCGACGTAGATTTCCTTCAGGAAACCACATTGTTGTACGGCGTGTATGCTGTCACACAACTCGCTGACACCGGATACGATTTCTACATCGCTCTCGTCGGTCTCGTGATCTTCATATACTCCACGGACATTACGTGAATTTGATCTGCAAACTCTAGAGAAATGGTTAAGGCCTTTACATTTACGGCACTTTTCCCCCCACGCTGGACATTTTTCTCGCGAAGCTGGGTGTTCGCCGCCGCAGAATTTGCATTTGATTATCTTCTCTGATTCTGCATTCCGATCATACTTTTGTCGCGACGGACGCTTGTTTGGATTTTCAAATCTCACTTTATGAACATCAGAACTGGTTGTAGTTCCACTAATAGCTTTCAACTTTCAACTGCGCTGCTGCTGTTTCAGCACTACGACAGATATCTATACACTTTTTGATGTCCAGTTTTCTTTCTTGGAGTAAGCGCTGGCGTGTCTTGGGGTTTTGGATCCCACAGACAATCCTATCTCTTATTAACGATTCGTTCATACACTTACAAAAGTTACATGTCTTGGACTGATTTCTTAGCGCTGTAACATAGGAGTCAATCGACTCACCTGGCTTTTGGTTGCGGTCATTGAACTGGAAGCGTTCATATGTTTCGTTGAGTTCACCTATTGCATACTGGTCGAACTTCTGTATTACATTCTCCAACGACTTCTGTTCCTCTTCGGTGGCGAAGTCAAACCCGTTGTAAATTCTCAAGGCATCTGGTCCTATACAGTGAAGGAACAGTGCGATACGGTATGGATATTAAGATCCCTATATTACTTGCGTGCCTTTTCAGTATCAAAGTTTATACGAAATCACTACTTATACGTATTAATCTATTATTAAAACAAACAATAGTCTTAACTGGGTTTACATTTCTTTCTGCATGGCAATTTGGCATCTGAAACCTGCTCCCATGCCCTGTTCTTGTCCTTTCTGCCCCTTGTGTTCCCACTCTGGCAAGAAACTGACCTCTGAATTCTGATAGTGTTGTTGTTGTAGCCAAACCTGTGAATGTCTGGATTGTCACTTCGCCTTCCAATGTTGCGTTGCTTCCCAAAGTACTCTTCGACTGGGTCTTGGCAGAAACGCTCAGTTAGAACAAACTCCATTCCTTCTTGCAGAAGGAATTGTGTGGCCTCAGTAACAGACTTGATTGTTATTCTGTAGCCTTCATGTGTCTGCCAGGAGAGAAACATACGTGCTCTGGCATTCTTGGTGAAGTTTCCTTGCCTGGTGTTGGTGCTTTCTTTCCACTGATTTAGATAATCCAAAAATTCCATTAAGAACTGGAACCTGTAATAAAATAAGACGTTATCTACCATTTCGCAAAGTTTTGCAGTAGCTGCTGCATCTGGTGGCCCAAATGCCTTCATCACGGATGCTACTGAAGCACTTAAGACTTGTGCAGCAAGGTTGACCCGCATAACTGAATATGCATTGAGGTTTACATGTTCATATGTCAGACTTGGAAGCAGTTTTAAGCCATTGTCCACATCCTGATAGAACAGCGCAGTGATGTGCTGCCACAGTACATACTGTCCATCGTTCCACATGTACCTGGTGCAGGTTCCAGAACCAGAGCTTCGAAGACAGTTCCTTGTCGTCTTGATAAGGTGTGGGGCATCAGAAATAAAGAATATAAATCGATGAGGAGCATACAAGTTTATTGTACGGTAGCACAAGTCCCCATCAGCATCCCCATCTAGTGGCTTGTGAAGACGGTAGAATCTACGGTTGGGCGAAGCACCATCTGAAGTGGCTGCAATTACCCATAAATTGCAGGATGTTTCTAGAATGCAAACTGCTTCCCAGAACAGGGGCATCAGTTGACCTGAAGTGATACCAGTAGTAGCAAAGTGGGCCAGAGCAAACTTAAGCTCAGTGCACATTCCTCTAACAATGAATGCTAGTGCATGTGAAGCAATCATGTCAACCTTCTCTAGCGCTCCAAAGTTCAGTTCTGGATCTCCAAGATCTGTAAAGCCAATAAGTTCTCCTGTTGTCTTGTCTAGAACAAGGTTTGCCATTACCTTCATTTCATCGAAAAGAAGCACTACATATCGCTGAACATCAAAATAACTGTCTGTCTCTGTCTTTAGTTCTTCTATCACTTCCTTTTGAAAGCCCCTTTTTGGCTTTATTGCATTACGATAGTCCTTTAGACGCCGTTGGCTTGGAAGAACCAATACCCCACTATTCCGCAATTCTTCATAGCATGAAGGAGACTTAGATGCCAGGGACAGACAAAATCTGATTATCATGGGGTGATATCGTACTCCTGTTGGGCCTTTTGAAAATAACTTCTGTTGTTGTTGCAAGAATAAATTCATGAAAGGAATAATTTTTGCTCTCGAAGAATCAAGGATTCTTGTAAAGTCATCACTCAGTTTGTGATCCACCTCAACATTTGATTTCAGTAATTCTGTTCTCATTTCATTCAGTTCCCTCTCAAGCTGTGCACACTTTAACCTTTGTCCCTGTAATGTCAACTTTATTCTTTCTGGGTCTGTTTTGGATATGGGTGCCTTGACATGTGCAGGCTTCAACAGCCTATTCTCTCTCCCTTTCCTTGACTTATTAGCATAAATTAAATATTCTGAATAAGCATGGCAGACATTACTAGTATCCTCTTGTTCACAAAGAAGCCAGCAACCTCGGGCTCTCCAGAATCCCCTGTGTGGAAACTGCTGTTCATCACTGTCCTGCATCGAGTCATGACTGACTGGAATGACATGGTGATAGAGTTTGCTTGTGACTTCAGTAGTATCTCTGGTAGTATTGACACCACAACACATAGTACAGTCCTCCAAGTTCTTGACTAAAGTTGATAAAGTAACGTTTTGTACTGTGCGACGATATTCCAGATACAGTGGATTATCTTCCATCAAATACGAACCAAACACTTTCACAGTGAATCCAAGGCTGTCGTCCACGATAATTTCCAACTCTGGTAGCAGATATGGCTCCACGATTTTCTTGAAAACGACTCTATCAGCCAATACTTTCGAACTCCACTCACTCAGAGATTTCAGGCTTTTAACTCGCTGACAGAAGTCTTCAAATGTCTTGTAGCAGCTGTTGTTTACAGGTTCTTCGACATCTTTAACCACCGATCGTTCTGGTCGCGTTATTGGCTTGGTAGTTTCGTGATTTCTTTTAGGCATGTTAAGAACCGGTACAGCGCCAAATCGGGGCTTCTTTTTAGTCATTTTCTTAGAGTGAACTGCAAAGGGAGGGAAGGTAATCATCATTTAGATACGATATAAAATTAGTCAAGAATAGAGACCGAAGAAGATCGAAGAGTCGATCGAAGAAGATAAGACAGCGTGCGTGCGATCGAAACAGCTGACAAATGTAAACATGCCCCAATCGACTTCTCAAAGTCATACTTAACTTACATATTTCTATATCTTCAGGGGTAAAATGCTTCTCACAGGTATAGACTCTGTCATTCTTTATTTGATTCCTGAAATCTTGATCCAAAACTCTAGTCTTTTTTATTTCTCCTAGCCATGTCTCTCGCCATTTACGATGAGCATCGTCTGTAGCCTTTGGCAACTTCCAAATGCCGATTCCTTTGGTTCTTCTTGACGATCCACAGCAAAATACCGAGCAGTTATCGCCTGGCATCACTTCTAAACAATCCTCTTCAAATCCATGGAGTATATGATGGTTTAAGCTATGAAAACTATAGTTAAATATCACTTCTCTTTACGCTACGCTACTCGGGTCGCTTGGGTCTGGATTTGTGTGCACGGTCAAAGTCACGTGATCAAGCAAAAACCATAACAAAGACATGTCTCTTTGAAGTTTGCCGGGTTTCCTAACCAGTTCCCTCTACTAACTCTGATTCAACCAATGAACACGAACACAAAGGAAAGTTGGAGAATCCTCAACCACGCCACCAAGAGTTCGACGCGCAATTAGAAATACCCACATCTGTTCACAGTTTGGGTAACAACGCTCCTGCCACACCTGTCATATCTGAATCCCAGAATGTTTTGACAGTTAGCGAAAAATTAACAACAATACCTTACGTTGCAAACAACAGTGCGTTCAGCGATGGATCACTGCTTGGATATGTGCCTAAAGTCAAAGAGAATGAGCAAAGTATACCATTCGTAACGGACTCACAAGTTCAAAGAGTTCTAGAAAGACAACAAAACACAATGGAGCAAGTAGTTCGCAATCTAAGTATGCCCAAAAGAGAGTACATGTCATTTGATGGCAATCCACTTATGTACCCACTGTTCATAAAGAACTTTGAGATCAACGTTGAAAATAAAGAGAGTAATGATGGAAATCGCCTAAATTATCTTATTCAGTATTGTAAAGGAAAGGCAAAGGAAGCTATTGAACACTGTGTCATCATGGACCCAGAAGAAGGATACGTCAAAGCGAAAGAAATATTGCTTAAGAACGTTGGTCGAACCCACATCGTAGCTAAAGCATTCTTGGATAAGATCATCAAAGGACCACCGATCAAGATCAATGACGGTGAAAAGCTTTCTCAGCTCTCACGTGACATGGAAACATGTATCCTGGGTTCGAACCAACTAGACCTCGAATCCAACTTGGACTCACTAGACACGCTTGGCAAGGTCGTCGCAAGACTTCCCATTAAATTCCTCTTAAGGCGAGATGGGCGGAGAAAGCAAGCAAACTGTACGATCAAGGAACAACTCCAAAGTTCCAACACCTGGCGAAGTTTGTCGAAGAAAGATTCGCAGTCGCTAACACTTATTTTGGTCAGCTCATTCAAGACGTCAGAGTCGAAAGAGAAGTAAAAGTAAAGCCAAGAGCTGGCGTCACTCCCACAGTCAAGGCAACGACGCTTGGCACTACGTCAGTAGTAGGGAAATAGGAGTTCTACATCACGGGCGCACCGGTGCACACCGGTGCCATCCGATACCATCCGAGTTCTGGACCACGGGCCGTCCGATGCAGCCCGGAGCAGCCCGGAGCACCTCTGGAGTTATTTTTAAAGCCGTTCCGCCGCACCGGCCTAAGGATTTATGCTATACCACGGTTATTTTTTAGAATGACATTTTTTCGCTGACGTTTTTGCTCAGTCTTCGCATACTCACACGCCGTCACGTTTCATAATTCATTTCCACGATTGCACCATCATAATGTAACTTGTTTTTCTAAGTTTTCTTAAGTAAAGTTATTTTTAGTATCCCAACTCGAGGATAATTTTATATAAAGCTGAATGTTTCCATCTCCGAAAATCAAATGATATTGACCATTATTCCGCTGATCTACTGTTGGATACAAGACTCATCTTCAACATAAGTTTATCATGGACCCATTCAATTTTATGAAAAAGCTCTATATTTCAACTTATGCTGTTGAAGTATGCAAACAGCTTCATCAAATTGATATAGACCAGTGCTGTGGGTGTAAACAGACTGAAGGAAAGGAATGCCTCATGCTGACAGAAGATGAGAAGATTGAAATCAATTTCGACCGAACCCTCAATGTTGTGGATGTTAAAACAGTTGGTGAAAGAGTTATGAACGATATGAAACCATTTCACCTGTCAGCTAGAACAAAGACAGAATTGTACGCGTGGTTGAGTAGCAACCCCAGTCTCGAAATATACCAAAAGATTAAAGACACCGTCAAAGTTATTCGAATGTACTGACTAAGCAAGAACAATAATAAAACCAATTTACAACAAAACCCCGTTTGTTTAAGTTCATTTCACCAATAAGCCACTTAGCCATCACTATTTCCATCAATATTGGATAGACCACCAGCGTAGTTTCAAGTACTTTTATTTGTATAATTAAAATATATTTATACATCCAAAACCAACAAAGTTTAATATATAGTTAAAATTGAGTCAGTTGTTCTTAATACTTCTGCCAGTTAGGTATTGATTTAATCACGGCTCTTAACCATTCTGAACGTCGAGGAGGTGTTACTACATCGTCGTATTTATGGGCATCCCGATAAGGTATCCACTTGATGGGTTTTTCTTTACTTGGTGGGGGAGTGGGTGGAAATATGGGTGGACCAGATGGTGTGTTTGGTGTGCTGAACAAGGAGGTCGGTTGCCCCATTTCTGAATGGGTTCTTATTGGAGTAGAAGGAACCTCAACTGAAGTCGATGGTCTCGAAGTAGATGGTATTCTAATTTTAGAGGTGAGGCATTGTAACATGGAAGGTGGTTTAGATGTAACAAAACCACTATCACGAGTTAGACTTGTTGAAGGAACATTCTCTGGAGTTGTAAAAGCCGGCAGATGACTTTCATCAGCCAACGGTGGTAGGACTGCTTCTTGCCTTGGTCTGACCACCACACTGTTCGGAAGTTGTTGTTCGAGGTGGAGGTAGCGATTAAACAGTGAAGTGTATTCTTTCACTTTCACCTCTGGAGGAACACTGGAGTCTTTTAAAATGTGGTCCATCTGCTCTTCTAACTTTTGCATGGCCTTTAAGAGGGGTGACTGTAAGTACCCTTGACGTTGAAAAAAGTTACCGATGGTCTTCATCGCATCCAATTGACCCCCAGTCTGTGGGGGATCGTTGGGAAGAACATTAGTACGCAGTCGGCACTCCTCTGGAGTGTTGGGTTTGAGATCAACAAAGAGGTAGCCGTAAGGCCTCTGGACGGCAGCTTCATACTTATGAAGAAACTGATCGGTCTTGCCAGGGTACATCTGTTTTCCCAACGTTGTTATTTGTAGTTTATCTCTTGGGTTTTTAAACAAAACCAAGTAGGCCGCATTCAAGCTCAACGTGCGCATGATTTTGCCTTGAAAGTAGACATTCTGACAGAGGAAAATGACACTGAGGTTTCGGTGATGGGATCCTTTGGTGAATAAATTCATAATTCTTTTGTCGTTGGAGGTCTCGGCCATTTGGTCATCAATGACCATCAGATTGTTGACTTTGGGATCAAAATACCAATCCTCGTCCAGGTCGTGAGGGATGTCTTTGACAAACTCGATCCCTGGTAGAGTCTGCTGCATTTGCTCATAGGCCGGTTTGCCATTGTGAATAGCTCCATACAATACGTTGAGGGGGAGGTTGAATGACTCTACTTGCGTGTTGAAGTAAGTTCTGAACCCAGACCGTTTTTCCAGACCCAGTCATTCCCGCTACGATAGCCGTGAAGGGGTGGAGTAACTGAAAGGTTGTACAAGATGAAGCAATCTCTGATTTTGGAGATTTCTGGAATTTGTGTTTGTTATTAATGTGTCTTTTAAGATTATCATTTCTCGAAAATTCTTTACCACACTCTGGACAATTCATGTTTACTGCACAGAAGCAATCGGTAGAATGAGTAAAAACAATATATACACTCTTTTTTTATAGTTTATTTTTTCACAATCGCAATTCTCATTGGTAAATATCCTCCTCCTCCTCCTCATTTACTCCTCCTCCTCATTCACTCCTCCTCCTCCTCATTCACTCCTCCTCCTCATTCACTCCTCCTCCTACTCATTCACTCCTCCTACTCATTCACTCCTCCTCCTCCTCATTCATTCCTCCTCCTTTTTTCATTCACTCTTCCTCCTCCTCATTCACTCCTCCTCCTACTCATTCACTCCTCCTACTCATTCACTCCTCCTCCTCCTCATTCATTCCTCCTCCTTTTTTCATTCACTCTTCCTCCTCCTCATTCATTCCTCCTTCCTTTTGTTTTTTTTTTAAATTAATTTTGTTTTGTTTTTTTCCATTCACTCCTCCTCCTCCTCATTCACTCCTCCTCCTCCTCCACCTCATTCACTCCTCCTCCTCCTCCTCATTCCCTTCTTTCCCCTCGATAAACTATCAGATAACTCAATAAATAGCATAGTTTCTCTAAATAAGGTTCATTTGAATAAGTCTTCCATAGAGACAACATGAGTCAACTACTATGTCAAAATTTTGGTTATTTGCATCATTTAGCACATTGTTCACCTCACCAGAGGGCTTTTTTACTGGCCTCCGCTAGTCCAGAACAGGTTCATGCCATTTGTGAAGTGTGTTTGAATTTGTGTATGGGCACTCTTCCGGTTACGTTGGACTAAAAGAAAGACGTAGACCACATGTGGATATTATAAGAGAATTAGCGGACTCCTCAATTCCTTTCAAAACCAAGAAACGAACTCTAGCCCAACACGGTGGGGGATTTGTGTCCGATGTCATGTCACCGCTGATGTCGGCTTTGAGCCTGTTTTTACTATAAATAACGTCATCTTGAAAGAAAACCTTCATTTACCTTGACTACCTGAGGAAGCAACATGAAGAGATCAAGAGTAGATTCTACTAGCTCTGAAGAAAGTTCAGTTTCTGGACAGAGTTCCTCGGAATTGGACATTTTTTGACGATGACGAGATCGAAGAAGTTATGCAGGATCTCTCCCAGAGTACTATCCCGAAAGATAAGGCTCTAGCTTTTCCTCACAGTCTTGCTGCTTCAAAAAGTATTTTATACTGGAATTCTCATGGTGAGATGACTTATCATCAACGAAGAATTCCCCTAACCAATATAGTAGAACTTATTGAATATGCCATGTTACCTTACAACCTCGATGTCAGAACCCCGAGAGGACTCAAAACATTCACGAACGGGTTGTCGGAAGTCGGAATTGACAAAACACTTATACGAAACAAAACGCTTGCTGGCAGATCTGGTTGCTAGGCAACCTGAAGAAGAGAATACTGACGATGACAGTGAGAGTGGAGAAGAAGAAACGAATGAATCTGAGGCAGAAAGCACATCAACAAAATCTGACAGTGGCAAGTTGGAAAGTTCAGAATCGGATGATGAACCTAGGGAGTGTCACGTGTGTCGTGACTTCAAACCGTTCTACTCGATACCTATTGTTCAATGCCCTAGATGTCTATGGCGAGAAGGCTACTACTGCCGTCAGAATCAACATGTTGAGTGCGATGTGTGTGCACATGTGTTCCCAGTGGATGTCAAAACCACAAAAACAACCTTTTGCCGTTGTAGAGACTGCGATGCTGTTCATGAATTGTCGTTAAAATTCAATAAATTGAAACTCGTTGAGGGGGAACAAGAATCTGAAGAAAATTAAACAAGTTATCTTTTGTCGTGTAAACCCCAAATAAAACTTTCTAAATCAATTTGAGTTGTCATGGTGATTTTATGATAATTTAGAGAAATGTTATGATTTTATAATTGCCAAGTTGTAAAATAAATCACATTTTAAAAAGACTCGCGTGGTGTCAGTTATTGGAGTTTTTTCCGATACACAGACGAATTTACATATGGTCACCTGTTGATACAACAATAGACCACTTATCTAGCGTGCCTCTCCATTGTTTAAGTTATCTTTGTACATTGTTTATCCTGAAGATTGGTGTTTGAAACCTCGACATAAAAATATTAGGTTGAAGATACTTTATTAAATGAAGCTATAGACCAGTTGTTACATAACGTGATAAAAAGATTAGTCCTTAAAACTGATGACATCCAACAACGGGAAAACCATTGTTTACCCTACTGTAATTGAAATAAATTTATTTTGTTTGTTTGATGATTATCCACTGTGTACACAGGCTTTGTTTTATTCTTTAGTCTATGTTTGTTTGTGCTGGCGTCACTTGTTTGTGTCACGAACTGCTGACTCACGGAAAAAAACGAAATACTGGGGAAAAAAAAAAACGTCAGCGAAAATGTCGTTCTAAAAAATAACCGTGGCATAGCATAAATCCTTAGGCCGGTGCGGCGGAACGGCTTGGATCGTTTTAAAAATAACTCCAGAGGTGCTCCGGGCTGCTCCGGGCTGCTCCGGGCTGCACCGGACGGCCCCGTGGTCCAGAACTCGGATGGTATCGGATGGCACCGGTGTGCACCGGTGCGCCCGTGATGTAGAACTCCTATTTCCCTACTACTTACGTCAACTCCGGCGACGGCCAAAGATACAAAATGTCCAAAGACCAAAGTGTTACCATTGTGGTGCTGACCATTATCTGGATCAATGCGAACAGTTCAAAAGTATGAACGTGGAACAACGAAGAGAGGTGATTATGGAAAAAATGACTATGCCGTCTGTGTCTCAAGCGCGGACATGTAGTGAAAGAGTGCAGAAGATCAAAGACCTGCGAAGTCGACGGTTGTAAAGGAAGACACCACACTCTTCTCCATATAGTTCCCGTACAAGAACAATCGTAACTAAAGCCACAAATGCTGTAAGTAATTCTACGACTTCGCCCAAGAAACACAAAATCCTCCAGGAAAAAAACGAATGCAGCTCATTGTAGTGCGCTGCGAACTGATCTACGACAGATAAATCTTAAGGTTGTTCCTGTAAGAGTTAGTGTGTGCGAGATAGCGATCGTGTTGTTGAAACGTATGCCTTTTCTCGATGACGGATCAGATACCACCATGTGTCTCAGAAGTGTTGCTAAAGATCTTGGAGTTGAAGGTACTCCCGTTGAATTCGTTTTGTCTACCATGACGGGTAGCGAGCAAAAAAGTGAAATGGAGTTAAGCTTAGATGTTGTCGCGGGCGTTTCTACTGGTCAGGGTGTGCGAATAGACAGAGTTTGGACAACCGACCATCTTCCTATCACAAATGAGAGTATCTTGACGAATAAAGACCTCGACGGATGGCCACATCTAAAGGACGTACGTGTGGCAGAAGTAAGCAACAAAGAAATAACGATTCTGATCGGAAGCGACTCTCCTGAAGCACTATGCCCTCTGGAAATAAAAAGCGGTGATAAAGGTCAGCCCTACGCAGTACGCACCTTGCTTGGTTGGTCTATGACAGGACCACTTAAAGAAAAGAAAAGGCAAGGAGCCCACAAGTCAACTATATCACGTAGATCAAGCACTTGGATGCATGTGATCAACCGGAGAGAAGTTTACCAAGCATACAGTCTCAGCTAGAACGGTTGTACAATTATGAGTTCACAGAAAATTCTGCAGAAGTGAAAGAATGCCTTTCCATCGAAGATCGTCATGCTAAAGCATATGATGGAAAGGTCTGTAATGTTTAGTGGACGGGACACTATCAACTTGGTCTACCATGCGAGATATGATGTCGTCGAAACTCCCGAACAACAGAATTGTGGCGCCCGAAAAAAAAAGAAGCAAACTTGTTAAAGAAAAACGTTTCTGATGAGGAGATTCTGAACTGTTAAGAAGATTACAAAGACATTATGGAGTTATACATCATTATAAAATAACTATGATATAAACGCGCGCTCTGATTGACCAAAGGATGCGTTATTCCGCGTGCCCTTTATGAGAGCACCACAGCACGCGCGCGCAGATATTCAAACTATTTTGTAAACGAACAAAATTGAAAACTTGCCTTAAAATCATAATTGTATTTTATAAAAGAAATAGAAAACTTGCCTCGCTGTGCCTATGTGAAGATTTATAGCTACTTGGGGACTGATCAGAACAATCGAGAAGTGTTGAGAAGCACTCCGCTACGCGTCGTGCCTTCTCTAAGCACTTCTCTCGTGTTCCTGATCCCAGTCCCCGCGCGTGCTATAAATCTGCACATAGGCGACGCGCGCTCGTTTTCTATTCTTCAGCAAAGGTCACGCCTAAAAATGGTTTCAGAGGACGACGTTCACAGCATCAAGATCATGAGACCGCGCGCGACATGGTATTTACCCCATCATCCCGGTGACACATCTTCAAAAACCGGACAAAGTAAGAGTTGTGTTCGACTGTGCGGCAACGTTACACAGGAAAGTCTCTTAACAGCGAATTGCTACAAGGACCGGATAACACCCAACACCTTGCTGGGAGTACTCGTACGTTTTCGACAAGAAAAGGTCGCAGTCATATCAGATGTTGAACAGATGTTTCACAAGTGTATGTTGATCCAAAGGACAGAGATGCGCTACGCTTTTCTTATGGTGACCAGAAAGGGGACCATTACTAAAGATGCCATCGCACAGAAATTAAGTGTCGCATCCGGGATTTTATCCTAATTATATGCTAGACCCACTCCCATTACGGCACTCGGCCACTCGAATCTTTCGTAAAATTTACAGTTAAAATTGAAGAAAGTCAATGTTAAGGCCTGTCATTTTACAAATGAACCAGTGATCTACGATAAATGGTAACAACGCGAATACAAAATACTTGCGAACTATAGTTTACTTGCCAAGTTATCTATTGTAAATATCCTTTCGTCCTCTAGCGACTTTTTGAGGGTGAATGTCAGGTCTCCGTAGTGTTCCGTATGGTATGGGAATTTCATCATGCCAGCAGTTTGATCGATTGCCTGGTTTGCTCACTAGCTTTGCGGAAATACAATAATTGACGAACACTCCAATTTTAGTGCCCCGATATAGCTCAATTGTTTCTTAAATATTGAAGAAATAAGAAAACGAGCGCGCGCGCTACATATGCATGCAGATTTTATAGCACGCGGGGACTGCATCAGAACACGAAAGACAGTGTTAGGTACAGAAAGCACGGACGCGCTACTCATAAAGCCACGCGGAATACGCAACCTTAAACGGCCAATCCAGAGCGCGCGGTTATATCATAGGGTTATTTTTTATAACAAGCTTTTACTTTCATACCAATGTTACACTAGCGACTTTTCTTGAAGTTCTGTTTTTTATTACTGAATGAAGCGAAAGCAGTCGAAAATGTCAAATTACGAGACGATTTTTAGCTTCAAAACACTTCCATGGGCCTGCCATTTTCCCCTGACCTGTAGCTAGCCATCCCATTTTCTATAGCTACACAGAAATTTAAGCACCAGTTTCTTTTCTACAACGGACAAACATTAAGCCGCGATGAAGTAAGGGGAATTATATAACATGGGAGCGAGCGTTTGGCCGGGCGGGAACTGAGTTCACGTTTAAGAGAATAACCCGCGAATTTTCACTATAAGCCCCTAAAAAAAGCTTTTCCCACCAAGTTTTCGATACATTTTCTACTTGTATGGCGGAAAAAAACTCTGAGATTTAAATAAGGATCGTTTATTCGTCCTTCAAAGCAACGTATTTTAAGGATATGGACCGATTTGTATGGGTAATTTCTATGCGATGCTGCCTCGATCACCAAATGCAAGTCCACTTATTCGGCGGTTTTTTGTATTAGGCGCGACTTCATCCCCCAGTAGTGTGTCGTTCCTATGCCTTAAGAAAATCTTCAGAAGATAGTAAAGAAGAATTCGATGCCGGACAGATCATTGAAAATCGTCTATGACAATTTTTATATGTCGATGGACTGTTTACTAGTCTGTTGCGACGGTCGACGAAGCCATCGAACTTGTAAAAACAACTAACGTCCCGCTTCTCGCAAAAAAAGGATATTCAAGTGACCAAGTGGATCTCAACGAAAGAGGAAGTTATTGCACACGTACCAGCCCAACGAGAGAGCGCGACAGTCATTGAATCTCGATTTGCCGAAGATTCTGCCAGCCCTCGAGAGAGCATCTAGGAGTCAGATGGAAAACGTCGAACAGAGGACACCTTGGGATTCCGCCCAGGAAAGGAAAAACGACAGAGACGAGAAGAAGAATTTTGTCATTTTGTTGCCTCTATCTATGATCCACTGCCGGATTGGCCCAGCCCCCACTATCGTAATAATACCAGCTAAAATGAATCTTACAAGATCTTTGTCGCATAAAACAAGATGGGACGCAAGTCTACCTGACCAAGTTTCGTTCTAAAGCTTAGGAACAGAAGAGAAAAGATATTGTAAGTTTCTAGTAGAAGTAGAAATACCAAGATTGTTACCAAGCCACCAGACTTCCAAGAGCTTGCCCAAAATATATAGAAATGCAATAATTTCTCAGAACGCCGTCAAGTGAAGGTTACGAGACAGCCCATTTACCTTCGGCGTCCGTCGATAAAGAAGGCAAAAGTACATGTTTCTCTGATGCTAGGAAAGTAGAGAGTAGGCCCATTGAAAACCGTCACGATTCCTCGGCTAGCGTTGACGGCAGCGGACGGTAGCAGCTAAGAAGCGTTTCAACAACTTTTGTGCTAACAGGACTGCAGTCATTCATGACGCCCATCGTCTCATTCACAATGACGCCCCACGTTCCTACGCGAATCCAATCCTGCCGACTTGGCCTCCCGATGGCTAATAAGAAAGGGTTTTCATGTCGATGTCGCAAGAGCAAACCAACTAAAAAGATGGCTTTTAAACGCGTCCAGAATTTCTATGGTGTCCAGAAAGTGAAGGGACCTCTTGCAACAGACGACACGTTGGAAGTACCCCCCCGATGATGACCGCGTTGCAGGGGTTAAGAAAGCGTCCAGTCAAGCATGCGACACAAGTTCAGATTAACGTCTTCAAACTACAGAAAGAAAAAGACACATTATTAAACAGGAGTTATTTACATCGTTGTTCGTTCTTGGCTACAACGCTGCTGCAAACAGGTAGCCCTTGGCTAATACGTTTTAAGACAATACTTTCAATCTCGATATGGGAAGTCTAAAGCGTATTCAAAGTCGTGCAAAGACGAGAACACTGACAGTCAATGACGAAATTCCGCAGAAGCTTGAAAGCACGTGATACGATTGGTACAGCCCCGAAGTTTTTCCATCAGGAAAGGCACCTCTGCATAACAAACCGAGTGAAGAGAAAAGTTAAAGTCGGGCCCCGACTGCAGAACCTGCTATTCCCTTTCTAGAAGAAGACTATTCTTCGAGTAGGAAGCCGTTTGGAAAATGCACAGATTATGATAGAGCTGCCCAAAGTATCCAACTATCTTACCTCCCACCATCATGTAACAGATCTTATCGTCCGTTCAATACCACGAGAAGAATGGGCACGCAAGGCTTCCACTCAAAATTTGGCAGCCACTCGTCAAACACTACTGCGATTGTTAAGGGACCGTCAACTGCCAGGACGAGATATTGACACACCTGTATACGATTGTTCCGACGTCAGAATCAGCGGACCCCATTCCCAAGTGATGGCCTCCGCTCCCAAAGCCCACGTGTAACGTCGGGCTTGCCGCATTTCGCCGCCGTAGGAATCGATTACTTCGCGACCGTTACAGACAAAATACAGACTTGGTAGCGTACCATAAAGCGCTATGGATGTGTATTTACGCTGCCATGGACTACACGAGCCATTCATTTAAAAGTCTAATCGGATTTGTCGACGCAGATTCCTTCATTCAAGCAGGTTTTTTACGATTTGTCAGCCGACGTGGCACCCCTAAGGAGATTTATAGTGATAATGGAACGAACTTTAGGGGCACAGAAGTTGAAAATCAAACAAGCTTTGAGCAACTGGAACCAAGACCAGGATTCCGAGAAAGATTAAGAGAGCGAGCGCATCGCACAGAAATTTGTATGTCCACATCCCCCCGGGATTTTATCCTAATTATATGCTAGACCCATTTTCCCATTAAGGCACTCGCCCACCTCGATATCTTCGTAATATTTACAGGTAAAAAATTTCAAGAAAAGTCAATGTTTTAGGCTGTCATTTAACAAATGACCAGTGATCTACGATAAAAAACAACAACGGAATATAAAATACTTGCCGAACTAAAGTTTACTTTTTTGCCCAAGTTATCGATGGTAAATATCCTTTCGTCCCTTTCTACATGCCCCCCTCCCCCCTCTAGCGGCGATTTTTTCAGGGTGAATGTCAGGTCTCCGCGTGTGTGTTTTTTCGTATGTATGGGATTTCATCATGCCAGCAGTTCGATCGATTCCCTGTTTGCTCAGCCCCTTGCGAATGTTATAGTAAAAAACAACACTTGAATTTTGGGGCCCCCGACATAGCTCGATTTGCTGCCAATATCAATCTTTCTTCCATACCAATGTCCCTTTTAGCGATTTTTTTTTCTTGAAGTTCTGTTTCATACCAACGAATTCGAAAGCGTGGTCGAAAAATGTCAAATACGAGACGATTTTCAGCTTCCAAAAACAATTCCATCGGCTGCCATTTTCCTCTGAACCTTGCCAGCCTAGCCTCCATTGCTATAAGCTACATAAAATTTAAAGCACCAGTTTTTTTTTTTTTTTACCACGGACAAAATAAGCCGCGAAGTAAGGGAGGAATTTATAACAATGGATCGAGCGTGTTGGGGCCCGGGGCGGGAACTGGGTTCCAGTTTAAGAAAATAACCCGCGAATTTCACTATATTTAGCCCCCTAAAAAAGCTTTTCCCACCAAATTTTCGATACATTTTCTACGTTAGGGTGAAAACTCTGAGATTTAAATAAGAATAGTTTATCGCTCTCTCAACTATAGCGTATTTTAAGCGATTATGACGGATTTGTATGGGTAATTCTGTGC